>BSBK01007375.1:355000-432500 GCA_027943335.1 Chamaecyparis obtusa
TTTTTAAATGATTGTGGTTGTTGGTAACCGAATTGCAAATTTTAAAAGTTCCATAGCAACTTTTTAAATGTTGCTTAACATCTTTTAATCATTTTGAAAAGAATCTCTTTATTCCTATACCTATCTCCAAATCACCTAAAGACCTTATTAAAAACCGTAAAATTTACCCCTTAGCATAATGAAACTCTCAGTTTATAAAACACGTTAGAACCTATTAGCCTTATAAATGGGTCAGAGATTACATCATAGATGATCCCATTGGATCAAATCCTTTATTCCCATTTACTAAACCCTTGATTACATTGGGTTCCCTGCACCATACTCCGAGGGCCTAAAAAACTCAAGTCCCTTGAGCTGGGAACTTTGAGACTTTGACTCTAGTTTTTTCAATAGCTTAAGCAATCATCCAAGTAGCATCTTCCAGGGGTTGCTTCTTCCATTTGACTAGGTATTCATAGTATGTATGCCTCCTTGTTTCTTTTCCCAACTTCATCTCAAGGATACATTCAATCTCAAGTTTTGACTGTTTAGATAAATCTTGCACCAATTATTCCTTTCTCTCATCAAATTGACATGTATCACAAATATCACTAACAATACCCTTATATGCATAAATGTCAGAAACATTAAAAATAGGGGAAAGTCATATATTAGTAGGAAGATCAATTTTGTAGGCATTGGTGCCACATTTATTGAGAATCTTGAATGGTCTTATCTTCCTTATCATCAACTTAGTGTACTTTTCTTTGGGAAGCCTCTCCTTTTTAAAATAAATCATCACCATATCACACACTTGAAACTGCACATCTCTTCACTTTTTATCTATTGATTGCTTATACTTCTCAGTGGTATACGTCAACATATCCCTCATATGTTGATGGATATCTCTCATTACTTATGCAAAATCCTCTACTTGGTAACTTCTCCTTTCTAGGTCCTTCACATCTCTGAACTCCAAAAAACCTCTTGGGTGTGTCCCATAAACAATTTGGAATGGGCTCAGACTAGTGCTTGTACTTACCGAGTCATTGTAAGAGAATCCTACTTGACAGAGGATGGAATCCTAGTTTGCTCCATGTTCTTTAGTGAGACACCTTAATAGGTTCCCAAGTGATCTATTTACCACCTCAGTTTTGTCCATCAAACTAAGGATTGTATACAAAGGAGAAGGATACAATTGTACCTAGTCTTATTCACAACATTGTACCACTGATGGGTACGTGCGGGATCATGGTATGCCAAAAAGTGGTGATGTGAAAAAGAATCCCTAATTGATAAACTCTTTGAAAAACAACTATAAATTTCAAACAATATAACATTTTTGAAAATATGAAATATACATCACATTCTATGCTTCACCTAATACAATAATAATAAATAATTCTTTCAATTTGATGAAGTTTAGACTAAGTTAAGGTGGTCAGACACAAGAGTTTTTATATTCAAGAAAATTTGTAGCAGAAAAATCATAATTAAATTATTTACTTGGAAAAAAAATACAAAATATATACATCACATCCGGACATGAGTCTACTACTTTTATCTAGAATATTATAAAAAAATATTATCATTTGATTTTGTTTATGTGGTCAGATATACACCTACTTGTTATCTTTCTAGTCCTGATTAATAGACTTATTGAAAAATAGCTATAACTTTCAAACTGTATAACATTTTTGAAATCCAAAACATGTGTCACATTTTATGATTTTCTTACTACAAGAAAAATAAAAAAAGTTTTCAATTTGATACCATTTAGACTAAGTTAACGTGGTCAGACACGAGATTTTTGTATTCTGGAAAAGTTGTAGAAGAAAAATCATAATTAATTATTAATTGGAAAAAAAATTATAAAAAATATGTGTCACATCTGGACATGAGTCTACTACTTATATCTATATATTTTTTAAAAAAAATCATTTTATTGTGTTTAAGGTGTCAAACATACACCTACTTCTTATTTTTTTCCTGAAATTTTTGTACTACTACATTGAAATTTGAAAATTTCAAAATATAGAATAATTGTTTTTCGAAAAAGGTCTAGTATCTTAGAAACTAAATTCAATTTTCTACAGATTCTATTCTTACATATTTTTGATATAATATTTATAACTTGTTCAAATTTTTATGTCAACTTCCCTAAACCTGATATTTTGAATTTTCATTGCCAGTTAAGGGCCTAGTTTGGCATACCATGATCCTGCATATACCCTCATTTGGCTTATGACCATAATTGTGACAAATAAAGCATTGACCTGAAAAGGATACATGATTTCGATTTATCCTATTCCTACAATGCATGGCTTTATGATCAAGTTATTATAGATAAATCACTTACCACTAGTCTTCTGAGCATTAGGTTTCCTTGTAGGTGCCTTCTTGTTTCTTCTTCTTATTAGATATATGTTTTTCTTCATTAGATCCATACTTTGAGCTTCACCTTCTTCATATCCAAGACCATGCTTACCATTTTTATTCTTGGACTTTCAAGTAATGGATCAATCTTTGTAGTGCTTATCTTGAAATTATCCTTGTAGTCATTTTCAATCATAGGTTCATCTCTCAGTTCTTCTTCAATGTCTTTCACATCCTGCAAATTAGCCACAAGTCTATTGCATTCATCAGTTCTTGCCTGTTGGGTTTGATTCAGTTTCTCTGATTCTTCTTCATGTATTCAATTTCTTTAGTCATCCCTCATCACCATAGACTCCATGTCATTCCTTATAACTACATTCTCTTGTTTGAGTTTCTAACATTCATTAGTTTTTATCCTTTATATCTTGGATCAATACCTTCACCATCTGAACTTTCACTACCCTTTTAATTTAGGTGCTGACATAGTTCCCTTCTCTTTGCCTTGGCTTCCTTTAGTTGTGGTTTCAAAATTTTTATGAAGATCTAAGCATCTTTTCATTCCCTCTACAATACATTGGCTTCAATTTTCATTTGATCAAGATATTCTGATGCAACTACAAGTTATTCATGCAATCTTGAATCTATTCTTCCTTCCTAGATATCCTTCAAGCTGTTAGATTTCCTCCAAGTGACTTATCTCTAATACCAATTGTTGGAAGAAGGGAACACTAAGAAGAAGGGGGGGGGGGGGGGGGGGGGGGGGGGTGTGAATCATTATTCTAGTAAATTTTGGTTTATTAATGTAATTCACAAACCTATTAATGCATAAGATGAAAAGTGAAGTGCATGAATATAAAGCAAATAAACATAACACCATGACACATTGATTTTGATCATGAAACCCTATTAGGGTAAAAACATGGTGGGGATGACACACACAAGATAACACTCTATAGAAATATTGTCTTACAAAGAGTTAGAATGCACATGCATTCAAGCTTACTGTCTAGAGCTTCTAAATCCCATTTCAACCTTGTAATGTCAACATAAAAATGTTCTTGGGAGGTGTGAACCATTTTTCATTTAACTGCTTTAAATAAAATTAAAATCTCAAATCAAGTCATGATATTCATTAATTTTACCTTATATTATATGTGTTAACTTAACTTATATGTGCAATAGGATTCTTCATCCTGTTGGCATGTTCTTGCTCATTAACCTTCAAAAATATCACTCAGAAGATTGTATAACTTGTACGGCCCAAAAAGCCTAGAAAAATTTGACCATGAGACTTTGGAATTAGAAAGAATATACCTTAAACAAGCTTCCTCTAGATGCTAGCCAAAAATAACAATCTAGTATCCTCTGTGAATCCAAAAACTGTCTTCTCTATAGAAACACTTTGCCTTATTTCTTGTACTTAGCCAAAATTAGATCTACCACTAGATCTGTTCACTTTGATAAGTTGCGCACATGGGAATAAAGTCTAGACACCATGTTGTTTCCATCAATGACAACACTCCATCCATATCTTCAATGTCTCTTTCTATCTTGCCAACATTAGTAGATCATCACTAACTAAAACCAATTTTAACCTCACTAGACCATATCTAAACATAATGAGAAAAAACCTATGGTTTTAAGCACTTTTGAGAAATTCCCCAAAATGCGAGGGTCATCTTCTTCTTTGTTAGATCGCTAAATACTCAACATGATAACTCCTAGAAAAACATTAATTCAAAGAAGCATGCATGTTATAACACTTAAGATCATGTGCTTTGATGTAAACTCTACTAGATTCCTTTTATTATGTAAAAACATCAAAATTAAATGCACTCATTGAGAAGGACCTAAATGTCCTAGATGGATATATAAAGAGTCAATAATTATCCTCTAAAAGCAACCAACGATAGAGATGAACATAACACTATGTAAGCTCACAATAACTACTAAGGTGATTGAGAATGCATAAAATTGAATTTTAGATTTAAAAAGTGAATGGCCCATGGAAATGATTTAGTTTATATTTGCACATGAAAAATTTAATCTAAAAATATAAATATGAGATTTAGAGTTTAAAGAGATCAATGATGAAAGAGAATTAGAATATAGAAGTCTTATGAAACAATTTCATCCTAAATCAGATCATCGATAAGATAATTATTATATTAAGAACTCCCAGGAGAGAAATGAAAAACAACAGACATTAGTATGTAACCATTAAAGGAACATAACAAAGCATTACATGACAAGTTATTCCTAACTAGTATAGATTCGTGGGGCATTCACTGAGTTCATGATTCCTATTCCCTATTCCCTCCTAGAATGAACACGGCAGCCGGGAAGGAGTTGTGTGGAGTGAGCAAATCCAAGGCCCAATTTACTTGCCCACCTTGAGAAAGCATACGCTGACCAGTCTTACAAAAGAAGGCCAAGTGCTCACAGTTGTTCCAGAGGACATTGTAACTTCCAAACCCATCTTTAAGCAGCTCTCTTGCACGACGTATTACTGTTTCCGGGGGATCACAAGGCGCAGCCGTGCACCATTTCCTGTCAGGGGATCCCGGAAGAAAACTAGACAAGCCAGGTTTTACACCATATTCATATCGATAAATATTTCCGCCGTGCAGAAAACAATCCAAGCAAGTGAGGACGACTCCACTCATTCCGCTGTGGTAACGGCAAACAGAGCATGGCCCAAATGGGTTACTCGAACTTGCAGACGACGTCCCTTCTACTGAATTTTGAAAATGTATTACTCGATTGTCCCCAATATAAATACCTGTACATGAATTTCCCAAAACAATTACAATAAGGAATGGTAGAGATCTTTGGTGAAACGAATACAAAATGAATTTCATATCGAGTTTACCGTGGTGGTCGTAGGCGCCCCGCGAAGTGTAAATGTGATCCCCGGGTGAGATTTCACTTCTGCTCAGCACGACATTGATGGGCTTGCTCGGCAAGGGGGGAACGTTACCCATTTCAAGACTTGGGATGCTTCTGAGTCGTTGATAATGTTACGTAGTGGAAAATATGTTAATAATGTGTTCGAATACAATTTTTTATGGGATTAGATTGTGTATGATTATTTGATGATAGATCACATGTATTTATAATGAGAAAAGATGTTGATAATGTGTTTTCTTAGTCGTTAAGGTGATAAACTCTGGTGTTATTCTCTAATTATTAAGAATAGTTGGAAAATGCGTTTGTCTAAGGCCACTGCTTGTGATTCGCTTTAGAGGATATTATTCGCACATTAGAATAAATGGGTGTCGATTCTGGATAATAAACTTTCGGTTTTGATAAGGGCTGCTGTTTAAGGATTAAGATTATCGATTATTGATTAGCAGAATCAGAATATATGAACAAGTTTCAGGTACGAGGTTCGAGAATTGAACAGTTAAGTGACGATGGTTATGAATATAAACAAGCATAATTGATGAAGAAATATGCCAACGAGAATAAGAATATGAATACGTTTTGGGTACGGTGATCAAGAATTGTTGGTTTATTTGAGATTTGTTTTATATAATTAAGACAGTGTTGAATAGTTAATTAGAAGAGTGAACTCGTAAGTGCTAACATAGTTCACCATTCGAAGCCTACATAAGCATTTTCTATGAACATATGAATGCAAAAATATAGCATTGATTTTCTCTGACATGATATCTGAGGAGGCACATAGGCACATAAGTTGTATGCATCTAAAAAGAAGGTTGAGTTAGAACTAAACTTGGAAAAAATAGTATGGAATAGAGGAAGAATGTCTTGTAAATGTAATTCGATGATGTTTTTATAAAAGCATCGTGTTGTCATCTTCTTGAAGAAGATTTCGATGAGCGGCTTCCCATTTTCATCAGCTATGCTATTTTGTTCAACAGATTTTCAAAATCTCTCAAGTAGGTAGATTTCCATTCCAAAAATGAGGGTAGCAAATAGCTATACATTGAATTTTATACATTTTGAGTAGATTTTTGTATAACCTCAAAAAAATTGGTAATTGTAATTAACCTTTATCTAATATTAAATATATTCTTAATTAAATCTAGAAACTAATCTTATTTAAATCCTAATGTAACATTGCTTCTAATTCTAATTCATCACTAGTTATAATCTTATCTTTAATTCTAATTATATATCTAACCTTAACTATAATCTAAAATGAACTCTAAACCTAAATTACTCCTAATGGTAGCCATGATTAAACGCTAATCTAATATTAATTCTAAGTGCAATTAACTCTAACCTTACACTTATTTAAACCCTAACTCAACTATTTTGCTTACAATCATAATTTTATCCCAACCCTAGTTGAACACTAGCCTTGACGATTATTGAACCCTAGTTTAACATTAACCCTAACCCTAGCCTTACTAATCAATTATTAACCCTAACAATATTCAAACCACAATCATAATTAAAACTTAACAACAATCTTATTTTTAACCCTAACCCTAACTTGAGTAATCATTTTAAAATCCTAATTAAACAATAATATTAACTCTGTATCTGAACCATAACTATAATTTTTTCCTAACTCTAACTAGATCTTAGCATAATTAAATTATAGTCCTACTTCTAACACAAATTAAACACTTTCTTTGAAGAGGAACCTACAACTTATGTGAAAAAACTATTGGGTGTCAGTCCACCCAAATGGGAAACTTAGTCTCTACAACTTTGCATGACTCATCCTACAAGATTGATGGGACTATGGTCTAGTTTGTGCATGAGATTCTAAAAGAAACTATTGTGTAGCTTAAGTTATCTCTAGTTGATAAGTTCCTATCATATTTCCCTTATATTGACCTATTAAGGAAATGGGTTTTTTTAATCAATGAAAAATTAAAGGTAGTGTGAAAATCAATGCTATGGCCAATAGCCTATTTATTTTTAGTTTTATGCTCAGAAGAATTTTTTATGTCCTCGTGAGTCATCCTTGGACCCATGGAAGAAATATTCACAATGTCGTTCCTCTATGAAAATGAAAGCCTTATTTTGATGCACAAATTGATCACAAGGTTGCGACTCCTACTTGAATTTTGTTTTGGGTCTCCCCTTGGATTTCTAGAACACTAAGGTTTCTAGAGGCATAGAGGATTCTATTGGCAGTCTCTTGGTAGTTGATATGATTATCAACAAATATAACGACTCATTCTTCCTATGGTATATGTTAATGTGATGATTAATTCAATCATCATTTCCTTTGTTGCCCTCTACTTTTTTATGGCATCTAGGATTGACCTTTGGAATATGAGAATGCTTTAACCTATTTTTAGATCTATTAAAAATATGGACATCTCAATAATGTGTGTAGGTTGCAAAACTCCAAGAAACAACACTTAGAGAAAAGTAAGATTCAAGGCAAAGAGGATAGAGTGGAGATGCCCCCCTCGACTGATGAGAATGAAAGGACACTTAAATCTAGTAAGAAAAAATAAATAGATGACCTACTAGCTACTTCCTCAAATGGAGATCAAGCGGTCTCTATTGAGTTCTAGGTGATGTGAGAGGGAGAGATTCATGCTTTCTAAAATGCCCTAAATAATGGAGAATCCTTTCCATCTATTGTTGATGGAAAAGTTAATTAAGAAACTACCTTTCATGCTCATGCAGAAAATTTTTTCAGCTAGGTTTCTTCTAAGGTAGCCTCCTATGAGGCAAGGAAGAATAAGGTGATTGTTGATCTAAAAAATTCCAATGGGAATCTTATGCATTCTTCTTCAAAGCTTAATTATGGAGATTCCATCACCTTGGATTTGGAAGTTAATATTTCTATGATGAACACTAGCAAGGGAGAGTATGTTCCTATTGTTGAGATTTTGAATAATAAGAAAAATTCAAACCCACACTACAACATTTGGGGTCAAATTTCGACGACAATTTACGACGGCTCTACTATTTGTATTTGTTTTTTGTATTTTTTTTGCAAGTACCCCCGATGTGACATTGTACTTTTGACTGCTGCTTGATTATAAACAAGAAAAAAGAAATAAAAAGTGTCATTTGTAACTTTTGTGTTCGAAGAGCTGTAGCTGCGAAGAGGGCACAAGACTTTTACATGGTGCGAAGAGGGCAGTGATGGACTTTGGAGTGCACCAAGAGGAACCGTGCAGGATGAGGGATGAGGGTCCATTGCATGAAGAGGGAAGTGGACTTTTGCGTGCGTGAACAGGGCATTCAAGTTTTGAGCTAGCTATTCAAATGGAATTCAATTTTACTAGTTTTATGGCATTGTATTCAAATGGCATCCATTTATTATTTGTTATCTCACTGCTTGGAATCCATTTAAATGATGTCTCTCACCCGCCATCAATTTAAACCTTTAAAGATACCCATTTTAGCTTCCTTTTTGAGATGATTTCTAATAATGGAGGATTTCTGATTATTAAATATTCAGTTTCTCCTATTTTTTAAACAAGAAGGGCCACAAAGAAGGGGACCCAGTTTTATATAGAGCATGTGGAAGATCTACGGTGAATCTTCAAAAGACTGATCCAGTATAATATCATCTAAAACCCTAGCTTGCTGACCAGGGTTGAGAGTTTCTCCTATAATACTCAGTTTCTTCTATTTTTTAAATGAGCATCCCTATAAGCTCTTGATCAATGTGCAATGGACCCTCATCCCAATTGGTTAATTCAAGAGTTGAACCGATGACTTGAACTACCTAAATCTATAGTCAAGGTAGAGTAGGTGAATCATTAAGCCACTTATTAGGTAATTGAACAAATTAAGTAATAAATGAACTTAAATAGAGTTAAGATTGAAGCTTTGGGAGGAATTGAGGGTGTTGTCATGACTAAATTTGGTCACTATTTTTCTTCTCCATGTACAGCCCGTGAGTTATAGACTAGGGCATCATGTATTTATTTAGGCCAGTAAGGAAATGAAAGAGGAAATAGTATAACAAAGAGAGTTATAAATGAGATTCTTTAACAACTATGGTTCTATCCTTTTGGACTCCTCGTTAAAGTGCAATATTTTTATGCTTGAAGACTCCACCTGTAATGGTTCCCTTCTATTTTATCATGATCTCAACTTGACTAGGAGCTTCAACTTCACTTCTACAACTAACAAACTCTATGGCTCAAAAAGCTTTAAACCTTTAATTAATTTTACCCTAGATTTGATCCAATCAATATATCAACTTTTCTAGGCACATTGTAATGTTTGAAGAATGTCTATGGGTGTTTTCATTTTCTTGTAGTGGCTCCTCCTTGCTAACTTAACTATTAATATTTAATCGACTACTACTTTTCTTTGCAATTTCCTTTTCTCCATCTTCAAACTTGGGTGGGGACTCCAAGATTTATAGCTTCACTTGGACAAGACTCTGATCTACCTCTTCTCTAACATAAATTTCCTTTCTTCTTTGCAAAAAAACATACTTGACATAGCTAGCAAACTGCAAACTCCTTCCAATTATCCATTAATCCAACAAAGTATTGATAAATGTATAAACTTCACATATAAAATTAAAAAAATGTATAGACTACCTTTCACTTCCAGTGATATCCACATATCCTTGAAAACTTGTGGCCTTTATATATTTTGTTTACTTCTAGAAACCTATGATCTAGTCAATTCTTTAGTTGGGGCTTCACACAAAATCAACTATCTCCTGCAACAGTTTCTACACATGGCTCTCCTTTGAATTCTAGTCATAGTTTTTACATTTTTTGATTCATCCAAACTGACATAATCCTCTCTATTATTTTATGATATCATATTCATCAATTTGATCTAGGAACTTGGATCTCTTAACATATATTTTGAACTCTCTTGAACACTAGTTCTATAGATTGGAGTGTTGATCCATATACAATATTTGATAGGTCATACAATGATGAAGAAACCACACATCACATACCAACTATAAGATGGAATCACCATCATAAAATTGGTGCCTATTAAGAAAGGAGAGTTGGGATATGATGCCTCAACCCTTAACGGAAAATGCCACATCTGCCATCATCATCACAAATATTTCTACAATAAAAATCAACTGATTAAATCCCTTTGGCTTTGATACCAGTGTAATAGGGGTGGATGGATACAGATCAATACATATAAATAAATATAAATTATATAAACATTTAATAATAGACACAACAATTAGGAAACTAGTTTCATTGCTTACCCAAAACATAGTTACATCGACCTCTTTATAGACGGCTCGAGAAATTTACAAACTTAAAAACAATAAATAAATGTGAGGCAATGGTGGTTGATGAGAACCACCTAGAATAGTGGTAGGGTTATTGAATAAGTTTCTAGTTGATGCATTGAATGCAGACAGTGGTGGTAGAAATTAATATCTACCAACAAAAAATAAGTATCTTAGCATCATGTTTAGAGGTGTGGTAATATTGGTGATTTTTGTGTCTTTCAATTGTTTGCATTGTTGTATTTATATTGCTTTTAGTTTTTAGTTATTAAGGGGGAAAGATTCTATTATAAAGAAAACAAATTAGTTGTCAATGCAATTATAATTAATAAGGTATTTTGTCACACTCCTTTCAAATGATACTTATTTCATAGACACTAATTATAAGAGTTTTATGTTTTCATATCCTGCATTAAATATTTTTTCCCTTTTCTCAATATTTTTACAAAAACAATCTCTATATTGTCATGTGGAAAGAATTTCATACAGTCAGTTCATATTTCACTCGAGTTAACTTCTTTCAACTTCTTTTAGAGTTGTCTCATTATTTAATTCAATTCAATTCAAAAATTTCAATTTCACCTTGATATAATTCAAACATTTATCAAAGAGAGCATTCCACACTTGGGTTTTCCTTCCAACCAATATTGTTAAACAAGTTAATCTAAATTGTAATGCCAAATCCATATTAATGGGAAGCTGAAAGGAACATGACTCGGGATGGATTTACCTATCTCCAAATACATTGACCAATGCTAAAAAACAATGTTGTTTAGAATCTGAACCTTAAGAGTGCAATCCTTTAACCATCATTCTTCAAATAGATTGAAATATATAAATTCTTATAGGCATTCTAGAATTTCCAATATGCATTCTAGGCCTTATTTTTTATGCCATATCAGTAAACCATTACAATTTGGAAGATCCAGTAAGTTAAGAGAATGTATGTATCTACCATATTGAATGAACTAGAATACAAGTGTGAAGTAATAACTACTCCACAAAAAAATAAGTAATAACTACTTCACCCTTAATTTTTGTATTTATATGGCTTTTAGTTTTTAGTTATTAAGGGGGAAAGATTCTATTATAAAGAAAACAAATTAGTTGTCAATACAATTATAATTTATGAGGTATTTTCTCACACTCCTTTCAAATGATACATATTTCATAGACACTAATTATAAGAGTTTTATGTTTTCATAGCCCGCATTAAATATTGTTTCCCTTTTCTCAATATTTTTACAAAAGCAATCTCTATACTGTCATGTGGAAAGAATTTCATACAGTCAGTTCCTCTTATACTTGAGTTAACTTCTTTCAAATTCTTTTAGAGTTGTCTCAAAATTCAATTCAATTCAATTTAAAAATTTCAATTTCACCTTGAGATAATTCAAACATTTATCAAAGCAGAGCATTCCACACTTGGGTTTTCCTTCCAACCAGTATTGTTGAATAAGTTAATCTAAATTGTAATGCCAAATCCACATCAATGGGAGCCTGAAAGGAACATGAACCGGGATGGATTTACCTATCTCCAAATGCATTGATCAATGCTAAAAAACAATCTTGTTTAGAATATGAACCTTAAGAGTGAAATCCTTTAACCATCATTCTTAAAATATATTGAAATATATAAATTCTTATAGGCATTCTAGAATTACCAATATGCATTCTAGGCCTTAGTTTTTTATGCCATATCATTAAACCATTACTATTTGGAACATCCAATAAGTTAAGAGAATGTATGTATCTACCATATTGAATGAACTAGAATACAAGGGTGAAGTAATAACTACAAAAAAAACTAAGTAATAACTACTCTACCCTTAACTTTTGTATTTATATGGCTTTTAGTTTTTAGTTATTAAGGGGGAAAGTTTCTATTATAAAGAAAACAAATTAGTTGTAAAGTTAATTATAATTAATGAGGTATTCTCTCACACTCCTTTCAAATGATACTTATTTCATAGACACGAATTATAAGAGTTTTATGTTTTCATAGCCTGTATTAAATATTATTTCCATTTTCTCATAATTTTTGCAAAAATAATCTCTATATTGTCATGTGGAAAGAATTTCATATAGTCAGTTCCTATTTTACTCGAGTTGACTTCTTTCAACTTCTTTTAGAGTTGTCTCAAATTTAATTCAATTCAACTCAAAAATTTCAATTTCACCTTGAGATAATTCAAACATTTCTCAAAAGAGAGCATTCCACACTTGGATTTTCCTTCCAACTAGTATTGTTAGATAAGTTACTCTAAATTTTAATGCCAAATCCACATGAATGGAAACCTGAAATGAACATGACCCGAGATGGATTTACCTATCTCCAAATGTATTGACCAATACTAAAAAATAATGTTGTTTAGAATCTGAACCTTATGAGTGCAATCCTTTAACCATCATTCTTCAAATGGATTGAAATATATAAATTCTTATAGGCATTCTAGAATTACCAATATGCATTCTATGCCTTATTTTTTATGCCATCTCATTAAACCATTAATATTTCGAACATCCACTAAGTTAAGAGAATGTATGTATCTACCATATTGAATGAACTAGAATGCGAGTGTGAAGTAATAACTACTCCAAAAAAAACTAAGTAATAACTACTAATCAACCCTTAATTTTTTTAACAATGCACCATAGTAGATAAAGTAGGTTCAATCACATATTGCACAGACTCTCTTCAAACTCACAATATTTTGCATGTGTAGTACAAAACTCATGAGATTCTAAAGAAGGCCTCACTCTTAATCAACCAAATCTTCCTTGTACCACACAAAAAACTATGTGATAACTATTTAATGCAGAAGAAAGGGTGGTGAACTGATAAACAAGATAAGTTACACTTATTTGGTTTACAAACCCACAACTTCTCCCAAGTGCCAAATGGCTCTAAGAAACACAACCCAACCAAGGTTACTCTAAATGAAAACTAATGATAGATTCGATGTACTATTTAAGGTATATAAGGATATATTAAAGTGGTTTCAAGGTTTATAGACATACCCTTTACTCCCAATGGCTGAATGTCTTCAAACTAGCCTAGAGGCCTAATGAGCCAACCTTGTAGCCCAATAGTGACCTTTTTTGTCTTCAAACACTCCACCTTTCCAAAACACTATAAGAACTAAATCCACATTCAGACACCCTTTTAGCCTTTCAATAACATATCTCAAATTCGGGTATTGGTCTTTCAGACCAAATAGTAGCACTCCGCCTGCAACCCTACAATTACACTATAAACTTGATGATTTTTCAAAGAAACTATATCATAGAAATGTCTCTAAGTTCTCAAACATTGGGCAGTGTCATTAAATGACTCAAAACCACTAATTCTAAGATTAATTAAACCCAAAACACCTGCAACATCAAAAGCCCCAATTTGGTGGCTTCAAACCCTTGATTTGAGGGTTTCTCCAATCCTAGCCTTCCACACCCTTCTTGGCTTAATTGGTGATTTATTCACCATTTATATGCCAATATAAGACTATCCAAATCTTAACAACACTATGTTGTTCAATCCGATCTCCCACTGCTATACCTTAGCCATCAAATTCATAAGAAAACCTTCTTTAAATCAGCCTATGATCACATTAATTGTTAAATCTCTACAAGTAAAGATCATTATAACTATGGTACATTTTTAGAAATCATCTTTCCATGGATCCTAGGTCTTTGAGCCCATGGAAAGGTGTGGGTTACAAGTTAGACTTTAAAATACAAAAGTAAAACTAACAAAAGCCAGTCCAAGCCATTGTACAGGAAGGTACAGTCATGCTAAATGCCTCTCCAATCCTCCAAACTATAAAATGTAACCTTCTAATAACTTATTTCATCTTTCAAATCATTAACCCAGCCAATTTACACGAAGAATATAATGAATATTCAAAGTATTAAGAGGTTTGTCGTCACATTCACTAGTTTTCACCAGTCCTTAACGCATGGAATCAAGCTTTAAGGTAGTTCTCAATACATTCAACAATGTAATGAATGATTGGAGATATCTTACTATTCCATTATATATTTTTAAACAAAACAAGTAAGTATTAGAGCCTTTCAAATTTGTAAAGAACACAAACTTTGCAAATCAAATTGATATTTCATTAAAACCTTTGTTCCTGTTGTACACTCCATGCTTCATTGTCATACAAAGGGAGTCCCAAATACATATAATAATCCTCAAAAAAACCTCCTCAACCTCTTTTGGTGGTTAGAGGGTTTAGTTAAGTGATTTAACATGAAAACCCCCATTTCCCTCCTAATACATGCTAGTATATAAAGAAGACAATCAGAAGACAATGAAGATTTGTCTGACCAATAGTCTATAGAATTAGACCTTTATTTTAAATGCATTTAACACAAAAAAATATTTACAAAGCTAAACCCATGGCATGTTTACAACAAAGAAATAGAATGATAATAATATGCTAAAAATTCTATTCTCTTTAATACAGGCCAAAGGACCAGTCCCCTTAATTCTTAAACATACTTTATCTGATATGATGACCTCTTAATAAAGGTCAGATTCTATAGACTACTAGCACAAAGGAAGATTTGACCTAGCCAAATCTTCCTTGTACCACACAAAAAACTACATGATAACTATGTCTACTCCAACCTTAACTGTTTAAGAATTCATCATATTAGATAAAGTATGTTTAAGAATTGTTGGGAGTTCTATTAGACCTTTATTGTAAACATGCCATTGGTTCATTTTTGTAAACTTTTTTTTTTGTGTTAAATGCATTTAAATGGATCATTAAGCATAGTAATAATGTTCTTGATCTATTAGTAATTGGTAGATTAAATGCAGATAACAACTTTATGAGTTTAGCATGTTTAATGCATAGTAATTACAACTTGATTCTTATATGCATTGTTATAAGATGCACTTCTCGGAATGAATAAGGTTATAAGATGCATGCATATAAAGTTATTTTCCTTCTCTATAGTTCATTCCAAGAAGTGCATCTTATAACAATGTGGATAAGAATCAATTTGTAATTACTATGCATTAAACATGCTAAACTGATAAAGGGGCTATCTATACGTAATCTGCCAATTACTAATAAAAAAATGAATAAAAACTCACAACCTTTATGAAATGGGTGCCCTCTTCATAGCTCACAAGAAAAAGTGTAGTTCCCTCTTCCCTCTTCATGCACGGTGCCCTGTTCGTAGCTCACAAAAATTAAAAAAATGAGTGTGTTTTTTCTTTTTCTTTTGTTTTGTAAAAAAATTTACAAAAGTGAACCAATGGCATGTATTTGTCAGACAAATCTTCATTGTCCCCCAGAAAAAACTAACTAAAAACTTCTCCACCCGTAATTTGTTTAACAATACAACATATTGTGTACAATAGATTCTATCACACATGGAACGAACTATCTTCAAACTCACAATGCACCATATTAGATAAAGTAGGTTCTACCACACAAGATTAATTGTAAACTACTAATATCAATTTAATACATGCCAAAGGACTAGTCCCAACAATTCTTAAACATACTTTATCTGATATGATGAATTCTTAAACAAATAAGGTTGGAGTAGACATAGTTATTAGATAGTTTTTTGTGTGGTACAAGGAAGATATCCATCAAGGCATAAATAAAATTTAACTCTTCTCTAATGTTGTAGTTGCAAGTAATGAATTTTAAATTTAATTTTCTTATTCATAGAAGATTGCAGTATAATTTCTTTTAATGCAGATAATTTGTGGTTTTCAAAAAAAGTTATGTCATTCTCTTATCTAAAATATTTTGTAGTTAAACCAATAACTAATTAATTCTAAATCTCTTATCTAAAATATTTTATAAGTTAAAGCATTTGTTCTTGATCCCTCCGATCAAGTTCTCAAGTCATGACATGGTTTCAACTGTTGTGAGTAGTTTCAAGTTCTCAAGTCATGACATAGTTTGAACTGTTTTAAAAGCTTCTAATTCCTTTCAAAGCATGACTTGTGATTTTCAAATAAATGTGAACATTAAAAGTAGCAAACAATGTAACAACCATGGCTAGCATTAACCTCTAGCTCTAGAATGCATGTGAAATCATGCCCTTAGAATTTGAACAATTTTCTAGGTAGGAGAAATATTTTTAGAGTAGTTTCAACATATCATAACTTGTTATTTGAACTTAAGAACACCCCTTACTTGGTTTCCTACAAAGCATTTGGCAAAATCTGTCAGGAAATTAAGAGTTTGGTCTAGGTAAGTGTATACATGAAGGGTGAAACACATAGGAAGCTATGACATTAAGTACAACATGTTCAATTTTTTATTGCAGGTATACACATTAAGGATCATGTCAGATAATACAAGGGAATTCGATCAAAATAGGGAGACAATCGCTAGATTGTTGTCTAACTTTCAAAGTGAAGGTGATGAAAAATGTTATTGTCCATGCAAGAGCTGTAACGACTTAAAGACAAGAAGAATCAAAATCAAAACAACAAAGAGACATTGTAGGGAGAATGGTCACATTGAAGGGGGGTTTGATTATTATCTAGTGGTAAGTTGTTTGTTATATTGTTTTCACAATTAATATATATATGAACCATGGAAGGAGGTTTGATTATCATCATTTTTATATAGGTCAATCTCACCAGTATGAATATAGATGAACATGATCCCATGGAAGATGACGATCATGCGCCAAAAAAACACATTTGAAGATGATGGCATGAATGCATTGATCATTGACACATTTTGTACTGGTGTTGCTAATGATGATGGTACTATTGATGCTGCTGATGATGATGATGATTATGATGAGGATGACATTGACATCATCCTTGATATACCTCTACTTGAGAAGGAAAACATGACCCTTTACAAAGGCTCCCAATCTACTCTTCTCTCTACTATATAGTTGTTGGTGAATTTGAAGGTTATTAATGGTTTATCCAACATAGCAATGTCACGTATGCTAAGGTTTGTAATATATAAAAGGTGAAACATGTACCATTAAGATTGTTTAAATTAAATACTTATATTATTTGTTGCAGATTGATAGGTGAGTTTCTATTACCACCATCAAATGTTCTCCCTCCCTCATACTGATAATTATGTGCCACTATAAAATATATTAGAATGGAGTATCAAGCAATAGATGTTTGTCTCGAAGATCATAGTATTTATCATTTAAAAAACATGAAAATGTGACAGAATGCCCTATTTATGCCATATGAGAAGATATCAAGATGATCAAATGACAAAAATGGTGTCTATCAAGGTTCTTCATTACATCCCTATTATTCCACGTCTGAAACAATTATTCAGGTGCATTAGCTTGGCACAATTTATAGATTACCATGCATGGGGTAGGAGTCAAGATGAAATTATTCGAATGGCTATGGATGGTTCATCATTTATGGACATAAAGGAAAAGTGGCCACACTTTAAAGAAGAACCTCAAAATCTCAGGCTTTCTCTAGTAGCAGATGGTTTCAATCCACTCGAAGAGATGAGATCTGTTTAATTAGTCTGGCCTATTTTTGTTATAAACAATAACCTTCCTCCATGGATGTCAATAAAGAGGGAGCACATTATGTTGAAAATGATTGTTCGATGTATCTTATTATTTTATAGTTATCTACATGTAATTATAAGTCTTGGAGTGAAATGGCCAAAACAATTATCTGATGTTGTTATTAATTCAACTAGGTAAGTACCAAGTAAAATATATGAATGTATATATTGCGCCTCTTATTAATGAGTTCTTGATGTTATGGAATGGTTTCACCATGTATGACATCTCTAGACCAACTGGACAAAGAAAATTTCAATTTAATGCAATGCTTGTGTGGAGACAATTCATGATGCTCTAGGGTTGACACATTTTTGGGGTATGTTATGGTGAATTATAGTTGTATGTGATAATTCAAATTCTAAAAACATACATATTTAATCCAATTGTATCGTTATCTTGTAGGTCTTCAAACAAAGAAAAAATTTGCATATCCAATGTGTGGTCCAAAGATTAAATCTCATCATTCCAAAAGTTTAAGAAAGTAGATGTTTGATGAGTATAGACACTTCATCTAGAGAAATCATAAGTATCGAAGTGTGGAAAGACATCTTTTCAATGGGAAAGAAGAGAATACATCAAAGCCCCTAAGAATGACACCTCACCTATGGCAGTTGGAATATAATAGAATTCGAGGTAATATCATTCCACCTAATGGTTGATGTTTGAAAATTATATATTTTGATTGTGTTTTGTTGGCTAATTATGTAGCTGATGATCTTGAAGGTCGTTAAGGCACCACCAACCAGCTTCCAAAGGGACTAAAATGTTATCCCAAAGAATTTAGTAGGCTATCCTACTATGAGCAACTACAAATTATGCATTTGTTTGATACTAAGCATATTAGACAGAATGTAATAGAGACACTGTGGAAAATATTGGATGGAAGGCATGACAAAGAAAAACTTGGCAAAATTTGTAGTGACAATCATCATTCCAATCTAGCAATGGAAAATATCATTGAATCAAATAGCAATGGAGACTAGATTAATGCAAGTTCTCTTCATTGGTTATTAACAAAGAAAAAAAGTAATGTCATAAAAGATGTCATCCAAAAAAATTGATTTGCTACATGATTTCCTGCGGATATAAGCAATCTCATATCAAAGAAAAATGATTTTGGGTCAGGGATGAAAATGCATGATTGGCATACCTTCATCAAGGTAAGTCATAACCTTTTGTATTTACAATATATTTGTTTAACTGCATTCAATTTTCATTGTATGAAATGATTATTTGAAAATTATTGTTGTATTTTCTACCACTATTTCTCCCAGAGAACTTCAAAAATAATATCAAACAAGTGATATATGATCTTGAAAAACACATGAGGTAAGTAGTGATATTTGATCAATATATCAAAAAAGTAATATATTGTAAAATCTCGTATTTATATATTTATGTATCTTGAATCCCTTGTAGGTGGTTTTCATCTAAAGAAATCCATAAAGAAGATATAAAATATTGGAACAAAAGAATTTGTCGACTAATGTGTGAAATGAAAAAGTGTTTACCTTCATCTTTTTTTAATACATAAGAACACTACCTCATACACCAAGTTGAGGAGATTGAATTGTGTGGACCTGTACATGCTTGGTCAATGTGGATGGTTAAGAAACACTTAAAATTTTTGAAGGGTTTGGTACAACAAAGAGCATGTCCCAAGGGTTCTATGGTTGAAGGATATATGGAATACTAGATGATGGTGTATGCTACTCAATATCTTCCTAATATTGCAGCAAAGACCCATATAGATTGCATTTGAGATCTAGACTCTATTAAAAAAATTGAAGGGAGTACTTGGTGGGCAACGGTAGATTTAGGAAACTGAAAGGTAATAAATTGTGAGATGTTATTATAGTTAATTAATTCTTAATCTTCAAAATAAATCTATTGTAAGTCATCTATTTAGTTTTGAACAGTTGCTAAAGAGTGGGAGTTAATACATTTGTTTATTGTAAACAATCAAGATTGGATGACAGTATGGATTGAACAATGCCAACACGATGGTCATAGATTAACATGGGAATCTGTGTCTTCATTGGTTATACAAGCTCATCGTAATGGATATCTCAATGTTACACAAAAGTATATAGACCTAGCATATGGTTTAAGAGATCACCAGGTACTTATAAATTTGTTAATTAATCAGGCATATGTTTTTGAACTCATGATGCAATAATTTATACATGTTTGACATTATTGTAGGTGAAACACCACAAGGCTATGTCATTCAATGGTTATAAATTTTGCATCAAAAAGTTGGATGACACAAAGAGAACTTGTGAATCTAGGATAAGTGCAGTGTTCCAGGTGACTAATATTTCATCTAGAAATGACTTACATCCTCGAGACAAACAAAATTGATACTAGGGTATGTGCAAGATCATGAGGGGCCAAAAAGTGGCAATGTCAGTTCAAAACTTTGACAATGTAGCTAACGACTTTTTTTTCACCCGAATTTGATAAAATGAAAAGGGTATCTTAAAGAGATTATCAGCTTTCTATCGATATAATTACTGTCAAATTTTGAACTCGGTAAGTAATTATTAGTTATTTTCTAATTGAGCTACCTCTAAAGTGCTGATTTATATACTGATTGAAAAATGACTATAACTTTCAGATGGTATAACATTTTTAAAATTTGAAAATGCATCACATTCTATGGTTCGCCTACTATAAGGAAAAATAAATAAATTTTGAATTTTGTAAAGTTTTGAATGAGTTAAGGTGGTCAGACATGGGAGTTTTTTTCTTCTAAAAATGTTGTAGCAAAGAATTCATAATTAATTATTTTTTTAGAATAAAATTACAAAAAAATATGTGTCACATCCAGGCATGAGTCTACTACTTATATATAAAATCTTATAATAAAATATTATCATTTGATTATGATTAAGGTGGTCAGACATACACCTACTTCTTAATTTTTTCCTAAAATTTTTGTACAAATGCATTGAAATCTATACTTCTCACCAATCATACTAACTTTTTCTCAAAAAGGGCCTAGTAGTTTAGAAACTACATTCAATTTTCTATAGATTCTATTCTTACAACTTTTTGATATTAGGTTCATAGCTAGTTGAAATTTTCACATCAAGTTGACTAACCCTAATTTGCTGATTTTTCATTGCCACTTAAGGGCATAGTTTGGCCCCTCATGATCTTGCACATACCCACTATGATATTTTGGCTAATATACTTAACTGTGACTTTAATTCCTTCAAATTAGTTCTCTTCATTATGAAATGGTACAGAATATGATTCAATAAAAATGATCCTGATAGAACTATTATTAAACATGACAATAGATTTTCAATGATTAATACAAGGTTGTTTGAGCCAATTGGAGAAGAGCCCTATGTTCTTCCAAGGCAATGTGAGTAGATATTAAACTTAGAAGTTCCACATAAACTAGGTTGGTCATTTGTTGTTAGACATGATCCAAGAGGAAGCCTGATAAAGTATAATGTGATGGAAGAAGATACCGAGGAAGATGAAGATGTGGAAGATGATGTAGATGATGATAATGATCGACAACTAGTCGAAGAAGAATATGAAGATGAAGACGGCAATGATGCTGCTATTGATGATGATAATGCCGATGATGATGATGATGATGATGATGATGATGATGATGATGATGATGATGATGATGATGATGATGATGACGATGACGATGACGATGACAATGATAGTGATGGTGATGATGTCGTTGATGATGATGGTCTTGATGATGAGATGGATGAAGAATAATATCAATAACATGAATGAAATGTATAATTATACCAAATGTTTGGCAAGTTCTAACAATTTTTTATATGTACTACACTTATTCACCTTGTTTTATATGTCCGACTTATATCTTTGATCTTTTGTTAAGAGAAATTTCATTCTAAAAGAGTGTATTTAATCTCTATATGCTTAAACAACCTCACTAGTTAAGATTGTTCTCAATTGTAGTGGGCATGACAAGAAACAAATCACTTGAAAGACCCTGGTATTTAGACATGCACAAATTAGTGACGTGATTAAGAAAATTACCTTTCTTTATAATTTTTTGGGGTATTGTTTTATACGAATGCATTAAATATAAATACTATCTTATGAGAGTTGCTTTTGCTATCTTTCTATTTCCTTGCACATCAATGGTGTTAAATCATAGGGGATTCTCTTTATTCCCTACAATGGAGTGAGCTAAATCTGAAAGTATAACAAGATAATTTTAACAATGTATAAAGTCATTGACAAGATGTAATAAAAATACTAGCAAGATAGAGAACTGTTTGACAAAATGCCACAATAGTGGTGTCTCTATTGCCCTAATTTTCCCACTGGTCAATTAGGCCCTAGTTTGTATCTGGTTTTCATCTTTCATATCCTGCAGAGAGCTACAAAAAATTTCATGGCCTTGGCCCTTTTTCCCTGGTCCCTATGAATTTTCCTAGGCTCTTGGTCATGAAGAAACCCTTCAAATATTCAAAAGTAACCGTTGAGGTTAAAAAAAAATCCTTTGTTATGTTATATTTTCATGTTACTTTTCTAGCCACTTAAGTCTTCATAAGCCCATGTGTGCAAAAGTACCTTTCAGTCACATATTCTCAAAGTGTTTGGCGGTCTTAATAAAGGTTTAAGCGAATTGGTGAATGCTTGTGTTCACGTATTCTCCAGATCTCTTGGTAGTTATCTCTTTTGCCTGGCGAATTGGCAAACATGTGTTTGTGTAATCTCTTGATTCCCAGTGGTTATGTCTAAGCATCCAGTGAACTGGTGAACAACTAGACTCTCTTTAGTCGTGTATTCTCCAAGTAATGGCCAAGGGTTGGATGTCTTCTAGCGATTCAGCGACCAAGGGATATCAGTGCCTCTAAAGATTTGGCGGTTCCGACAAGTTTTAATGTATTCACGGGATCTCAGAATAAAATGGTGAAGCTCTAATTCTTTAAGGTGACTCAGTGAATAGGGTGTGTTTGCCTATTCTTGTGATCTGACTCAAGGTTAAGAAATGATTTGGCAAACTGGAGATTACCTTTGTTCATGTGTTCTCATGATTTGACTATGGTTAAGAAATGCATCTCACAACTTGGAGATGGCCTTGATCACACAATCGCTAAATCCAGGTGGGGTTAGTTCTGCAAGTAGTGTGGGCCCGATGTCAGGTGACTGGGCGGATGCAGAAAATGATATGGTGGCAGGTGGCACAAAGTGGGCCCGAGTCTGAGGATTTGGTAGTGCTGATAAGTGTTGGGCAGCTTTGACATATTTCCCTTTATTCATGTGTTCTCGCAATAAAATGGTGATGCTCCAAATCTCTTGGCGAACCAGTAAATATGTGATCGCTAGATCTCTAAATAAATTGGCGGTGACTTGTAATAGCTAGCGAATGAGCGAAGCCTTGATTCCGTATTTGTCAAATGTAAACCAGGATTACTTTAAAGGGTTAAGAGGTCATCTCGCGACTTGGAAAATAAAGGTATTCTCGTGTTCATAGGATGTGACCAGGGGTCAAGGAAAGATTTCAAGATTTGGCGAATACAATGTTCGCGTGATCGCTTGACCGGACTAGGGCTAGTAGAAGTATTCAGCGAATATGAGACTTCCTTCAATCGTGCATTCACTGAATCACTTCAAAGGGAGAAAAGGCCAATGTGGGTCTGATGCCAGAGCTTTCCGAGGTGTTACTGACAAAGTGCTTGAAGCAAATAAAGGATTGACACGTGGAGGTGGGCCCAGGGTTGACCAGGATTTTGCGGTCCCAATAAAGAATATATGGTCATGTATTTGTGAAATGATTTAGCAGTGATCCAAATGGCTTGGCGATTCAGCGAATGCTTTGTTCGCTAAATTTCTAAATAAATTGGCAGAGGTGGAAAGTATTTTGCGAATAAGAGAAGTCTTCAGTCGCTTAGTCGCTGAATGACTTAAAAGAAGAAAGGCTCGAGGTGGGTCCAAGGTAATAGACATGTTAGTATGCTCACTTCTGATTGGTCACTAATTTCCACATCGGTGTTGACTTGTCGGAGAGAGGTCCTAGCTAGTTTCAAAGTGCATCATGGCCGTTCATTTGCTAGGAAGGGCTTCGCATCGACGACGATGTTTTAAAGTTTGACGCTAGCCATTGGGATTTAAAATTTGATTTTTGGTGCTGGTGTTCTGAGGAATTTCTGATCTGTTTCAATGTGAATGACATTTAGTAGATCTGGAATTGATTTCTTAAGGACTATGGTGGTTGTGATACGGTCGAAGGTGATCGTTGGTCAGTGTTTGCAGGGTCCTTTGCCGTGTTTTCATGACACAAGGTGCTCAAAAGTTTTTGGCACCTTTAATTTTAGTAGTACTTCTCTAGGGATATTTGATCTTTTCTAAAGCCTTCATGGCTGAGTGGAGTTGCAGATGGGTAGATAGATCAGGGATGGTGTGTTTGCAGGTGGTTCCAGTACAGAAGAGACACACAAGGTGATGGAATTTGATTTGCTGGCAGGTTGTTCTCTGAGTTTGTACCTTTTAGGGTTTGATATTTATTGTAAGAATTTGTAACCCTAGTTACGTCAGTTTTGGACTCCTGCCTGCGAGCAGTGAGTGTTGTATATATTGTTTTTTGAGAGCCTTAGTGCTCAAGAGGTTCATTTTGAAAAGGAGAGAAGCCCACTTTTGCAAGGAAGTCATCTTTTCTCAGAAAGCCATCTATGGTATTTGTTCTACCCTCTCGTCTTCTACTCTTTGTATTCTCCCATTGATGATTAAGGCATTCTTGGGGTACTTGTGATATTTGTTCTATCCCTATCTTCACTGTCTTGATTATCTCTTATTGGATTGAAGTTTATGAATGTTGTTAATGGAAATTGGGGTTCGTTGTCCCTCTCACTTTTTGTGATTTTTGTGTGTTACTGTGTCTGATCTAATTTAGATGTTTTGTGGGTATACTACAGCCCTATCAGTCTTGTCTCATTGCTACACCTAGTTATAGAAAATGATGTTTGTTTGCAGGTCATAGGTTGAGTCTTTTGTTTAGACCTTCTTATGAAATATTTATGCAAGCCTATCTAGTGAGTTGTGACTTATTAGACCTGATTCCTCCATTGGTCTCATTCCTCTATACTAAGATCCAAACCCTAATTTTGGTGCATCACCTAGTAAGTAGTTTGCTTTTATGTTATTTCCCCTTCCAAGCATTCCTTCTAACCCTTTCCCTCAAAATTTATTTACATTTCATAGGAAGAAGTAGATTAAGGTGATTATCTAAGAGGAACCAGCCTAGAACCTGGAGGTCTCATCTTAGTTAGCAAAGGTCCCATAACCTAGAGATGATTCCCATGTTATACCGAGTTATCAAGACCAAGAGAGCTTGAAACAAGGGGCAAATTTAGTGAATAAAATTTTTGGCATGCCCGGTGGGACTAAAATCAAATCAAAGTTCAAAAGGTGTTCCTATTGGTTCATCTACTATCAGTATAGACTCAAGCTCAAGCATACTGCACCTTGGTGCCAGTGTATAACAATTCTGGCACACCCAGTGGGACCTAAAGAAGTCAATTATTGAAGGTTATGTCATCTCTGATATGCAAATTGCATGATACAGACCTTTAGAGGTTGTTTCTATCAAGTATATTTGGTGACTCCATTGGTTTCAAAGTTTCAGGCAAACCTTGTTTAAGGTTTATGAGAAAGATTGAGACTAGAAGCTCAAAATCTACCAATTTTTCAGATTTACCCTTGAAAAGAGGCTATAAAGGTAGGTCAACTCAAAAGGAATCTCTTGCAAGGAGAGTTCAATCAACTCCTCCTGATACTTCAGAAAGGAGGCCTTTTTCCTTTCATTCCAAAAGAAGAGGAAGATCTCTAACCAGAGATCTTGAAGAAGAAGAAGAAGAAGATTCAAATCTAGCAAATATAGCTCATATACTTGTTAATCTTCAAGTTACAGCTCCTGCAATGGCTAGACAGTTTTCTTTTGCACCATTCAACCAAGGAAGTCCTCTTCACTTTACAGTGCATCATGATGTGCCCTTGGTGGCATTAAAGAGCTTACCTAATTTCACAGGTGAAGGACAGACAACTATGTTTGAACACATAAGAGATGTGACCACCATCTACAACATACATAACATTACTCAAGAAGATGTGGCTACAAAATTATTAGCAACCTCTCTAAAAGGTAAGGCTCTTGAATGGTTTAGAACTCTAACTGTTGGTTCTATTACTTCATGGGATGAATTAGGGGATGCTTTAAGTAAACATTTTGAGGATAAATCAAATAATTTATCTCTAGTTGAACAGTTGACAACTATTAAAAGAGACCCTCAAGAGCAAATGACAGACTATAATAGTAGATTTCTTAAAACATGGAATAGAATCCCAATCTTAGTAAGGCCATCAGCTGACCATGCTTTTCTATACTACTTGCAAAGTCTGAATGTTCAAATATCTGTCATGATTCAATCTATGGGTGGTACTTCTTTACCTCAAGCTTTTGACACTGCAGTCAGGGCTGAAAATTGTTTGATTCAAGCAGACATGATAGCTAGGAGACCTCCTGTGCCTATTTTTCCTAATCTCCAGCCCATTGTGCCTACACAAGTACCCCCATTTACTCCTATCCCTACCATATTAGCACCTCAAGCTAGTACTAGTGGCCAAGAACATGCTAAGATAGGTTTTTCTCAAGAATTGCAAGAGATAAAGACTAGTCAACAGACTAGTATGTAGGAGATGACAAACTTGCTGCAAACTCTAACCAAGGAGGTCACAAATTTGAAGAAGAAAAATTAAGGAATTAGACCACCCTTTTAGTCACAAGGCCAAGGTCCTAGTTAGCAGTATCAAAATCAAGGACAACCTTATCAAAAAAATAGGCCACCATTCCAAGGAGGCTATCAAGGACAAAGACAAAATTTCAGTCAAAGGCCTTTTCAACTATACAACCCTGCACCTCTTAATGCTGCAAATCTAGTGAGGGAGATGGTACCTAGTCAAAACAATATGGCCATGGAAAATGAATGGTGTTTTACTTACAATCAGCCTCACAATCAGGCCACATGTTCAAATGGATGGATGAACCAAGCTTTAATGGTTTAGAATGCCTCACAAGCTCAACCAGAGGCTGCTTCTAGTGAGTCAATGCCTCAACAAGAATCACAAGAGCATGAGACTACTCTCTTCAATTGGGAACAACCAGACTTCAGTGGAGTCAATGATGATGTTTCTTTTTTTGCCTATACAAGAGCAAAAAGAAGAGCTCAGGACATGGAAAGAGCTGACTTTGGTACCCAAGCTACTACATTTGCAGAGCTAGCACAACAAGCTATTCCCACCATACCCAAGAAAGCTCCTGCCATTACGAGTAAAGAAGATCAAACTCTCAAAGAGATGGAGCTTGTCATGCCAAAGACACAACAAAAGATACACACTGTGACACCTTTCAACATTGTTGACAACATGAAGAAGGTGAATGTCACTATGTCTATGTGGGACTCCTTATCTATCCCAGGACAACTGGAGATCTTGAAGAAAGCCATGTCAGAGGTGATAACTCCCCAACCTACAAAAGAAGTTGCAAAGCCAGTGTTGGTTAACACTAATCAAGAAAGGGGGACTCCAAGCAACAACCCCAGAAGAAACACCATGCAAGGTAGGAATTCAAAGCCTCCTCCCTTTTATGTGTCTTTAATTATTGGAGATTCTATAGTACATAATTGCATGGTAGATAATGGAGCCACTAACACTGTAATGCCCAAGAAAGTGGCTGACCAATTAGGACTGAAGTATGAACCCTTTCAAAAAATAGTCACTCAACTTGATGGTTCGTCAGTTAGTACTATAAGTGTGGCTAAGGATACCAGTTTGATACTTCATGCTAGTCCTAATTTTTCCATCCTTCTTGACATCTATATCATAGACCTCCCTGCCTTCTTTGCCATTTGTTTATCAAGGGAGTTTACAGCCAAGATAGGAGGTTATCTATCTTCTGACTGGTCTCATATGCTCTTCCACACAAGATATGGTACCAAGGTTACCATTACATCAGAGAAATTGGTAGCACACCATATAGAACCATATGTGTCTAATGCAATCAATGCCAACTACCCCATATTTGATAGCAGTGATTTCCAAGCCATTAGTGAAGCAAGCACTAAGATAGGAGATATCCCTGATATTTTCTTAGATGAAAGAGAATTAGAGCATGTTTTTTTGAATGCTAGTTTGGGAAACTATTTGATTCAAGAAAATGATGCTATAGAGCCCAACCTTTTCAAGGATGTTGATTCAGAAGATCAGAATAGTCAGGTTTGGGAACTATATTTTGATGGAGCTAGAAGTAGACATGGTTCTGGTGGTGGTGCTATGCTAGTGTCCCCAAAAGGAGAAAGGTATTACACTACTTTTAGATTCAATTTCTCCTACACTAGCAATACTACAGAATATGAAAGTCTAGTCAATGGTCTAAAATGGGCTAAAAAGAGAGGGCTTAAGACCTTAAAAGTATATGGTGACAGTGAGCTTGTCGTCAGCCAAGTGAGAGGGATAAGTGCAACAAAAAATGACACCTTGAGAGCATACAAACATAGAGTTTGGGATGCAATTGAAGATTTCCATGCTTTCAATATTGTCACCATCCCTAGAAAACTAAATCAGAATTCAGATAGGTTGGCTACTATCGAATCTTAGTATGACATCCCCAATAGCATTTCAAAGGAAGAAAACCAATAGCACATCAAGATTATTGTCAGACCTTCTATTCCTGATAATGATATTAATTGGCAAGTGTTTGACAATGATGAACAAATTCTGTAGTTCTTATTTGAAGAAGATGTTTTTTCAGAGTATAATCAAGATAGGCTATCACAAAATTATGGTGATCAAGTGATACAAATCAAGTCCAATAAGATGCCTAGGGGTCTTGTCACTTTAGAGGCTGTCTTCAACAAGGATGATGAAGTTAAGAAAAGAAAAGCTGGCCTGGTAATTCAACAAGAACATTGTGTTGAACTAGAGTTGCAGCCAGGTAAGAGCCTACAATTTGGAAAAGTAAACATTGAATTGGAGAGAGAGGCTTACACTCAACTTTTCAAAGAATTCAGTGATGTCTTTGCATGGAAATATGAAGACCTCAAAGGTTTTGACCCTACCCTTGCTCATCACACTATTGAATTAGAACCAAATGCTAAGCCAATAAGACAAAAGCAAAGGCCTGTTAATCCCAAGCTTGAACCACTTATGCATAAAGAAGTGCTTAAATTAATAGAGAGTGGTATCATCTACCCCATCAAGCATACTAGTTGGGTTTCCAATGTTGTTCCAGTCAGGAAGAAGAATGGGGAGTTAAGATTATGTGTTGACTTTAGGGATTTGAACAGAGCTTCATTGAAAGACCACCATCCATTACCTTCAACGGAATAAATTTTGCAATGTGTCTCTGGATCCAAGAGATTCTCATTGTTGGATGGCTATTTAGGATACAATCAGATCTTAGTCAAAGAAGAAGATCAGTACAAGACTGCATTTACAACCAAGTGGGGAACCATGGCTTATCAGAAGATGCCCTTTGGCTTGTCGAATGCAGAAGCTAAATTTCAAAAGGAAATGGATATGGCCTTTAAGAGCCTCATGTACAAGTTTTTATTGGTTTACCTAGATGACCTAACTATCTACTCAAAACATGCAGCAAACCACATCAAACATTTGAGGAAGATTTTTGAAAGATGCAGAGAATTTGGGATATCTCTTAATCCCAAGAAATGTGTATTTGCAGTTCATGAGGGAAAGCTGTTAGGATATATAGTATCCAAGAAAGGAATCACAATGGATCCTAAAATAATTGCAACCATCTTAGAGCTACCATTGCCACATCATAAGAAAAGTCTCCAATCTTTCATAGGAAAGATTAATTTTGTTAGGAGATTCTTGCCTAACATTGCAGATTTACTCAAGCCTTTAATAGCCATGTTGAAGAAGTGTTCAACTTTCAGTTGGACTAAAGAAGGAAAAGCTAACTTCCAAACTATCAAAGAAGCTTTAACAGAGGCTCCTTCCCTCTTGAACCCAAACTTCAAGAAGGATTTTATCCTTTATGCTTATGGAGGTCATGATGCTATATCTGCAATGTTGACCCAATAAAATGCCGAGGGATTGGAGCAACCCATTGCTTTCTTTAGCAAAGGTTTAGAAGGGTATGAATAGAGATACTCTTTTGTAGAAAAACATGTACTTGTAGTAAAGAGCCTCAAAAAATTTAGACATTTGTTGACCCATAGCAAGGTACACTTAAAGGTTACTCATCCAAGTGTCAAGGAATTTATACTTTCCAAGGACCTAAATGAGAAGAGAGCTGGTTGGATCACCAAGGTGATGGAATATGACATTGATATTTAGACTACCAAGCTTGTTAGAGGAAGAGGTCTTTGTGAGCATATGGCAGAGGATGAAAGTTCAAAGAAATCAGAACAAATGGATGCATCTTTGGTTATGCATTCTACAGAAGAACATGTTGAGGCAACAAGCTGGTTACCTAATATGATCAATTATTTGAAGATAGGACAATGTCCTGCAGGTTTGGATTCAGCAAAAAGAAGGTATTATAGATTGCAATTTGTCCCTTTTGTGCTGATAAATGATGTTCTCTTTCGAAAGGATCACAATGGTGTCCTTTTGAGATGCATTGATTCAGAAAGGATAGGTGATGTCCTATTTGAGTTTCATGATGGACCATCTGGTGGTCATTTCTCTCCCAGGACTACTGCTTTTAAGATCATGAGGGCCAGGTACTATTGGCCATCTATCTTTAAGGATAGCCATGATTATGTTAGGAAATGCATCAAATGTGCTATGTTTGTAGGAAAAGAGAGGCTTGCAGCTCTACCCCTTCAGCCAATCAGAACAGATCAACCCTTCATGAAGTGGGGTATAGATTTTATAGGAATGATTAATCCTCCATCTAGTGTAGGACATAAGTGGATAATCACAACAACTGATTATTTCACTAGATGGACAGAGGCAGTTGCTTTGAAGGAATCAAATGAGAGTGCAATATTAAGTTTTTATGATGATTTAATTCATAGGTTTGGCACTACTGATTCCATCATTTCAGATAATGCATTGGCATTCATAGGCCTTAGAGTCTTAGAGTGGGTAGTCAAGAATGGCATTTATCTGAATACAAGTTCAAATTATTATCCTCAGGGGAATGGTTTAGCAGAATCCACCAATAAGAACTTGATCAGGATAATCAAGAAGACTCTTTAGGACAATCAAAGGGACTGGCATACTAAATTGAGATCTGCCTTGTGGTTAGATAGAATTACCCCAAAGAAGATCATTGGTAATTCTCCATACATGCTAGTATATGGCAAGGAAGCTAATTTATCTATCTCGGTTGAGTTACCAGCCCTGGACTTAGCCACTCAGTATGCACTATTTGAAGAAAGTGATCCCTTGCAAATCAAATATGCCCAATTGATGGAGCTAGAGGAGATCAGAGATAAATCAATGCAAGAGATGGAATTTCATCAGAATCAAACAAAGAAAACCTTTGATAAAAGAGCCAGGATCAAAAACTTCAAGGTTGGTGATATAGTCCTCAAGTGGGATGAATTCAAATCTAGGCCTGGTAGACATACCAATTTTGACTCCTTTTGGGGTGGTCCATTTATAATCATAGAGTGCAAGTGCCCAAATGCTTTTCACCTTTCAAACCTAGAGGGTGTCCCCCTACTAATATCAATGAATGGTTTCCATCTGAAGCCTTTCTTTGAGGTTAATCCCTCTCTGTAAGTTTCCTTGTAAATTCTTGTAAATATGTTTTCCCCTGCTTTCTTTCCATGTTTTCTAGAGTAGTTTTCTGCTTTCCAAGAAGTGCATGTGCATAGTTGTCCATCTGGTTCAGTTTGATCTCCCTGTCAAGGTTTTATGCTCAAGTTGATCCCATGCCCAATGGATAAGTTTTAAGGCCCCTGGTCTATGTCTAGTAGGTTGTCATCCAGTAGGAAATTACCAAAATTGTTGCCCTAATTTTTCCCCTGGTCAATTAGGCCCTGGTTTGTATTTGGTTTTCATCTTTCATATCCTGCAGAGAGCTCCAAAAATTTTCCTACCTTGGCCCTTTTCCCGTGGTCCCTGTGAATTTTCCTAGGCCCCTGGTCATGAAGAAACCCTTCAAATATTCAAAAGTAGCCGTTGAGGTTAAAAAAAAATCCTTTGTTATGTTATATTTTCATGTTACTTTTCTAGCCACTTAAGTCTTCATAAGCCCATGTGTGCAAAAGTACCCTTCAGTCACATATTCTCAAAGTGTTTGGCGGTCTCAGTAAAGGTTTAAGCGAATTGGTGAATCCTTTTGTTCGAGTATTCTCCAGATCTCTTGGCAGTTATCTCTTTTGCCTGGTGAATTGGTGAACATGTGTTCACATAGTCTCTTGATTCCTGACAGTTATGTATAAGCATCCAACGAACTGGCAAACGGCTAGACTCTCTTCAGTCATGTATTCTCCAAGTAATGGCCAAGGGTTGGATGTCTTCTAGCGATTCGGTGACCAAGGGATATTAGTGCCTCTAAAGATTTGGTGGTTCCGACAAGTTTTAATGTATTCATGGGATCTCGGAATAAAATACTGAAGCTCTAATTCTTCCAATGACTTAGTGAATAAGGTGTGTTCACCTATTCTCATGATCTGACTCAAGGTTAAGAAATGATTTAACAAATTAGAGATTGCCTTTGTTCGCGTGTTCTCATGATTTGACCATGGTTAAGGAATGCATCTCATGACTTGGAGATGGCCTTGATCGCACAATCGCTAAATCTAGGTGGGGTTAGTTCTGTAGGTAGTGTGGGCCCGATGTCAGGTGACTGGGTGGATGCAAAAAATGATATGGTGGCAGGTGGCACAAAGCGGGCCCGAGTCTAAGGATTTGGTAGTGCTGATAAGTGTTGGGTGGCTCTGACATATTTCCCTTTATTCGCATGTTCTTGCAATAAAATGGTGATGCTCCAAATCTCTTGGTGAACCAGTGAATATGTGGTCGCTAGATCTCTAAATAAATTGGCGGTGACTTGTAATAGCTAGTGAATGAGCGAAGCCTTGATCACGTATTCGCCAAATGTAAACTAGGATTCCTTTGAAGGGTTAAGAGATCATCTCGCAACTTGGAAAATAAAGGTATTCTCATGTTCACCAGATGTAACTAGGGGTCAAGGAAAGATTTTGAGATTTGGCGAATACAGTGTTCACGTGATCGCTTGACCGGACCAGGGTTAGTAGAAGTATTCAGGGAATATGAGACTTCCTTCAGTCACACATTCACTGAATCACTTCAAATAGAGAAAAGGCCAATGTGGGTCTGATGCCAGAGCTTTTCGAGGTGTTACTGACAAAGTGTTTGAAGCAAACAAAGGATTGACACGTGGAGGTGGGCCCAGGGTTGACAAGGATTTGGTGGTCCTGATAAAGAATATATGGTCATGTATTCATGAAATGATTTAGCAGTGATCCAAATGGCTTCGCAATTCAACGAATGCTTTGTTCACTAAATTTCTAAATAAATTGGTAGAGGTGGAAATTATTTCATGAATAAGAGAAGTCTTCAGTTGCTTAGTCGCTAAATGACTTAAAAGAAGAAAGGCTCAAGGTGGGTCCAAGGTAATAGACATGTCAGTATGCTCACTTTTAATTGGTCACTGATTTCCACATCGGTGTTGACTTGTCAGAGAGAGGTCCCAGCCAGTTTCAAAGTGCATCACGACCATTGATTTGCTCGGAAGGGCTTTGCATCGATGATGATGTTTTAAATTTTGACGCTAGCCGTTGGGATTTAAAATTTGATTTTCAGCGCTGGTGTTCTGAGGAATTTTTTATCTTTTTCAACGTGCATGGCATTTGGTAGCTCCAAAATTGATTTCTTAAGGACTATGGTGGTTGTGAGATGGTTGGAGATGATCGTTGGTCGATGTTTGTAGGGTCCTTTGCCGTGTTTTCATGACAGAAGGTGCTCGAAAGTTTTTGGCACCTTTAATTTTAGCAGTACTTCTCCAGGGATATTTGATCTTTTCTGAAGCCTTCATGGCTGAGTGGAGTTGCAGATGGGTAGATAGATCAGGGATGGTGTGTTTGCAGGTGGTTCCATTATAGAAGAGACACGCAAGGTGATGGAATTTGATCTACTGGCCGGTTGTTCTCTAAGTTTGTACATTTTTGAGTTTGATATTTATTGTAAGAATTTATAACCCTAGTTAGGTCAGTTTTGGACTCCTACCTGCAGGTAGTGAATGTTGTATATATTGTTTTTTGAGAGCCTTAGTTCTCAAGAGCTTCATTTTGAAAAGGAGAGAAGCCCACTTTTGCAAGGAAGTCATCTTTTCTCAGAAAGCCATCTATGGTATTTGTTCTACCCTCTCGTCTTCTACTCTTTGTATTCTCCCATTGATGATTAAGGCATTCTTGAGGTACTTGTGATATTTGTTCTATCCTTGTCTTCACTGTCTTGATTATCTCTTATTGGATTGAAGTTTATGAATGCTGTTAATGGAAATTGGGGTTCCTTGTCCCTCTCACTTTCTATGATTTTTGTGTGTTACCATGTCCGATCTGATTTAGATGTTTTGTGGGTATACTATATCCCTATCAGTCTTGTCTCATTCCTACACCTAGTTGCAGAAAAGGATGTTTGTTTGTAGGTCATAGGTTGAGCCTTTTGTTCAGACCCTCTTATGAAATATTTATGCAAGCCTATCTAGTGAGTTGTGACTTATTAGACCTGATTCCTCCATTGGTCTCATTCCTCTATACTGAGATCCAAACCCTAATTTTGGTGCATCACCTAGTAGGTAGTTTTCTCTTATGTTATTTCCACTTCCAAGTATTCCTTCTAACCCTTTCCCTCAAAAGTGATTTACATTTCATAGCGAGAAGTAGATTAAGGTGATTATCTAAGAGGAACTAGGCTAGAACCTGTAGGTCTCATCTCAGTTAGCAAAGGTCCCACAACCTAGAGATGATTCTGATGTTTTTTTGAGTTATCAAGACCAAGAGAGCTTGAAACAAGGGTGCAAATTCAGTGTATAATAGTCTCATGCAATGCTGAGATATTCAAAATATCGTTGGATAAATAGGTAATTTTAAGGGTATGTGAAGGATCATGGTATACAAAACTATATCCTTAAGTGGCAATGAAATATCAGAAAATCAAGGTTAGTCAACTTGACATAAAAGGTTGAACATCTTATGAATATGTTTTGGGTATGGTGATCAAGAATTGTTGGTTTATTTGAGATTTTTTTTATATAATTAAGATAGTGTTGAATAGTTAATTAGAAGAGTGAACTCGTAAGTGCTAACATAATTCACCATTCGAAGCCTACATAAGCATTTTCTGTGAACATATTTATGCAAAAATATTGCATTGATTTTCTCTGACATGATATTTGAGGAGGCACATAGGCACATAAGTTGTATGCATCTAAAGAGAAGGTTGACTTAGAATTAAACTTGGAAAAAATAGTATGGAATAGAGGAAGAATGTCTTGTAGATGTAATTCGATGATGTTTTTATAAAAGCATCGTGTTGTCATCTTCTTGAAGAAGATTTCGATGAGTGGCTTCCCATTTTCATTAGCTATGCTATTTTGTTCAAGAGAGTTTTCAAAATCTCTCAAGTATGTAGATTTCCATTCCAAAAATGAGGGTAGCAAATAGCTATAATAGATTGAATTTTATAAATTTTGAGTAGATTTTTGTATATCCTCAAAAAAATGGGTAATTATAATTAACCTTTATCTAATATTAAATATATTCTTAATTAAATCTAGAAACTAATCTTATTTAAATCCTAATGTAATGTTGATTCTAATTCTAATTCATCACTTGTCATAATCTTATCTTTAATTCTAATTATATATCTAACCTTAACTATAATCTAAAATGAACTCTAAACCTAAATTACTCCTAATGGTAGCCATGATTAAACCCTAATCTAATATTTATTCTAAGTGCAATTAACTCTAACCTTACACCTATTTAAACCCTAACTCAACTATTTTGCTTACAATCATAATTTTATCCCAACCCTAGTTGAACACTAGCCTTGACTATTACTGAACCGTAGTCTAACATTAACCCTAATCCTAGGATTACTAATCAATTATTAACCCTATAAATATTCAAACCATAATCATAATTAAAACTTAACAACAAGCTTATTTTAACCCTAACCCTAACTTGAATAATCATTTTAAAATCCTAATTAAACAATAATATTAACTCTATATCTGAACCCTAACTATAATTTTTTCCTAACTCTAACTAGATCTTAGCATAATTAAATCATAGTCCTACTTCTAACACAAATTAAACACTTTCTTTGAAGAGGAACCTACAACTTATGTGAGCAAACTATTGGGTGTCAGTCCACCCAAATGGGAAACTTAGTCTCTACCACTTTGCATGACTCATCCTACAAGATTGATGGGACTATGGTCTAGTTTGTGCATGAGATTCTAAAAGAAACTATCATGGAGCTTAAGTTATCTCTAGTTGATAAGTTCCTATCATTTTTCCCTTATATTGACCTATTAAGGAAATGGGTTTTTTTAATTAATGAAAAATTAAAGGTAGTGTGAAAATCAATGCTATGGCCAATAGCCTATTTATTTTTATGTTCATAAGAATTTTTTATGTCCTCACCAGTCATCCTTGGACCCATGGAAGAAATAGTTGTAATACCCCAAAATTGGCACCTAATAAATTCAATCAATTTTGGTGCACTTTCATCAATTTTACATCTCCAAAGTCCTAGTTTCCTAGGCAATTTTATCTCTCCTACCTAACTTAATTCAACTTGATGTCAATTGCAAAAACCCTAAATTGCATTAATCAAATATTAAAATTAATTCCTAAAGTCTTCAACTTTTATTAGCTAAATTACCCCTGTGATAAATTAATTTTAATTCTAAAAGCCCTAAGTGCTTTAAATTAAATTAAACCCACCCCATTTGGCTAATATACATGAAAAGGAATTAATAATTACTTGTTATTTGAATGGATGCTCCTTTTTGAATTAATAATTCAAGATATTTGAAAAGTCCCCTATGTGGCAAATTCCATTCTTTTAATTAAGTAATGTGTGCATTTTTGTCTCAAATGGGAATGAAGAGTCAGGAGTTTCAAATCAAGAACCTCTTCATTCTCTCCTCGGGCTTGTCTATTTAATGAACCTCTTTTTTTATTCGAAGGAGGCAATTTTTTGAGAGTAACTAAACTATAGCAATTTTTAGTCTCAATTTGATATTTTCAAGCTTTTACTTTTTAATTAGCTTAATTTCTCATTTAGTTTAATATTGCATCTTATATTAGAATTAATTTTCTTAATTGCTCATAGCTTAATATCATCTTTATTTCAAGTTCTTTAGAATAAAATCTGCACTTCATATTTCCTTCAAAGAATTTTAGATTAAATTGCATTCATCTTAGCTTAATTTTAGTTTTTTCAATTCTCATTCTTTCAAATCCTCCATTGTAGAACCGGTCTTATGGTTGTTGGCTCTCCAATATGAGACTAATCAAACACCCCATCTACATAGGAGGCAATAGGTCACTTCACCACAGATTTTGGATTGAGTCACTCATACTCTCTCTCATAATTCAGTCATGTGAGTAATGACTATTTTGCATGTTTGGTTGGATAAGAGGCCCACATTCACCCCCATACATTTTGGTGCCCACCATGTGGTAGAAAGATCAATTTCTAGCCTCATTCTCTCTTTTTTTTGATAGGAAATTTAAGCTTTGCCATGCATCTGTACTTTTTGTGTATAGATTATTGAGTGAGAATTCAGAGCGTATCACATGAAGTTTTACTTCCTTTAGCATTCTCTCACATGAGTTGATGCATCCTCACATATGACACTCTGTACTTTCTTGTGTGATGTGGAGTACTTCCTCACATAAGATTTGGATACAGTGTTTTAAATTTTTTAGTTTCTGTCTTTCCTGTTCCAGATTTTTGACAATTTTCTATTTGCTGTTGTTTATTATTTCTCTGTTATTTTCATAGCATAACAATTTTCTGTAGGACATTTGACTAAGAACATAAAACTTGATAATGGTTTTATTGCAGGCCGATAGTCGAAGACTTGCTAAAATGTTGTGTCTATTTCTTGCTTTTATTCACAGTCTAAATAGGGCTCCATTAAAATTTATTAGGAATTTTGATAGTGGGTAGGGAATTTGTCTCTTCATTATATGGAGGTGATGACCATGAATGAACCCAAAATCCTAATGATCCTACTAATATGACAAATTCATGGGGAAGCGGAGAAAGGTAGTGAATCTTTACGCTTCTATTTGCCAGGGGATTATGCTCTTCTCTCTTTGAGAGAACTAGAAACCCAAAAGCTTGTAGATGTGGTGGAGTGAAACTAACTCGGTGATGAATTTTCTTGATGTGTTTGGGTGAAGTGATGAGGTAGAGAAGTATGCTCTTCTCTCTTTGAGAGAAACAAAAAATCAGACCCTCGGATCTAAGCCAAGTTGTGTCACCTTTAGAGGGCCTGTCGGAAGTTGAATCTTCAGGAATGACCCAAGTGAGTACGCACCTATCACTGATGATTCTGCCTCACTCTAATAAAGAATGTTTTTTTGAGTCTAAGAACTCAAAAACCATGTTAGCTTCCTTCTCAAGACTTTGACTATCATCTTGAGAAGGCCTTGTCTGTTGTACTGAGCAGCGCCACTCCTAGCCCTGCTTGCGGGGGTGTATGGCTTTCAAGTGTTGGTGTGGCTGCGACACTCTAGCCCTATATCGGGGGCACCAAAGGTTAGCATGAATGGAATCCTACTAAGAACTCTCCCTAGTTAGTTTCCTACCTAGTTCACCTCTGAAAGGAGTCATAATCTTTGCACAGGGAGGGGGAAGAATCTCTCCTGTAGATTCCCATCATAGGCATACACCTAGACGCTCGAAGGTGGTTGTAACACTAGCCCCTACTACAAGGGTAACCTTTGAATGTACACCATTGAGTCCTTGGAAACACCAAAAACATGGGCACCCTCTACGGGGTGACATGACTGTGTGAGGTGCATGTATGCACATAAGCAATGGGGCAAAGGTTTTGGCTTCTCACCATTTTTTTATAGGGCTAAGCTATGTGTTTGTTATCGAGTCTTAAAAATTGTCCAATCATTATCAAACAAAGACTCCCCTGATGCTATCAAGTTGCTTTGTCCTTGATAGGTCTGTTAACGACTACTTCTTGTATCACAACTGCTTGATCTAAACCATTATGTTTTTAAACAAATGCTTGAAATCCCAAAATGAGCTTGTTTATTAAACTGTTCTTTAAACCTGTTAGGAAACTAGATTTTTTGTATGACATCAATTCAGGCTGTACCTCAAAATTCAACTTTAACCTTAAAAACTGTGTCAGACTATCACATTTTGCACTTTTCCTGGGTGAAGTTTCACTCTTCAGAGAACTTTCTTGTGTGAGACTTTGTTCTCCTACATGAAGGTTTGTGTTCTCTCACATGGCCTGGTACTCTCTCTCACGAGACTATAGCCTAGTTTTCAAAAATAGAGACTTGTTTGCCATTGACTATTTGACTTTTTATCTAATCTTCCTTTTGTCTGAGGTCTATTTTTCTGTCTTCTTGATGTTCACTATCAGAAACTGAGTGTATCAGATTGAGAATCGATCAATCTTTGCTTTGACTCATGTTGTCTCTCATTGGTTTACCTTATCTCTTTATGCTTTGTACCTCACATTGTGATAGTCTTATCTCAGCTATTCTAGCCACCTCTTTTGAAAATTTGTACCAGGTTCATCTTGCATCTTGGTTGTTCTAGCCATTTATCTCCTTTTCATTATCTTAGAGATAGAGTCTAGCATTATCCCAAGTCTCCTCTCATCACATCTTTGTCTATGACTATCACGACTCGAAGTGGCAAGACTTATCCTGTTTAGAATACTCATTAAGGTAGAAGTGAACCTCATAATCAAGAGATAGATCATCCCGAATCTGTTGAGAAATCTAAACTTTGTGAGAGATCCTCAAGCTCTTCATTGAGTACTTTGAAAGATAGTCTGTCTCAACCATTGCCTCCAGTGTTCCAAGAGTGCTTTAATCCTTTATTTGAATCACAATTTGGTTTTTCATTCCAAGATCAAGACAACTCATTCTTCAAAGACAACTCTTTGTTTCACAACTTTGGAAGTCTGTTCCCTCGGGCTGATCCTATTATTGAAACCATTGATCCCACTGAAAATAGTGACTCATTTGAAACTATTGATCCTTTTGATCCTATTCATGCACCAAAAGTCACCTTAGTTGTGCCTTTTTGATGTCATTCATATCGCTTTACTAAGGCTTCAATTTCCATAGGAACTTACGCTGAAAAGATGGGAGGCCCCTTTGACTTCCAATCAGGCCAATATGACCAAACTTAGGTTCAATCTCAGAATAATCAATATCATGGTCAAACCTCTAATGAGCAACATTGTGTTCAATATCAACATGATCAAAATTAGACCCATAATGATGATCAATCTTGAAACAAAACTCAAGGCGGTCGACAAGCAACATATCACTATCACCCTCCTCTGTTTGATCAAAACCAAGATGATCAATAAGATCAAATTCCTAGTATCTATGAGATCCTTGGTAATGAAAATGATGTGATAACCCAACTTGATATAGAAGCTTCTAAAGCTAACAAAAGCCTTATCAAAATGATGGAAATCCTCCTTTTAGAGGAAAAAGAGAAGTACTTTCTTGAGTTAGCACAACAAGGGGTCAAGTTACCCCCAAACTTTCAAGTTGAAACACTTGTAGCTAAAGAGGAAGAAACTGAAACCACTAAGCTACAAAAGATGATCCAGAGTATGCAAGATTAGATTAGTCAACTTGCAAAGGAAAAGGATAAGTCTACACAACAATTCACAATGGAAAGTATATGCCCTTTTCCTTTTGACAAGAGTATTCACATGCCTCCTTTTCCAAAAGTAGTGGAGTTGCCAAAATATGACAAGTACATGGGTACAACCGATCGCCAAGATCATCTGATGGAGTTTGGTGCCTTGTCTATGGAATTTATGCATGATCAAACTTATCTCATTAGACTCTTTCCCTGTAGTTTGGGTGGGCTAGCTATGGAATGGTTTTGATGATTACTCCCTAGCATTAAGACTTTTGATGAGATCGCTAATCTTTTCCTTCAGCATTACTCTCACAACATTCATGACTTGTGTAACTTGAAATAATGACAAGGAGAGTCTTTCTTGTCTTTTCTCCAAAGGTGGAGACAACTTTGCATGAAGTATCCTCATAAATTGCCTAAATCTAAAAAACTTGATATCTTTTTGGACAATCTCTTCCATACTTTGGATATCAGGTACAACTACAAGGTCCTTTAAATTTTGACAACATGATCAAACAGGCCGTGAGGATAGAGGCTTTCATGATAAAAAAGGGAGAGCTAACTCTAAATAAGGAAAATAAGCAAGGATTTTCCACAAACAAGGACAAAGGAAAGAGTATCAACAAGAACAGAGATGTTGTGAATGATGGAGTAGTTGATAATGTCACCGCAAAGCCTTCAAAGCCCATCTTTAATCTTACTTCTAGTATACAAGTGGCTAAGGCTGTTGAAAAGACCACAATGGATAATCAGCAAAATTCAAGATTTTCTAGGAACAAACCTTGGGCCTCTCGACCCAAGCGTGAATTCACCTCTTTGGGAGAGCCTCTTGATGTGGTCTTTAAAAATATTATAGAGAATTAGGTTCTCACTCCTTTGGAAAAGCATCCTTATGACCCACAACCAAGACCGCATTGGTGGAATGATAATGCTTATTGCGACTATCACCAAAACATTGGTCACATGATGTCTACTTGTCTTTAGCTGAAACATAAGATTCAAGATCTCATTGATAATGGTGACATTCTTGTGGAAAACCATAATAAGAATTTGGACCATCTAGCATTTAAGAATCCTTTCCCTCCTCATGAGAAAGGTGAGTCTTCCACAACTAAGAACAACAATGTCAAGGTTAATTACAAATACACTACTACTAATAATGTCATCAACATGATTGAACCTATTGGAGTTGAGTATTGTGATATGATCACTTCTAAGGGGAATGGTGATGTTCCCAAATCTAAGACTCCTTTCATCTTGCGTAGTTCCACATCTCGTTTGTCTGAATCTAAACAAATTCAAGATTATGCTAATGTTGTTACTCGATCATGTGGAAGAGTTGTTTTGAAAGGTCCCAATCTTCCGAAGCAAACTATGGATAAGGATTCTTCGAAACAAGCTATAAATAAGGTTGTTCTAAAACAAACGGTAGATAAGACTGCTACTGATCCTACCAACAAAGCCTCAAAATTGACTCTTGCACCTAACACTTCTATTTATAGCATTTTAGATCAACTCCATTGAACCAATGCTTAGATTACCATTTTTGAGTTGTTGAAAATCTCACCTGCTCACAAGTAGATTTTGGATAAAGCCCTCACCGAGGCAAATATTCCCAAAGATCTTGATCTCAATCAGTTCCAATCTATGGTGGGTCATTTAACTTCACTGCATTATTTGTCCTTCTCTAAAGAAGATGATCACTCCTTGAGCCATCCGCATAATGCTCCCTTACATATAGAGGTTATGATAGGTCCCAAGCATGTTCATCATGTGCTTATAGACAATAGTGCTAGTCTCAATATCTATTCTGCTAAGTTTCTTACCCAGCTAGGTTATGATGAGGATTGCATAGACTCCCGCAAAAGGATTACCATCAAAGCTTATGATGAAGAAGACTGCAAATCCCAAGGCTTAGTTGTGCTACCTATCTATGAAGGACCTGTTGAGAGAGATGTTACTTTTTAAGTCCTTGATATTCCTCTTGCATGCAATATTTTGTTGGGTAGACCATAGATTCATGAGATGCAGGCTATTCCATCTACTTATCATCAATGCATCAAATTTCCTTTCCATGGTGCAGAAGTCACTGTTCCTGCTAATACCAATTATTCTTGCAACACCCTTGTGCAATCTTCTGATAGTTTGGTTCCAACAAACAGAGAATCCACTGAGTTCTATGATGCTAAGCTTAGAGAAATGGAACAAACTTTGAAACTTGAGGATACAGGCATGGGAGAGTACTGAATTGAACCCATGCTATCTCTAGCTGCTATGCCTCTATCTCCACATTCTTATGGGAGACCCTCTGAGAATAATAAATCTATCACTAGCTCTCCTTAGATAGTTTATGATGGTGCCTTTGTCAAAGATACTATGCCTTTAGAAGATGAGGATGAAGAAAGAGCTGTTAAAGCTTGGATCTATAGAGGAAAAGGGATATCCAAAGAGACTACTCCACCTCTAGACTTAGAACAAGAGCCCTATAGTGAAGGTTTCAAAATCATGAAGCACTTTAGATACAAGGGGAGTGGTCCTATGGGAATAAATGACAATGGTTTTCTAAAACCCATTGAAGCTATGGGTCATCACTCAAAGGACACTACTGGATTAGGCTTTAAAAAGACTCCCTTTCATTTAGGGACAAAGAAATTTGTGTCTGCACCTGAACCTGAACCTGAACCTAAGTTAGAATCCAAAGATATTATACTAGAGGTAAACCCAGAGGCCAGCTCTGATGAAGACATCTTTCCTTATCCCATACCTTTGGATCTTGCTGCACTCTTTGAAGAACTTGATTAGCCTATCATACCTGTCCATATGGTAGAGACTGATACTGATACTTATTTTGAGGCTGATTCTGATAAAACCTCTTCAGTACATCAATTCACATATGAGAAATGGAAAGCAACGCTAAATGAGGATCCCAATTTTCTAGCTGAACAATACAAGCCACCACATTTTCAAAAGTAGTATGAACAAGAAAAACTTTAGCAAGTTGTTATTGCCACCAGAAATGATAATGAGTCTGATGATGATGCTAGTGCTAATGGAATTCCTACATCAAGCACTAATTCACATGAATATGAGTTTGACTCTTTATCTGCTACTACTTTTGATGTAGACATAGATACTGTTCATGTATATGAGAGACTTCTCAAAGTAGGTGAGGGGTCTAGTGCTAGGATGCCCGAATTTGATGCTATCGATGTCAACTTGTCCTATACTTTTGACATAGGTTCTCATAGGGATTCAAACACTCCTTTGGATGAAATATGTCTAGGTCTTGACTTGCTCATCAGTGCCTTTGATGGTTTTACCGTGAACACAATTGAACTAGCCACTACTACTCTTTTACTCTACCATCCCAATCTCATAAACTGGAACTCCCCTTTCACATCCAATGAAGTCCTAACATTCTAGAATGATTATGATCTGGCCTGTTACCTCCATGCTATTGAACCTGTAATGTCTTCCACCAATGAAAGCAGTGTCAGCATGATAGAGGTGGATATCAAGTATCTTAGTCAAAAAATTAAAAGAAGAAAAAATAGATGCTCTGATGGTGAAAACCACATTTTGGTAGTATCAGAGCCAAAAATAGTAAAAATAAAAGATGTATCCAAGGGTGAAAACCTCTCTGAGGCACCCAAGGATGAGATACTTGATACTCTACCAAGCCATTTTCAAGAGAGATCATCTATTTTGATTGGGCCGACACAGCCAGTAAATTTGGGTACAGATGTTGCTCCGCAAATTATACATCTAGCACAGTCATTGTCTGCACAAGAAAAAGAAGAGTTCACCAGCTTCTTTCAAAGAAAGAAAATAAACTTTGCATGGACCTATTCTGATATGCCTAGATTGGATCCCAATTTGATCATGCATCATCTGTCCATTGCACCAGGTATCAAGCCTGTCAAGCAGAAGCTTCGAAAGATGCACCCTCATGTGGCAGTACTTTTGGTTAAATTTGAACTAGAGAATCTCCTTAAAGCTGGTTTCATAAGAGCAATTGATTATACCAAATGGATTTCAAACATTGTTCCTATCACCAAACATGATAAATCTATTCGTGTGTGTATAGATTTTTGTGATCTCAATAAGGCATGTCCAAAAGATGACTTACCACTACCAAACATTAACATGATAGTAGGTTATGAGATGTACTCCTTGATGGATGGCTTCTCTGGCTATAATCAAATCAAAATTGCACTAGAGGATCAAGAAAAGACCACTTTCACATGTTCTTGGGGCACTTTCTATTGAAATGTTATGCCTTTTGGGCTTAAGAATGCTGGAGCAACATATCAAAGAGCTATCACTACCATTTTTCATGATATGATGCATATGACAATGGAGGACTATGTGGACGATACTTTAGCCAAAAGTATGCAGTGACAAACTCACCTTGAAGGTACTTAATCCCAAGAAATGTGCATTCAGTGTTACTTTTGGAAAACTCTTGGGTTACATTATTTCAGCTAAGGGTATAGAGGTTGATCTAGAAAAAGTGCAAGCTATTATGGACATGCCTCCACCTAAAAATGTTAGTCAAATGAGAGGACTTCAAGGAAGGCTACAATCTATTCGGCGGTTCATTTCACAGTTGGGTGACAAATCACAACCATTCACTAAAACTCTGCATAAAGGCATAACCTATGAATGGAATGACGAATGTGATAAGGGACTCACTCAAATAAAATAATATCTTGCTAATCTGCCTATTCTGATACCTCCTATCCATGGGAAGCCTCTTATACTATACATCTCAGCCATGAGCACATCTTTGGGTGCTCTTCTAGCTCAAGAGGATTAGAACAATAAAGAGAGAGCTATTTATTATATCAGCAAAACATTGGTTTCCTATGAGATGAATTATTCAATCATCAAAAAGGCTTGTCTAGCAGTAGTGTTTGCTTCACAGAAACTACAACATTATATGCTCACTCACGCTACAAAGCTCATCGCAAAAATTGATCCACTAAAGTACTTATTGAGCAAGGCTGCCCTCACTGGTAGATTAGCTAAATGGGTTATGATTCTGAGCAAATTTGACATTGAATGTGGAAAGGAAAGCTATAAAAGGACAAGCAATTATTGATTAGTTTGTGGAAGCTCCTTTGAAAGATCACCAACCCTTAAACATTGAATTCCTAGATGAATCCATCATGCTTCTTACACATCATTCTTGGAGCATGTTCTTTGATGGATCATTCACTCAGCAAGGATTAAGTGTAGGCATTCTGCTTATAACACCTCAAAGATACTCATTGCCAAAAGCTTATAAGATGTTATTTCCTTGCACAAAAAACATAGCTGAATATGAAGCTCTCATCAATGGTATGAAGATAGCCATTGAATGGCGTGTAGATGAGCTCAAGGTCTTTGGAGATTCTCAGCTAATCATCAATCAAGTTAATGATGTTTACCAAAGAAAATATGACAAGCTAGTGCCTTACAAAACAATGGTGGATGATCTCAAGCTATATTTTGCACACATCTCTTTCCAACAAATTCCAAGGGAAGACAATAAGGCAGCCAATGCTATTGCCACTCTTGCCTCAATGTTACAGATGCCAGAAAATGATTTTAAACATGAATTCCTGGTGGAAACATTATGCTACCCTACCTATGACATTCCTGAATCCAGGATGATCTATTCAGCCATTAGACACGACTCATCCCACTACCACCATATCCTTTCCTACCTTCATGACCAAATCATTCCTAACACCTATACCCAGAATGAGAAACGTCACCTCATTCGTACTACTTCACTGTATGTAATCATAGAAAATGACTTGTATAGATGGGGTCTAGACTGTACTCTCCTTAGGTGTCTAGAACCTGATGAGTCCAAACATGTGCTAGCTGAGGTACATGAAGATATTTGTGGCTCTCATTCGAGTGGTTTGATGTTAGCTCCTAAACTTATTACAACTGGCTATTATTGGCCAGATATGGAGAAAGAAGCTGTTCAATATGCCAAGACTTGCAAGTAGTGCCAATATCATAGGAATATAATCCATGCTCCTGGTAAAGAGCTTATGTCTTTCGTCAGTTTTTGGCCATTTCAGTAATGGGCCTTTGACTTGGTAGGATAGATTCACCCATCTTCTTTAAGAGGACATAAGTTCATAATCACTACTACAGATTACTTTACCAAATGGGTCAAGGCAGTCCCTCTGACTATAGCTGATGGCAAGAGCATTGCTATGTTTATTTTGAACTACATCATTTGCAGATATGGTGTTCCCTCATCTATTATCACTAACAATGGGGGACAATTCAAGAACAAGGATCTGACAGACTTATGCACCAAATTCAGGATCATTTAGCATTGGTCATCTATCTATTATCCATAGGGTAATGGACAAGTAGAAGCTTCTAATAAGACAATTCTAAAAATCTTGCACAGAATAGTTCATAAATCTAGTAGAGATTGGCACCTCTAGATTAATCCAGCTTTAGGGCCTATAGAACAAGCATTCGAACACCAATAGGGGCCATGCCCTTCACCTTGGTTTATGGGGTAGAAGTAGTATTGCCTATTGAGGTCGAGATTCTTACATTACGAATCTCTTTGAGAGGCCTTGTCATTGATGAAGAAACTAGAGTATCCAGGCTACAAGAGCTAGAGTTACAGGATGAACTCCAGAAGGTGGCATTTGATCATCTTCAAGCATACCAAAAGAGAATATCAAAAACCTACAATAAGAAAGTCAGACAAAGGGAATTCCAAGTGGGTGATTTCATTCTGAGAGAAAACTTCAAGAATCAACAACAGAGAGTCCAGAAAGGGAAGTTTGAACCAAACTAGCTTGGTCCACACATTATTACTGCAACATTTGGATCTGGTGCTTACCGATTCTCCACCACTGAAGGAGAACAACTCAAAGAGCCAATCAATGCTCTTCATGTAAAGAAGTTCTACAGCTGACATTCTCTATGTGCTCATGTACATACTTATTGGTCCTAAAAAAATCCAAAAAATGGTATATTCTAAAAAATCCTAAAAAATTGCAAAATGTCTTGAAAAAATGATCATCTTAGTGAAAATCTGGCAAACAGGTGCTTTGATGTATCTATTATCCTGGTGAAAACTTGGTAAACAGGCACCTTGATAATACTAAAAAAAATAGGAAATTTGAAAAATACAAAAAAAAAAATGAGATATTCAAAAAATACAAAAAATTTGAAAAAAGAGAAAAGTACAAAGAAATTGAAAAGAAGAAAATGTGCCATTGATGAAAACCTGGTAAATAGGCATCATGGTAGCAAAAATAGAATCTCTGCCAGGATGGTGAAAACCTAGTAAACAGGTGCCTCTTGTTTCTTGAAGCAATATCTCATCTCAGCACCACTTGGCTCTTAGTTTCCTATTTTAGTTGCTTCCTTTGTTTCCTGCTTTAATTGCTTCCTTTGTTTCTTGCTTTAGTCTATTTCCTACTTTGGTTTGCTAGCTCATGCACTTGCCTTTAGTTGTCTTTGAGATTTTTCTTGACTCTTCATGGATTGGAACCAGCAACACTTGGGGGCACCCACCTGGGCTAGGGGGCATCATCCTATCGCTATCGGAGACTCTTTCATGCATCAGTCACCAACATTTCTCATTGCATCTGCCTGTTGATGCCTAGCTACTTTTGAGATTTCTCTCCTTGAGGATCTCTTGTGTATCAGTTGCCAGTGGTTCTCACTGTGCCTGCCTACTGATACCTAGCTTTTGTTCAACCTCTCTCTTTCAGGATCTCTTCCTTGCATCAGTCACCAGTGGTTCTCACTCCATCTGCCTGCTGATGTTTCGCTAGTATCTCTGAGATTTATCACCTTGAGGATCTCTCTCATATCAGTCACCAGCATTTCTTGTTGTGTTTTCTTGCTGATACTCTATTTAGCTTCCTGATATCTTCTTGAGATTTTGCCTTTCGCAATAGTCACCAGTGGTTCTCACTGTGTATGCCTACTGTCGCTATCCCGTTGAGACTTTGAACGTCTTCTTTCTGATTTGAATCCAATCCATTTGAATGTAAACTTAAATTAAAATTGGATTTGTGGTTCTTTGAGGCATGCTGAGCTTTGTTTCCTTTGATTGCTTGTTTGTTTCCTTTGTTCTTTTCTTTTCTTTCTTCTTGTTGGTTTAGTTCCAATGATCCAAAGATTCTATCTAAGAGGGGTGTCTGTCTGTAAGAGCCTCCATCTTGTATTGGATGGCCATGCGTACCTTGACTCCTTTTATATGGACACTTTGGTGAGGGTGGTTCTTCTCCTTGTCTTTTGAGTGACTTCTTTTTGCTACAAGTGAAATTGTAAATGCTCATCCTGCTAAGTGAACATAAGGGTCACTACGAGCAATCTTTGGAAAAAGAAGAAACTCCTGTGTGTCTGGTCTATTTGTATGCAAGCAACATTTAGGTCATTCTAGCAATTTTGCTCTAATGCTTATGTTAACTTGCTAAATCAAAAGGAAAAGGTGTTCAGGTCATTCTGGCTTCTTGTGCCTTAATGCTTACATCTCATTTCGACAAATCTAAGACTCATGTCATATTCATATTCTCATAATTACAATGTTAGTGAGGATTGTATGGCATTTTGTGATCATCCTATGCTTAAATGAACTCGATGATGATAAATACGGTGAGTCCAACAACCAAGTCCTAGGGTTTGTATTTTCATTCTAGGCTTGCATTTTAGCTTAGGTTTTCATTTTCATGCTAAGTTTGAATTTGAGACGATATCTTGTTACTCTCTTGATTGCTTTCTATTCATCGAAGGTTCTCATCTTTTGTCCTGGGTTCATCTTGGCTGCACAAGTGTCTGAATCCTGATCTTGATCTTCAAAACATAATCTTTTTTATTAGTACCTGTCATATATTATGACAATCCTGCATGAGATGATTAGTACCATATACATTACATATCCATTGCATTTTCATTTCATTTGCATTTGCATTTGCATTCATAAATTCATTTGCATCTCATGATACATGTGGGTGAGCATACACTCTCCCCATCCATATCTAACTACTGGTCTGGCCAGCATCCTCTGTAGCATCGTCCCCCCAACCTCACTCTAAACCATGTTGACCTCGATCTGGAACAAGGTAGCAGCTCAAGAACATAGCAAGTACAATAGCTAACGGGTGACCACCGCTATATCTGTTCATAAGATCCTCCCAAGAGATAGCCCAACCCATCACTGGATCATCCCTAAAGATAGTCCTCAAGGCTACTGTACTCTGACATGGCTATGTATCATACTCTACTCGAGTACCATGGATGGGTATCTGTAGAATCTTGTATACATCCTCGGGAGTCATAGTCATCTCCCCCATCAAAAAATGGAAAGTGTTCATCTATGAATGGAAATGCTCTACAAGTGCACCAAGAAGACCATGATTTACCCAAATGTCAGGTAGATCATGCAAGTATCCTAGACTGAGAGCATCAATATGGGCACCCTATGCATCTGTCAGTCTCTGAACCAATGTGATAATCACAGGATGGTGTGTCCTAAAGGCAATGTCGAGGAAGTCAACCTACAAAGCAAGTGACGACAGTGGATCAGTATCTCAAACATAATGATTTTCAACACAACAACAACAAATGCAGCAAGGCATCTATCCTAGACATGACTCTCTGATGCTCTACTTGGCTGATTTTATGCAAATTTGACAAATTTTGACAAAAGAATTTATACTCTGGAGCATCTTTTCATGTGATGAAACTATTTCCTCACGTGAGACAGGAATTGACCTTCCATAAATAGGAGAAATCTCACACAGGCCAGCTTTTAGCTCGCACAAGGTTCCAGACAAGGCCCACGCGAAGAAGACCTAACTCGTGCAAGGAAACTACTTCCTCGTGTGAAGGGAGATCTAGGCTGGTGTGAGGAAACTACTTCCTCACGCGAGATTGAAAGAACACATCCTAAAACTTGCTAGATCTATCCTAAATTGACCTAGAAAGCGGTACAAATTGAAATGCAAGGAGGTTTATCGACTACTTATAGGTGCACCATAGTCTGGTGGTCGGGCATGTCGTCGAGAGCACTTGAAATGATTTGTGTGTACAGGGAATCCTTCCATCTCACTTAGAGCTCTCAAATCGACAAAAGGAAAAAAGTGAATAATGACTTGAAAATGACCCCTCCGGGCCTTATATAGCTTTTGACCTAATTTTCAAAAGTGCTCCGTTTTGCACAAAAATTGCACCCTTGGCTAAATTGACTACTCTGAATCCATTTTTGGGATTGAAATCAAAATATGACATCTCTAGATAGCTCAAAATCATGTTTTAAATTTTGAGACTCTTTGGGATCAGACGCTTGTGCAGTTAGCCTTCTGGCGTCATCTCACTACCAGATCCTCATCTTTGCATTATGTTCTCAAAATCTCTGCTCTTTTCATCAAAGTCAACTTTGGTCAACCAGGGTCAAACTTGGTCAACAAGACCTTTGCTTTGCTCTGATTTTCTTCTGCAGCTTCTCGAATCTAATCTAAATTGCTTTTTCTCTGCAACTTCTTGTTGTCAATCATCTTCTGACGTATCATCTTTCAATTTCACTCCTGAGGGGGCAAGATGATTGCATCATTGAATCTTGTTGAATCAATTCTTGAATCAGTCTAATCTAAATGATCAATTCTCATTACTAGGGGCATCTTGGTGCCTCACATCTGGTCATATTATTAGCTATCTTCTAGGTATCTGAGCAATCTACCTCGGATCCTCAAGGATCAAGCTTCGTTCTAGAGATGGTTCTTGAAATCTTTTAGGTATTGGGGAAATCTAACCCTAATTCTTGGGAGTCAAGTTTCATTCTGGAGATGGCTCTCAAAATCTCTTTTGGACCATTATCTAGGCAATCTAACATAGGTCTCGGAGGGCTAAGCTTGGTATTGGGGCAATCTAACCTTGATTCTAGTTTTCTTTTAAGACTGTCATCTTCGCAATCTAACTTAGACTTCAAAAATTCTCATCATTTGTCACATCAGACTATTCTTTGAATCAATGCACTGTTTGCACATCAATTCAAAGAGGGGCAAATGTAATACCCCAAAATTGGCACCTAATAAATTAAATCAATTTTGGTGCACTTTCATCAATTTTACATCTCCAAAGTCCTAGTTTCCTAGGCAATTTTCTCTCTCCTACCCGACTTAATTCGACTTGATGTCAAATGCAAAAACCCTAAATTGCATTAATCAAATATTAAAGTTAATTCCTAAAGTCTTTGACTTTTATTAGCTAAATTACCCCTAAGATAAATTAATTTTAATTCTAAAAGCCTTAAGTGCTTTAAATTAAATTAAACAAACCCCATTTGGTTAATATACATGAAAATGAATTAATAATTACTTGTTATTTGAATGGACACTCCTTTTTGAATTAATAATTCAAGATATTCAAAAAGTCCCCTATGTGGTAAATTCCATTCTTTTAATTAAGTAATTTGTGCATTTTTGTCTCAAATGGGAATGAAGAGTCAGGAGTTTCAAATCAAGAACCTCTTCATTCTCTCCCCGAGCTTGTCTATTTAATGAACCTCTTTTTTTATTCGAAGGAGGCAATTTTTTGAGAGTAACTAAACTATAGCAATTTTTAGTCTCAATTTGATATTTTCAAGCTTTTACTTTGCAATTAGCTCAATTTCTCATTTAGTTTAATATTGCATCTCATATTAGATTTAATTTTCTTAATTGCTCATAGCTTAATATCATCTTTATTTTGAGTTCTTTAGAATAAAATCTACACTTCATATTTCCTTCAAAGCATTTTAGAGTAAATTGCATTCATCTTAGCTTAATTTCAGTTTGTTCAATTCTCATGCTTTCAAATCCTCCATTGTAGAACCGGTCTTATGGTTGTTGGCTCTCCAATCTAAGAGTAATCAAACACCCCATCTACATAGGAGGCAATAGGTCACTTCACCACAGATTTTGGATTGAGTCACTCATACTCTCTCTCATAATTTGATCATGTGAGTAATGAATATGTTGCGTGTGTGGTTGGATAAGAGGCCCACATTCATCCCCATACAATAGTCACAATGTCCTTTCTCTATGAAAATGAAAGCCTTATTTTGATGCTCAAATTGATCACAAGGTTGTGACTCCTACTTGAATTTCATTTTGGGTCTCCCCTTGAATTTCTAGAACACTAAGATTTCTAGAGGCATAGAGGATTCTATTGGCACTCTCTTGGTAGTTGATACGATTATCAACAAATATAACGACTCATTCTTCCTATGGTATATGTTAATGTGATGATTAATTCAATCATCCTTTCTTTTTTTGCCCTCTACTTTTTTTATGGCATGTAGGGTGTCAACCTTTGGAATATGAGAATGCTTTAACCTATTTTTAGATCTATAAAAAATATGGACATCTCAATAATGTTTATAGGTTGCAAAACTCCAAGAAACAACACTTAGAGAAAAGTAACTAGAGAATAGTAAGATTCAACGCAAAGAGGATAGAGTGGATATGCCTCACTCGACTGAGGAGAATGAGAGGACACTTAAATCTAGTAAGAAAAAATAAATAGATGACCTACTAGCTACTTCCTCAAAGGGAGATCAAGCGGTCTCTATTGAGTTCTAGGTGATGCGAGAGGGAGAGATTCGTTCTTTCTAAAATGCCCTAAATAATATAGAATCCTTTCTATCAGTTGTTGATGGAAAATTTAATTAAGAAACTACCTTTCATGCTCATGCAGAAGCAGTTTTCAGCTAGGTTTCTTCTAAGGTAGCCTCCTATTAGGCAAGGAAGAATAAGGTGATTGTTGATCTAAAAACTTCCAATGTGAATCTTATGCATTCTTCTTCAAAGCTTAATTATGGAGATTCCATCACCTTGGATTTGGAAGTTAATATTTCTATGATGAACACTAGCAAGGGAGAGTATGTTCCTATTGTTGAGATTTTGAATAATAAGAAAAATTCAAACCCACACTACAACATTTGGGGTTGAATCTCAATGCCAATTTACGATGGCTCTACTATTTGTATTTGTTTTTTGTATTTTTTTTGCAAGTGCCCCCGATAGTGTCATAATACCGAGAATGATGTCTTAATTTTGGCTCCCGCTTTATTATAAACAAGAAAAAAGAAATAAAAAGTGTCATTTGTAAATTTTTTGTTCGAAGAGCTGTAGCCGCGAAGAGGGCACACAAATTTTGCGTGGTGTGAAGATGGTAGTGATGGACTTTGGAGTGCACAAAGAGGAACTGTGCGGGAAGACTAGGGCACTAGTCTTTTGTGTGCACAAAGAGGGCACTAGTATTTTGCATGTGGGATGAGGGTCCATTGCATGAAGAGGGAAGTAGACTTTTGCATGTGTGAACTGGGCATTCAAGTTTTAAGCTAGCCATTCAAATGGAATTGGATTTTACTAGTTTTATGGCATTGTATTCAAATGGCATTGTATTTATGAAATGGCACTGTATTTAAATGTCATCAATTTATTATTTTTTATCTCACTACTTGGAATCCATTTAAATGATGTCTCTCACCCACCATCAATTTAAACCTTTAAAGATACCCATTTTAGCTTCCTTTTTTAGATGATTTCTAATAATGGAGGATTTTTTATTATTAAATATTCAGTTTCTCTTATTTTTTAAACAAGAAGGGACAAAAAGAAGGGGACCCAGTTTTATACAGATTATCTAGAAGATCTATGATGAATCTTCAAAAGACTAATCCTGTATAATATCATCTGAAACCCTAGCCCACTGACCAAGGTTGAGAGTTTCTCCTATAATACTCAATTTCTTCTATTTTTTAAATGATCATCCCTATAAGCTCTTGATCAATGTGCAATGGACCCTCATCCCAATTGGCTAATTCATCAGTTGAACCCATGGCTTGAACTACCTAAATCTACAGTCAAGGTAGAGTAAGTGAATCATTAAGCCACTTATTAGGTAATTGAACAAATTAAGTAATAAATGAACTTGAATAGAGTTAAGATTAAATTTTTGGGAGGAATTGAGGGTCTTGTTATGAGTAAATTTGGTCACTATTTTTCTTCTCCATGTATAGCCTGTGAGTTATAGACTAGGGCATCATGTATTTATTTAGGCCAGTAAGGAAATGAAAGAGGAAATAGTATAACAAAGAGAGTTATAAATGAGATTCTTTAACAACTATGGTTATATCCTTTCAGACTCCTTGTTAAAATGCAATTTTTTTATGCTTAAAGACTCCACCTATAATCATTCCCTTCTATTTTATCATGATCTCAACTTGATTGGGAGCTTCAACTTCACTTCTACAACTAACAAACTCTATGGCTCATAAAGCTTTAAACCTTTAATTAATTTTACCCTAGATTTGATCCAATCAATATATCAACTTTTCTCGGCACACTGTAATGTTTGAAGAATGTCTATGGGTGTTTTCATTTTCCTATGGTGGCTCCTCCTTGCTAACTTAACTATTAATATTTAAGCGACTACTACTTTTCTTTGCAATTTCCTTTTCTCCATCTTCAAACTTGGGTGGGGACTCCAAGATTTATAGCTTCACTTGGACAAGACTCTGATCTACCTCTTCTCTTACATAAATTTCATTTCTTCTTTGCAAAAAATATACTTGACACAGCTAGCAAACTACAAACTCCTTCCAATTATCCATTAATCCAACAAAGTATTGATAACTATGTAAACTTCACATATAAAATTAAAAAAACGTATAGACTACCTTTCACTTCCAGTGATATCCACATATCCTTGAAAACTTGTGGCCATTATATATTTTTTTTACTTCTAGAAACCTATGATCTAGTCAATTCTTTATTTGGGGCTTCACACAAAATCAACTATCTCCTACAATAGTTTCTACACATGGCTCTCCTTTGAATTCTAGTCATAGTTGTTACATTTTTTGATTCATCCAAGTTGACATAATCCTCTCTATTATTGTATGATATCATATTCATCAATTTGATTTGGTAACTTGGATCTCTTAACATATATTTTGAACTCTCTTGAACACTAGTTCTATAGATTGGAGCGTTGATCCATATACAATATTTGAGAGGTCATACAATGATGAAGAAACCACACATCACATACCAACTATAAGATGTAATCACCATCATAAAACCAGTGCCTATTAAGAAAGAAGAGTTGGGGTATGATGCCTCAACCCTTAACTGCAAATGCCACATCTGCCATCATCATCACAAATATTTCTACAATAAAAATCAACTGATTAAATCCCTTTGGCTTTGATACCAGTGTAATAAGGGTGGATGGACACAAATCAATACATATAAATAAATATAAGTTATATACACATTTAATACTAGATACAATAATTAGGAAACTAGTTTCATTGCTTACCCAAAACATAGTTACATCGACCTCTTTATAGACGGCTTGAGAAATTTAAAGACTAAAAAACAATAAATAAATGTGAGGCAATGTTGGTTGATGAGAACCACCTAGAATAGTGGTGGGGTTATTGAATAAGTTTCTAGTTTATGCATTTAATGCAGATAGTGGTGGTAGAAATTAATATCTACCAACAAAAAATAAGTATCTTAGCATCATGTTTAGAGGTGTGGTAATATTGGTGATTTTTGTGTCTTTCAATTGTTTGCATTACTGTATTTATATGGCTTTTAGTTTTTAGTTATTAAGGGGGAAAGATTCTATTATAAAGAAAACAAATTAGTTGTCAATGCAATTATTATTAATAAGGTATTTTGTCACACTCCTTTCAAATGATACTTATTTCATAGACACTAATTATAAGAGTTTTATGTTTTCATAGCTTGCATTAAAAATTGTTTCCCTTTTCTCAATATTTTTACAAAAACAATCTCTATATTGTCATGTGGAAAGAATTTCATACAGTCAGTTCCTATTTTACTCGAGTTAACTTCTTTCAACTTCTTTTAGAGTTGTCTCAAAATTCAATTCAATTCAATTCAAAAATTTCAATTTCACCTCGATATAATTCACACATTTATCAAAGGAGAGCATTCCACACTTGGGTTTTCCTTCCAACCAGTATTGTTAAACAATTTAATCTAAATTTTAATGCCAAATCCATATTAATGGGAACCTGAAAGGAACATGACCCAGGATGGAGTTACCTATCTCCAAATCCATTGACCAATGCTAAAAAACAATGTTGTTTAGAATATGAACCTTAAGAGTGCAATCCTTTAACCACCATTCTTCAAATAGATTGAAATATATAAATTCTTATAGGCATTCTAGAATTTCCAAAATACATTCTAGGGCTTATTTTTTATGCCATATCAGTAAACCATTACAATTTGGAAGATCCACTAAGTTAAGAGAATCTATGTATCTACCATATTGAATGAACTAGAATACAAGTGTGAAGTAATAACTACTCCACCCTAAATTTTTGTATTTATATGGCTTTTAGTTTTTAGTTATTAAGGGGGAAAGATTCTATTATAAAGAAAACAAATTAGTTGTCAATACAATTATAATTTATGAGGTATTTTCACACAATCCTTGCAAATGATACTTATTTCATAGACACTAATTATAAGAGTTTTATTTTTTTATAGCCTGCATTAAATATTGTTTCCCTATTCTCAAGATTTTTACAAAAGCAATCTCTATATTGTCATGTGGAAAGAATTTCATATAGTCAGTTCCTATTATACTCAAGTTAACTTCTTTCAAATTATTTTAGAGTTGTCTCAAAATTCAATTTCATTCAATTCAATTCAAAAATTTCAATTTCACCTTGAGATAATTCAAACATTTATCAAAGGAGAGCATTCCACACTTGGGTTTTCCTTCCAACCAGTATTGTTGAATAAGTTAATCTAAATTGTAATGCCAAATCCACATCAATGAGAGCCTGAAAGGAACATGACACGGGATGGATTTACCTATCTCCAAATGCATTGATCAATGGTAAAAAACAATTTTGTTTAGAATTTGAACCTTAAGAGTGCAATCCTTTAACCATCATTCTTCAAATATATTGAAATATATAAATTCTTATAGGCATTCTAGGCCTTAGTTTTTTATGCCATATCATTAAACCATTACAATTCGGAAGATCCACTAAGTTAAGAGAATGTATGTATCTACCATATTGAATGAACTAGAATACAAGTGTGAAGTAATAACTACACTACCCTTAATTTTTGTACTTATATGGCTTTTAGTTTTTAGTTATTAAGGGGGAAAGATTCTATTATAAAGAAAACAAATTAGTTGTCAATGCAATTATAATTTATGAGGTATTTTCTCATACTCCTTTCAAATGATACTTATTTCATAGACACTAATTATAAGAGTTTTATGTTTTCATAGCCTGCATTAAATATTGTTTCCCTTTTCTCATGATTTTTACAAAAATAATCTCTATATTGTCACGTGGAAAGAATTTCATATAGTCAGTTCCTATTTTAATCGAGTTGACTTCTTTCAACTTATTTTAGAGTTGTCTCAAAATTTAATTCAATTCAACTCAAAAATTTCAATTTCACCTTGAGATAATTCAAACATTTATCAAAGGAAAGCATTCCACACTTGGGTTTTCCTTCCAACTAGTATTGTTAGATAAGATAATCTAAATTGTAATGCCAAATCCACATGAATGGGAACCTAAAATGAACATGACCAAAGATGGATTTACCTATCTCCAAATGCATTGACCAATACTAAAAAATAATGTTGTTTAGAATCTGAACCTTAAGAGTGCAATCCTTTAACCATCATTCTTCAAATAGATTGAAATATATAAATTCTTATAGGCATTCTAGAATTACCAATATGCATTCTAGGCCTTATTTTTTATGCCATATCATTAAACCATTACTATTTGGAATATCCACTAAGTTAAGAGAATGCACGTATCTACCATATTGAATGAACTAGAATGCAAATGTGAAGTAATAACTACTTCTCCACCTTTAATTTGTTTAACAATGCACCATAGTAGATAAAGTAGGTTCTATCACACATGGCACAGACTCTCTTCAAACTCACAATATGTTGCATGTGTAGTACACAACTCATTAGATTCTAAAGAAGGCCTCACTCTTAATCAACCAAATCTTCCTTGTACCACACAAAAAACTATGTGATAACTATTTAATGCAGAAGAAAGGGTGGTGAACTAATAAACAAGATAAGTTACACTTATTTGGCTTACAAACCCACAACTTCTCCCAAGTGCCCAATGGATTTAAGAAACACAACCCAACCAAAGTTATTATAAATGAAAACTAATGATAGATTTGATTTACTATTTGAGTTATATAAGGATATATTAAAGTGGTTTCAAGGTTTCTAGACTTACTGTTTACTCCCAATGGCTAAATGTCTTCAAACTAGCCGAGAGGCCTAATGAGCCAACCTTGTAGCCCAATAGTGACCTTTTTGGTCTTCAAACACTCCACCTTTCCAAAACACTAGAAGAAATAAATCCACATACAAAAACCCTTTTAGCCTTTCAATGACATATCTCAAATTCAAGTATTGGTCTTTTGGACCAAATAGTAGCACTCTGCCTCCACCCCTACAATTACACTAGAAACTTGATGATTTTTCAAAGCAACTATATCATAGAAATGTCTCTAAGCTATCAAACATTGGGAAGCATCATTAAATGACTCAAAACCACTGATCCTAACTCAAATTAAACCCAAAACACCTACAACATCAAAAGCCCCAATTTGGTGGCTTCAAACCCTTGATTTGAGGGTTTCTCCAATCATTGCCTTCCACACCCTTCTTCACTTAATTGGTGATTTATTCACCATTGATATGCCAGTATAATACTATCCAAATCTTAACAATGCTATGTTGTTCAACCCGATCTCCCACTGCTATACCTTAGCCATCAAATTCATTAGATAACCTTCTTTAAATCAGCCTATGATCACATTAATTGTTAAATCTCTACAAGTAAAGATCATTATAACTATGGTAAATTGTTAGAAATCATCTTTCCATGGATCCTAGGTCTTTGAGCCTATGGAAAGGTGTGGGTTACAAGTTAGACTTCAAAATACAAAAGTAAAACTAACAAAAGCTAGTCCAAGTCATTGCACAGGAAGGTACAATCATGCTAAATGCCTCTCCAATCCTCCAAAATATGAAATGTAACCTTCTAATAACTTATTTCATCTTTCAAATCATTAACCCAACCAGTTTACATAAAGAATATAATGAAGATTCAAAGTATTAAGAGGTTTGTCGTCAGAGTCACTGGTTTTCACCAGTCCTTAACACATGGAATCAGGCTTTAAGGTAGTTCTCAATAAATTCAACAATGTAATGAATGATTGGAGATATCTTACTATTCCATTCTAGATTTTAAAAAAAAACAAGTAAGTATTAGAGCCTTTCAAATATATAAAGAACACAAACTTTGCAAATCAAATTGATATTTCTTTAAAACCTTTGTTCCTATCGTACACTCCAGGATTCATTATCGTACAAGGAAGTCCCAAATACATATAATAATCCTCAAAACAACTTCCTCAACCTCTTTCTATGGTTAGAGGGTTTAGTTAAGCGATTTAACATGAAAACCCCCATTTCCCTCCTAATACATGCTAGTATACAAAGAAGATAATCAGAAGACAATGAAGATTTGTCTGACCAATAGTCTATAGAATTAGACCTTTATTTTAAATGCATTTAACACACAAAAAAAATTACAAAACTAAACCAATGGAATGTTTACAACAAAGAAATAGAATGATAATAATATGCTAAAAATTCTATTCTCTTTAATACAGGCCAAAGGACCAGTCCCCATAATTCTTAAACATACTTTATCTGATATGATGAATTCTTAATAAAGGTCTGATTTTGTAGACTACTAGCATAAAGGAAGATTTGACCTAGCCAAATCTTCCTTGTACCACACAAAAAATTGTGTGATAACTATGTCTACTCCAACCTTAATTGTTTAAGAATTCATCATATCAGATAAAGTATGTTTAAGAATTATTGGGAGTTCTATTAGACCTTTATTGTAAACATGCCATTGGTTCATTTTTGTAAAAAATTTTTTTTGTCTTAAATGCATTTAAATGGAACATTAAGCATAGTAATAATATTCTTAATCTATTAGTAATTGGAAGATTAAATGCAGATAACAACTTTATCAGTTTAGCATGTTTAATGCATAGTAATTACAAATTGATTCTTATATGCATTTTTATAAGATGCACTTCTTGGAATGAATAAGGTTATAAGATGCATTGGTATAAGGTTATTGTCCTTCTTTATAATTCATTCCAAGAAGTGCATCTTATAACAATGCAGATAAGAATCAATTTGTAATTGCTATGCATTAAACATGCTAAACTGATAAAGGTGCTCTCTATATGTAATCTGCCAATTACTAATAAAAAATGAATAAAAAACTCACAAACTTTATGAAATGGATGCCCTCTTCACAGCTTGCAAGAAAAAGTGCAGTGCCCTCTTCCCTCTTCATGCATGGTGCCCTCTTCATAGCTCATGAAAATTAAAAAAATGAGTGTGTTTTTTCTTTTTCTTTTGTTTTGTAAAAAAATTTACAAAATTGAACCAATGGCATGTATTTGTCAGACAAATCTTCATTGTCCCCCAGAAAAAACTAAGTAATAACTACTCCACCCTTAATTTGTTTAACAATACAACATATTGTGTACAATAGATTCTATCACACATGGCATGAACTATCTTCAAACTCACAATGCATCATATTAGATATAGTAGGTTCTACCACACAAGATTAATTGTAAACTATTAATATCAGTTTAATACATGCCAAAGGACTAGTCCCAACAATTCTTAAACATACTTTATCAGATATGATGAATTCTTAAACAATTAAGCTTGGAGTAGACATAGTTATTAGACCATTTTTGTTGTGGTACAAGGAAGATATCCATCAAGGCATAAATAAAATTTAACTATTCTCTAATGTTGTAGTTGCAAGTAATGAATTTTAAATTTTATTTTCTTATTCATAGAAGATTACAGTATAATTTCTTTTAATGCATAAAATTTGTGGTTTTAAAAAAAAGTTATGTCGTTCTCTTATCTAAAATATTTTATAAGTTAAACCAATAATTAATTAATGTTAAATCTCTTATCTAAAATATTTTATAAGTTAAAGTATTTGTTCTTGATCCCTCCAATCAAGTTCTCAAGTCATGACATGGTTTGAACTGTTTTAAAAGCTTATAATTCCTTTAAAAGCATGACTTGTGATTTTTAAATAAATGTGAACATTAAAAGTAGCAAACAATGTAACAACCATGGCTAGCATTAACCTCTAGCTCTAGAATGCATGTGAAATCATGCCCTTAGAATTTGAACAATTTTCTAGGTAGGAAAAATATTTTTAGAGTAGTTTCAACATATCATAACTTGTTATTTGAACTTAAGAACACCCCTTACTTGGTTTCCTACAAAGCGTTTGGAAAAATCTGTCAGGAAATTAAGAGTTTGGTCGAGGTAAGTGTATACATGAAGGGTGAAACACATAGGAAGCTATGAAATTAAGTACAACATGTTCAATTTTTTTTGCAGATATACACATTAAGGATCATGTCAGATAATACAAGGGAATTTGATCAAAATAGGGAGACAATTGCTAGATTGTTGTCTAACTTTCAAAGTCAAGGTGATGAAAAATGTTATTGTCCATGCAAGAGTTGTAGCAGCTTAAAGACAAGAAGAATCAAAATCAAAACAACAAAGAGACATTGTAGGGAGAATGGTCACATTGAAGGGGGGTTTGATTATTATCTAGTGGTAAGTTGTTTGTTATATTGTTTTCAAAATTAATATATATATGAACCATGGAAGGAGGTTTGATTATCATCATTTTTCTATAGGTCAATCTCCCCAGTTTGAATATAGAGGAACATGATCCCATGGAAGATGATGATCATGCCCTAGAAAAAACACATTTGAAGAATATGGTTTGAATGCATTGATCGTTGAAACATTTTGTACTGGTGTTGCTAGTGCTGGTGTTGCTAATGATGCTAGTACTATTGATGCTAATGCTGATGATGATGATTATGATGAGGATGACATTGACATCATCCTTGATATACCTCTACTTGAGAAGGAAAACATGACCCTTTACAAAGGTTCCCAATCTACTCTTCTCTCTACGGTATTGTTGTTGGTGAATTTGAAGGTTATTAATGGTTTATCCAACATAGAAATGTCACATATGCTAAGGTTTGTAATATATGTCATTGTAGTATATAAAAGGTGAAACATGTACCATTAAGATTGTTTAAAGTAAAGACTTATATTATTTGTTGGAGATTGATAGGTGAGCTTCTATTACCACCATCAAATGTTCTCCCCCCTTCGTACTGAGAATTATGTGCCACTATAAAATATATTGGAATGGAGTATCAAGAAATAGATGCTTGTCTTGAAGGTCATAGTATTTATCATTTAAAGAACATGAAAATGCAACAGAATTCCCTTAATGCCATATGAGGAGATATCAAGATGATCAAATGACAAAAAAGGTGCCTCGCAAGGTTCTTCGTTACATCCATATTATTCCACATTTGAAATGATTATTCAGGTACAATAGCTTGGCACAATTTATGGACTACCATGCATGCGGTAGGAGTCAAGATGAAATTCTTCGAATGCCTATGGATGGTTCATCATTTATGGACATAGAGGAAAAGTGGCCACACTTTAAAGAAGAACCTCCAAATCTCAGGCTTTCTCTGGCAGCAGATGGTTTCAATCCACATGGAGATATGAGATTTGTTTACTTAGTGTGGCCTATTTTTGTTATAAACAATAACCTTCCTCCATGGATGTCAATAAAGAGGGAGCACATTATGTTGGATACTATGCATATTAGAAAGAATGTAATAGAGACACTGTGGAAAATATTGGATAGAAGGCATGACAAAGAAAAACTTGGCAAAATTTGTAGTGACAATCATCATTCCAATCTAGAAATAGAAAATATCATTGAATCAAATAGCAATGGAGATTGGATTAATTCAAGTTCTCTTCCTTGGTTATTAACAAAACAAAAAATTAATTTCATAAAAGAAGTCATCCAAAAAAAATCAATTTCCTACATGATTTGATGTGGATATAATTAATCTCATATCAAAGAAAAATGATTTTGGGTCAGGGATGAACATACATGATTGGCATACCTTCATCAAGGTAAGTCATAGCCTTTTCTATTTACAATATATTTGTGTAACTACATTCAATTTTCATTGTATGAAATGATCAGTTGACAATTGTTGCAGCATTTTCTACCTCTATCTCTCCGAAAGAACTTTGACAGTAATATCAAACAAGTGATATATGATCTTGAAAAATACATGAGGTAAGCAGTGATATTTTCTCAATATATCAAACAATAATATCAAACAAGTAATATATTGTAAAGTATCGTATTTATATATTTATGTATCTTGAATCCCTTGTAGGTGGTTTTCATCTAAAAAAATACTTAAAGAAGATATCAAATATTGGAACAAAATAATTTGTCGACTAATGTGTGAAATGAAAAAGTGTTTACCTTCATCTTTTTTCAATACATAAGAATACTACCTCATACACCAAGTTGAGGAGATTGAACTGTGTGGACCTGTACATCCTTGGTCAATGTGGATGGTTAAGAGACACTTGAAATTTTTGAAAGATTTGGTACAACAAAGAGCATGTCCTGAGGGTTCTATGATTGAGGGATATATGGTATACCGGATGATGGTGTATGTTTCTCAATATCTTCCTAATATTGTAGCAAAGATCCATATAGATTACATTTGAGATCTAGACTCCATTAAAAAAATTTAAGGGGAGTACTTGGGTGGAAACGGTAGATTTAGGAAATTGAAAGGTAATAAATTATGATATAATGTTATAGTTAATTAATTCTTAATCTTCAAAATAAATCTGTTGTAAGTCATCTATTTAGTTTTGAACAGTTGCTAAAGAGTGGGAGTTAATACATTTGTTTATTGCAAACAATCAAGATTGGATGACAGTGTGGATTGAATGATGTCAACACGATGGTCATAGATTAACATGAGAATCTGTGTCTTCATTGGTTATACAAGCTCATTATAATAGATATCCCAATGTTACACAAAAGTAAATAGATCTAGCATATGGTTTAAGAGATCACCAGGTACTTATAAATTTGTTAATTAATCAGGCATATGTTTTTGAACTCGTGATGCAATAATTTATACATGTTTGACATTATTGTAGGTAAAACACCACAAGGCTATGTTATGCAATGGTTATAAATTTTGCATCAAAAATTTGGATGACACGAAGAGAACTTTTAAATCTGCGATAAGTGCAGTGTTTCAGGTAACTAATATTTCATCTAGAAATGATTACATCCTCGAGAGTCACAAAATTGATACTATGGTATTTTGGTTGATATACTTGATTGTGACTTTAATTGCTTCAAATTAGTTCTCTTCATTTTGAAATGGTACAGAATATGACTAAATAAAAATGATCCTGATAGAACTATTATTAAACATGACAATAGATTTCCAATGATTAATACAAGGTTGTTTGAGCCAATTGGAGAAGAGCCCTATGTTCTTCCAAGCCAATGTGAGAAGATATTTTACTCAGAGCTTCCACATAAACCAGGTTGGTCATTTGTTGTTAGACATGATCTAAGAGGAAGGCTGATAAATTATAATGTGATGGAAGAAGATACCGAGGAAGATGATGTAGATGATGATAATGATTGACAGCTAGTCGAAGAAGAATATGAAGATGAAGATGATGATGATGCTGCTATTGATGATGATAATGCTGATACTGATGAGGATGATGATGAGGATGATGATGATGATGATGATGATGATGATGATGATGAAGACGTTGATAGTGATGGTGATGATGGTCTTGATGATGAGATGGATGAAGAATAATATCAATGACATGAATGAAATGTATAATTATGCCAAATGTTTGACATGTTCTAATGATTTTTTTATGTGTACTAGTCTTATTCACCTTGTTTTATATGTCCTACTTATATCTTTGAGCTTTTGTTAAGAGAAATTTCATTCTAAAAGAGTGTATTTAATCTCTATATGCTTAAACAACCTCACTAGTTAAGACTATTCTCATTTGTAGTGGGCATGATAAGAACCAAATAACTTGAAAGACCCCAATATTTAGACATGCACAAATTAGTGACATGATTAAGCAAATTATCTTTCTTTATATTTTTTTGGGGTATTGTTTTATATGAATGCATTAAATCTAAATACTATCTTATGAGAGTTTCTTTTGCTATTTTTCTATTTCCTTGCACATCAATGGTGTTAAATCATAGGTGATTATCTTTATTCCCTACAATGGAGTGAGCTAATTCTGAAAGTATAAATAGATAATTTTAACAATGCATAAAGTCCTTCACAAGATGTAATAAAAATACTAGCAAGACAGAGAACTGTTTGACAAAATGCCACAATAGTGGTGTCTCATGCAATGCTGAGATGTTTGGTTATATGGAATGTTTAGATATTCAAAATATTGTTGGATAAATAGATAATTTTAAGGGTATGTGTAGGATCATGGTATGCAAAACTATGGCCTTAAGTGGCAATGAAAAATCAGAAAATCAGGGTTAGTCAACTTGACGTAAAAGGTTGAACATCTTATGAACGTTGTGTGAAAAAGTTGTAAGAGTAGAATCTATAGGAAATTGAATGTAGTTTCTAAAATACTAGCCCTTGTTTGAAATTTTTTTCATATAATTGTTTAAAATTTTAGATTTCAATGCAATACTACAAAAATTTCAGGGAAATGGTAAAAAGTACGTGTATGTCTGACTACCTTAATCACAATCAAATGATGATATATTTTTCCAAGATTCTAGATATAAGTAGTAGAATCATGCCCAAATGTGACACATATTTCTTTGTAATTTTTGGTCAAATAAATAATTAATTATGAATTTTCTGCAATAACTTTTTTCAGAATAAAAAAACTCTCATGTTTGACCACCTTAACTAATTCAAAATTTTACCAAATTCAAAACTTTTTTTTTCTTATAGTAGCTGAAGCATAGAATGTGATGCATGTTTTGAAATTCAAAAAGATTAAATGGTTTGAAATTTATAGTTGTTTTTCAATCAGTATCTCAATTACGAATTTAAAGATGACTCAATTGAAAAATAAGTAATAATTACTTACTGAACTCAAAATTTGATAGCAATTATATTGATGGAAAGTTGATAATGTCTTTAAGAAACCCTTTTTGTTTCATCAATTTCGAGTGAAAAAATAGTCGTCAGCTACATGCTCAAAGTCTATGTATCAAGAACTATCTCCTGAAACACACCTAAAGGGTTGACCACCCATGTTTGGTAATGCCCAAGCAAATACCAAGCCTAATCAGATATTCGATACAATCAGATATTTGATATTTTTGGATATCCAATAATATTGGATATCTGAAAAAGCTTGCCTATTTTAAAATTTCAATTGCCCCACTTTTCCCAAATTCAAGTTTCATAATAAATGTATTTTTTTAGTAGTAATATTAATTGTCTTATATTAAGTTGTATTCTTTTTATGTTAATATTAATTCAAGTTTCATATTAAACTATATTTTTGTTATGTTAATATTAATTTAATTTTAAATATTGATATTAAATAATAATAGCATAGCATAAATATTATAATATAAATTTTTATATTAGTATGTATTATATTATTTGATATACAAAATGATTTAAAAAAAAATACCTGCACAGTTGATTTGAGGACAAACAATTTTAGCCCAAATCCTCTTGAAAGTATACAACACAGGATTATTTTATAGACTCCTTGTAATTTTGATAGTTTGAATATACTGAATAAGTAGATGTCAATAGACTTCCCCTCTATTGAATACAATCAATTGATTTTTTAACTCTTGAAAAGAAATTTCACATAGATGTAGAACCAGCGTACACTCATCATCTGTTCTAGAAACTAACAATGGCATAACAATTGATGTAAAAACATTTAAGTTACATTGTCCACAAAAAGGTATATGAAACCTTTAAATATACATTAAAAAGTGGAGGTGAAGGCTCTAGATCTGAGAGAGAGAGAGAGAGAGAGAGAGAGGAGGGGGAGAGAGAGAAGGTGAGAGAGAGGGGGGTCATGAGGACTTTCTAGGGGTCCTAATGCATGATAAGGCATACCAGGACCCCTAGGAATTCCCCATGACCCCTTTTGACACATTGGAACCCTCAAGTGTGTCCTAAGGGGTCCTACGACCCGTTCAGACACACTTGAGCATTCAAATGTATTGAAAGGGGTCATGGGGACTTCCTAGGGGTCCTAACGTGTGATAAGGCATACTAGGACCCCTAGGAAGTCCCCATGACCCCTTTTGACACATTTGAATGCTCAAGTGTGTCTGAAGGGGTTGTAGGACGCCTTAGGACACACTTGATGGTTCCAATGTGTTGAAAGGGGTCATGAGGACTTACTAGAGGTTTTAGTACACCTTATCACACATTAGGACCCCCCTTCAGATACACTTGAGCATTCAAATATGTCAAAAGGGGTCATGGGGACTTCCTAGGGGTCCTAGTACGCATAATCACGTGTTAGGACCCCTAGGAATTCCCCATGACTCCTTTCGACACATTTGAATGCTCAAGCATGTCTGAAGGGGTCATAGGACCCCTTAGGATAGACTTGAGGGTTTGAATGTGTCGAAATGGGTCATGAGGACTTCTTAGGGGTCCTAACACGTGATAAGGCGTACTAGGACCCCTATGAAGTCTCCATGACCCCTTTTGACACATTGGAACCCTTAAGTGTGTTCTAAGTGGTCCTACGATTACTTAGGACACACTTGAGCATTAAAATATGTCGAAAGGGGTCATGGGGACTTCCTAGGGGTCCTAACACATGATAAGGCATACTAGGACCCCTAGGAAGTCCCCATGACCCCTTTCGACACATTAGAACCCTCAAGTGTGTCTTAAGGGGTCCTATCACCCCTTAGGACACACTTGAGCATTCAAATGTGTTGAAAGGGGTCATGGGAACTTCCTAGGAGTCCTAATGCATGATAAGGCATACTAGGAACCCTAGGAAGTCCCCATGACCCCTTTCGACACATTGGAACCCTCAAGTGTGTCCTAAGGGGTCCTACGATGCCTTCAGAGACACTTGAGCATTCAAATGTGTCAAAAGGGTCATGAGACTTCCTAGGGGTCCTAGTATGCTTTATCATGCGTTAGGATCCCTAGGGAGTCCCCATGACCCCTAGAGAGAGAGAGAGAGAGACTGCAGTGAGGGTCAGTTGAAAGTTGCACCAATTGATTATTTCCAAACCATTCATCCCAGCATCGAATGGACTATGCCATTAGCTCTGATTGGGCAGGTAAATGCTAGGTACAACCCTGTTTCAATCACTAAGTCAAGAGAATGTTCCAGACCACACCAGACCAAAGTGTCCCCAAGGTGCACTAAGCACAATTGGGCAGTGAACTTTCGAGGCTCGTAACTCGGACCCCGTGAGAGGTATTGAAGATCTGTAAGATGCTAGAAGATGAAATTTTTGAGGCCTACAGTAACCTCTCTCCACTCTGGGAGATTCAAATTTTTTTCAATTTGGCACACCTGTCTCGGTCGATGCCAAAACTTGCAGTGAGAGTCAATTGAAAGTTGCACCAATGGATTACTTCCAAATCATTCATCCTGGCACCTAATGGACTATGCCATTAGCTCTAGTTTCGACCACTAAGTCATAAAAATGTTCCAGACCACGCTGGACCAAAGTGTCTCCAAGGTGCACTAAGCATCATTGGTCGGCAAAATATTGAGGCTCATAACTCAGACCCTGTGAGAGGTATCGATGATCCGTGAGATGCTACAAGACCATTTTTCTTAGGTGTTCCTAGTGTGTTTGCAGGGGTATAGGTAGAGTACTGATATTTTGTCCAAAAGACCAATATGTTTTGATATGGCCAAAAGGGTGTTTGATTATGTAATTAGGCCAGTTTGAAGTCTTTTAGCCATTGGGAGTAAAGGGTAAGTCTAAAAACCTTGAAACCACTTTAATAGATATCCTTATATACCTCAAATGATGAATTACACATGTGAACACATGTAGCACATAAAGCATACACATAAATTTTCTTTAGTCATGAAGCATAAATGTAGCACATAAATTATAGAGCATACAACATGAATTCACTTAAGTCATGCACGTAGTCCATACACGTGAATTTAGGTTATGAATAATGTACTCGAATATACATGAATATACTTAAGGCATAAATTGTACACATGAGTACATACACACAAGCATATTTACATACTAACAATGAATAAATGAACACACAATTAACAAATTGGATTGAATATCAAGTTTCATATATATATCAAAATGAACAATAATTTTGTACATATTTATGTCATTATATCTAGATACAATGTGGCATACACAATCTCAAAATATGTCATATGACATCTCAAAATAAGAAGTTCAACTAAAAATATTTCTAGGACATCATATTCTACTGGTGGATCATCAAAATGGAGCCTCTTTGAAATACTCTTTAGCTCTAATGGATCCTGCATTCAAATACAAAAGTGAAACTCCAAGTTAGATTAAAATTCAGAATCATAGTCAGCAATAATAAATAAAATTTAAACTAAAATTGAACTCTCATATATCTCACCTCTCTGTCTCCTCCCGTGGGTAGGAGACCTAATATATGTCCTTGGTACCAGAGGAATAGTGCCACCAATGTCGACTCTCACTTGTATATGTTTGCAAACATGAGATTGATCTACGAGTTATACTATTTAATGTTAAAAACTTGGTAGAAAATATATGTTTACAAAATAATTGAATTAACATTAAAACTTACCTATGTTGAACTTTCTTTAGGGATTGTTGGCTGAGTCATCGGCAATATAAACCCTTGTCATTTTGGCTCCCTCAAACTAGGACTGACCTAGAAAAGTCAAATAGATACTTCATATTATAATAACTTGATAGAAAAATACACTCAAATAACTTTAGAAATGTACGTACCATGGGCTATCACTTCGAATGGATATGTCTGTGACTTGATCATGAGGATAGGGTCTCACGACATCATCACATGCCACTCTTTGTCAAATAAACCATGTAAATTAAAAATGAGTATGCACAATTGACAAGTATACATGTATGCATAAACAAACTAAATTACTTAATTACCTATCCTTTATCAATAGATGACACCTACACCCCCTCACATTGCCCACCGGTGGCAAATGGTGACACCTGCATCAGTATGTAAAAGATTATCATAAAAATTAGAAAATAATGTACATATACTATTATCATAATTTAAAAGCAAAACAATGAATACATTAAAACATATGTATCGTGGAAGAGTAAAAAACAAATGATATGGCCAAAAGTGTGGAACCCTACACCTGTACCATCTCCTCCTCTGTCATCAACTGAACATAAATGTAACACATAAAAAGACATAAGTGGGAAATTATTATAAGGAAATTCTACTAAAAATATGAACAATAAAATTTAAAAACAATGTAAAAAGTGAACGGTTTACCCTTACCGTAATAGTGGGAGTCCATGGCACTATAGGCTCCTGATGCACATCTCCATGAGTTGCTTCAGTGCATGTAGTGTGCTATATAGAATCATCCCCATCGAAGCCAAAATTATATGCATCACTATCAGTCAGGGGACCAAAGCATAGATTCTTGCATATAACACAAGTGTGGGGCACACAAACATGTGAGCTCATGGAGGATGTGGAAGTGCCAAAAGCATCAAGATGAGGAGGCAACAATGTCCTATTTTATGTAACCAGCAGATCAGTCAAGGTGTGAATGGCCTGAATAATCTGTGAGTCAGCCTCAATAATAATGTCTCGATGTTCCACTATGGGAGGTGGTTAAATCTCAGGAGGGGGGACATATGTGTGGGATTTCACCCATTGTGCCCATGGCCTGTCTTGCAGAGCACCTAAACCTACACCCTTGTTCAGTCTCAAACTCCAATAATTCACCTTGTGACCGAGTACAAATTTAGCATACAATTTTTTAATAAAATAAAATGGGACATCCAAATTATTGTGAGGTGGTCTATCAAAAACCATCCACCAATGGTCCCAAAAGTTTTCATGTATTGCACTATTTATGCACCATTTAATTGACAACTTGGTTTTTTTATGGTCTACTTTTAGACTGGTTTTAGGATCCACAAAAAGATTAGCTATGTCATGTTTTGTTATATTTAGGTTCGTGACTTGATCATAATCAAGCCCATCATCAAACTAGGCATGTATGGAATTGCGCCAAAGAAGTGCAACATTATGTTGGTGTGTAACTTTCTTCATGTTTTAAAAAATTGAGTTCAATATCATAAACATGGAGAGCAATGTGGGGATATTGGCATATGTGGTTTGAAATCCTCTAAGTTCATTTAGATTATCTCCTAATTAGATCTTCTAAATGACGAGGGTTTGTGATAGGTACATCTTTTGGAGGTGGGGGATTATTGGGAGGTGGTTCTAGATTATTTATGGGATCATTAGGAGGGTTTTTTGATTCCATGTCTGCTAACAATGAAAAAAAAAATTAAAATGAATATTAAAAAATAATACAAAAGCTCATTGCTACCCTAATTTTTATATAAAACTATATATTTCTATTTAAAAATAAAAAAAAACAATTAAAACAATAAAAATTAGAAGCTTTCACTTACCTGGCAATTTAGGAAAAATTGGATAGGGAATTTGAGAGTGGATATCCGAAAACCCTAGCTGCGTTCATGTTTTTACTGGCAAATATTAGATATCTGATTATGCCTTCAGGTTGTGCTTTTAGCTTGGCCAAGTGTACTAACACCTAGGCCTACTAAAAATTCAACAAATCTATTGTGTGCTTTTGGACGAGTGAAGATAGGTTTTTTTCATATCACCATTTTTTGGCATACATGATCCTACATATACCCTTAACAATGTATAATGTCCTTCACAAGCAGGGATAACTTTAGTGGCGAATATTCACCAATTGGCTAATTTCTCTAGTCAAGGACCCCGAATTTGGCTTTAAAAATTTGACTTTTGGGGTGGTCATGTCGCTTGTGCTTTATAAAAATTGGGTCACATGCATAGGCCAATCGCCAGTAGTGATATGGAATTATTTGTATTTTAGCGATAACTTCACCTACAATTTCTAAAGCTTCTCTTAATGGATGATCATATTCATCATATGTGGTCAAAATTTAAGTTAGGGTATGGGTTAAGTACATATATTTGACATCTGTCTCTATTTTGGAGATTTTTCATGGAACCTTTTATCCTTTCAAACTTTGGCCTGAAATAAATTTGATTGTGGACACATGTCTTGATTTTAGAGACTTTCTTGGGAACTTGGTGTCCTTTAAAAGTTTGGCTCGAAATAGGATTTATGTCATTGATTTAGGATCATCCAATAGCTATAAAAAATAGGTTTACTATATGTCAGATGGTATAAAATCAACTTAGGACACCATACTTAAATATTAAAAGTTGTTTAGTTTCTGGAGACACTACCCCAAAACCCCCATTCAATAATATACAGGAAAATTGCAGTGATAAAAGTGGGGAATATTTAACCTTCAAGTCTAATAATTAATTAGGATCCATATAACAATAATGGTGAAATGATGGTTGTTAGTTATGTGTACTTCTAGCCATGATTTTCTTCAACAATGAAAGATTCATCAGGATTTTATAGAATTTTCATACAGTTGAAAAAAAATCACTAGTTAAATTAATATATTTTCCTTTCAAATTAAAAAAATTGCCAACAATATTTTTTTTTCACCCAAAATAATGTAGGATTTGCCAGGATTTTACACCTTTTCTAGGGAGGGGGTTTCTTAAAGTTTTCCCTGTTCACAAGATATAATGAAAACTATGTAGTGAACTATGTTTGTCTTATTATATAACTAATATCTTATGTTAGGTATCCCACATAGTCTCATAGATTGTCAAGTACAAGTCAATACACCCCATAGAGATTAATATCTTTTACCATTTGTAAAATATCTCTCATTGCCACCTGTCTCTCTCATTGAATGAAGTACAGGTACCAATGAATAGGTATTTGTCAGATTTATCTTCCTCGAGTGAGGAAAATATAGGAATGGAAGAAGAAAGTGATACATTTAGTATGTCTAAATCAATGAGATTGACTCGAGGTCAAAAGATCAGAAATAAATTCAATAATGCATGAAATTTTTCCTTGCTCAAAGGGGGTCGTGTTCTTATGATGATGAGAGAAGAGGTGACTCCAAGGTGCTTTTTAGGTACAAATATGTACAGAAACAATGGGTCCTCGATGAACTTCCTTCAATAAACACTAATTTTTGTGTTAAAGAGAGGATATATCACATAAAATCATCTTCATTACATGGTTTGGGCCTATTTTACATAGATAGCATAAAGGTCTCGTACAACAAAGTTGTCAAATTGATAGAGTATGTCAGACCTTGTTATGGTTACAGTAGTTGGATGCAGATTGTTAAATATAAAAAAAGTATGTGTAGGTATGCACTCACGGAAAATTATATACAACAAAAAGTTAGTGAAAAAAGTAAAACAGTAGCTATATACGTTGACAAAAGGCCAAAAGCATCAAGGAATATTGCAATTTTTATAAATAGTACATGACCTACGTCAACTAAGAAGCAACCCAATTGCATATTTGAGGCTTCTGGGGGAAATCATGTATTGTATGTGCAATCAAATTAGTACATGGAGGCCAGGAGCTACTTATCAATTACAATTTGAATCGCATAGATACAAAAAATTCCATTACTATCATGGATGAGGTGGTACGTATTTTGATAATTGTCTATTATTCAACGTAGCTTAGAATAAGAACACATGTATTTTAACATGTCTAAATGATTTTGTTTTGAAATACAGAGCTATAGTATGGATCAACACCCACATGATACGCATGGCAGTGATAGTTCTCATGGACTTCTCCTTCCCGTCAGGTTAAACTCATTGTTTTTGTACAAATACACACAAGAAAAATGATAATGCGTATTTTTGTTATGTTAATGCATAAATTTTGTTGTTCTATTATTTTGGATTTCTTTTAAGTAAATTTATAATAATATTGTTCTCACAAACGAGTGCTGATTAGAAAAAGGGAAAGGAAAAATTAGTCCATGAGGAGCCACAGGATGAGTACGATCCATCCAATGTTGATTTTTTATCAAAGGTTAATCTTGTGCTTGCACTGCAGAAGTTCCTTCATGCAATATCAAAAGAGTTAGCTCGAATGGTAGATAGTCAACCTCATACTTCTAAAATATAGAGGAGAGAGGATGTGTTGATTCACCGTGTTTGGCACTATACAGTAAGTATTAATGTAGTTTTTTATTATATCAAAATTTCAATAATGATTTTTATAGTATACTATTTTATTTATGTCATTAACTAAAATATATATGTGTTCTCTTTATAGAGGATGTTAAATATATTAAAGGGTGACACCTCATATGCAAATACGTTGGGTGGTACATCACATGTTCTATCCTCCATCTTGTCTATGGTTGTCCATATTTTTTTATGCTCTAACAATATTTTTGTTCAACACCTGCTATTGATCCTATGTTGAGTATGCCACCTTCTATGTTGATGAGATCCACAGAGGTACTGCCACTTGCAATGTTGGAAACACGTAGCATGACCACAAATGGGATGGAAACACTTGTTATTGGTAAGTAGATTCCTCTTTTTCTTTCTCATTTATCATGTGTTTATTATTTCACTTGAACTATATATTCTTTCTTAGGGGGGCATTTTCTAATATTGGATTCATTTTATGGAGGAGGTGATGATGCAATTCCTGGATGTACTCATGTTAAATGTATGGGAACAATACAAAATTGTGATCAATTGCTCATGAGCATTGAAGATGGACTTCCCTTGAGAGTAGCCCAGCTTCCAAGTACTTTAAAGTTTGATACTTTCTTTTACTATATAATATAATACTCATAATATAATGCACTAACCCCTTGTGTGGTCCTTTACAATAACTAACTATAATAATCTCCTTATTATGTTGCAGGGAATAATCTATTTTATGAAAAACTTAATGATGAATGTTTGCGCATTTTCGAGCCGACCATACACACATGGTATCATATTTTGATTTTATTGCAAGATCAAATTTCATTTCATCCCTTTCTTCAAGTATATTAAAAGGTATCTTCACTTCATTTATGAATCTAATAGTTTTTTTTTCTTAAAAGGTGGCAATCAAAAGATAAATTGTTAAAGGATAAACTCATTGACCCTATGACAAAACTTTTTGGACCCAATATATTTCAAAGACTTAGGCTCCTTGACAAAGTGTGCTAAGTTTTGAAGTATATTAGGGACAACTACAAGTCCCAACTAGAACACAACCCTTATTACGAGCGGCCTCCCTATATTCTTATTAATAAGTGGGAGAATCTTAAAAATGATGCACTTGAGAGAAGCACAAGACATAGTGGACAAATACTATCACCTGAGGAAAGAAGGTACATGATAATCTTAATAATAAAATTATGTATTATTTACTCTTTGTACTTATGTGATATAACATATTTCAAACATCACATAGGTTGCCTAACACATCAAAGGCAACAAAAGCAAGAAAACAAAAGAACAGGCAACACAGGCTTGGCTCGGGTGGATATTCAAAACTTGTTGCATGAGTTGTAAGTATTAGTAAATGAAAAATCATATGTAAATATTTATAAATTGAAATCAATTTAGTTTTGATGAAATTCACTACAATAAAAATTCATGATACCAAGCAAAAATGCAAGCCTTGGAGTTTAAAAAATTGATTACAGAAGAGGATAGGAAAATAGGCTACAAACAAGGCTATACAGTGGTGGCTAAACGATACCGAGCAATAAGTGCACAAGGTTCTTATGCTAGATCTATTGATTAGGTAAATAAACCAATTGATTTTTATTTCAAGTTGGAAACTTAAAATAAAATAGTATTTGTCTTGTATTTATATGTATATATTGTCTATAAATTCTCTAATTATTTAGATTGGAATGCAGCCTACCAATATTGATACTGTACCATCTGAGCATGATGGAGGTGTCGATTCAAATGTGAATTGTAGTACTCAAGGTATACATATACATTTTCTATTTGAGTCTTGATTAATGAATATTTAATACAAGTAAACATGTTAAATTGAATTTGGCATAGTAATAAAATTTAATTATAATGTGTTAGGATTAATAAAACATTTTGTATTACAATTACAGGGGATGTAGAGGTTGTCCTCAATGAGCGTGTTGAGGTTCAAGCCGCTATGCAAGATGATGTGGTTGGACAAGGTAAAGAGCATCACGTTTATGCTTTTTAAAGTATTGAAATGCTTGTAACAATAATGAATATGTTTTTAAATTAACCCCAATTATGATAATATGTTTTTAATTGAAGCCTTTAATTTGTTATTACAGAGGACCCGCCTTTG
>BSBK01007375.1:437500-500000 GCA_027943335.1 Chamaecyparis obtusa
ACAATGTTAGCCAGTGCCTTTTTGGATGGATATTTTAACGGATGTGTGTCAGAATCATGACGCCCATCGTAGCCGTTGCTTTTTTCAACTGCAAAATTATGACAATGGATGTTGTCGCGTGATCGACAGTGTTGTGTCAGAATTTTGCCAATAAGCCATCAGAAAAAGTCTCAAATGTACTAGTACCACTGGGTTTCTACCCTATGGAGGTTTCAAAAGATACTAACAAAGATCAAGGACTCATAAACCTCAAGTAAAAACCTTTCCTTCCTAGGTTTCCCTTCTACCACTCCTTCAAAATCTACAAAAAATCAAGATGTGAGTATGTGCAAGATCATGGTATGCCAAAAAGTTGGTGATGTGAACAAAAAAAGTGGGGTTTTCCTTCTGTCCAAGAATGCAAAAATCAGAGTTGACTTTTTTGTAGGCGTGGGTGTTAGTACACCTGGCCTAGGCAAAAACTAATATATTATATATTATATATTGTCGATTGTCGATTGTAGATTGTAGATTGTAGATTATAGATTGTATATTGCATATTGCATATTGTATATTGTATATTGCATATTGTATATTGTATATTGTATATTGTATATTGTATATTGTATATTGTATATTGTATATTGTATATTGTATATTGTATATTATATATTATATATTACATATTATATATGTATTTATAAATAAAAAAAATTGCTTTAGGTATCAGATATCTAATACCTGGTAATTAAATATTGAATATGGCAAAACCTGTGATTCATTTTAACTCACAAGTTTTATTTTTTTTGCATACGATATATGAAAGGCATTTTTTAACACAATTAAGGAATCAAGTAAGATTTTCATTAACTTTACATGTATTTTTCGTTATTTTTTCTCCATTTTTGGGTTTCATTTTTTGTTTTTTCGTTTAAATTGGATTTTTCAATTTTCACTTTTTATTTTTTGTAGACTTCTATATTTTAATTAAAAAAATTTCTACTTACTAAGGTATGGCGAATAACCATAGGCACAAAGCCCATAGGAACAAAACCCAAAGCCATGAAAACCTCCCCTTGCAAACAATTGTCCCATAGAAGAGTGAATAGCCAAAAATTTGGATTAGTTGAGGGGTATTAGGGATGTATATAATAGGATTCCTTGATTAGCCCCCATATTCAATACATTAGATTCTATAATACAAAATATAGAAACCCTTAGAACTAAGATAATGTTGTAGTTCGATGGAAAGATGCCATGCAGGCCCATTATAGTGATGGGCTAGATTACAATAGGGTGAAGGCCCTAGGAATTACAAAAGTGGAAATATTTTCCTTGTTAATGAATCCCCACACAAAAAAACCCGTTGACCCAAACATACCAATATTGTCCATGATATGGTGCATGCATCCACAAGTGTGTGATAATATTTGGAATCATTGGTGGATGGTTTTTGATAAACCACCTAATGGAAATATGGAAGATCCATTTTATTTTATTAAAAAATCATATGCCGAGTTCATCCTAAATAAGCACATGAATTATTAGACCATGAGAGAGTTCATGGGTGTGTGTAAATGTATGTTATAGGATAGACCAAGGGTGCACTAATTTATATAGGGCCCATACATTCCCCCTCATATCATTACTCCCCCTCCTATAGTATAGCATCAAGACATCATTGCAGAGGTGGCCACATAGATCATTAGGGCCATTCACTCATTAAGCGGGTATTTGATCACCCAGATTATGACACTATCACAACCAGATGACGATGAGCACTCCCAGTGGATCAAATAGTACTAGCACATCCTCCTTGGGTCCACATATCTACGTTCTTGATCCTTCCACTATGTGCAAGAAGATGTTCTTGGAACCCCTCGGCTAGCCTATCAAGGATCCTCTTGAAATAGTTGAATTTGAGGTGCATGATATGGATGGTGCACTAGATGATAGGATAGGGACTAAAGAATTCCTTTGAGAGTCATCTTATGTGATAGTTGAGGAGGAACCTTCATCATTTGTAGAGAATGTTGTGGTAATATTTTTAAATTTTTAAATTCATACTACATTTAGTTTTAAATAAATATTTATATTAGATATATGGTTTGTTTATGTTTATTTACACAATATTTTTATATTCAGTTGATGCCCAAGGAGGAGATGGGAGAGGTTCATGATGCCACATTGTCAACTCTTTCATTTGGATTTGATTTGTGTATGGTGTGCATTTTTGCATTGAGTCATTTAATTTTTTTTATCAATATACTTAAGTTTGTCATGTAAATTGTGATAACTAAATTAAGTATTAATAATCATTTTCATCTTACTTTTCTCATGTAGGATGCACCTAGTATGAGTGATGTGTAATGGGAGGGAGGTACCATAGCACACACTGACAAGGAGAAGGTAATTAAGAGTTTAAAGAACGTAAAATGATTATCTGCATGTAATTATCATTGGAGTGTACTATTGTTTATTTGCATGGTCTATTTAACAATGCTTGATGTCCAAGGAGGGCATGACACAGGTTTAAGATTCTAACCTCTAAATTATTTCAAATTTGTCCTTAATAGTCATATGGTATGTATTTGTGCACTTAGTTGTTTATATTTTTTAATTCTATACGTTCTTGTCCTTTAGATTGTCATTATTTTAAATCTATATTAACAAAAAATTTGATATTATTTTATTCTTCTTGGTAACACCCAGTGTGAAGGAGGGACAATAGAAGGGATTTGAATCCTTGTTGATTGCACCAACACTGGTATAAGAAGACCCACCCACATAGGTACCTTTTAATTTTAGTTCAAGAGCTTAGTAAAATTATGTTCCTATTAGCGATAACTTTATAGGATAGTTTATTAAATTATGCTTATGAACATATATAGGTCAGCGTTCCTAGTCTTAGTGACATCCCTTCATTTCCAAACACATATTCTAGGACTCATGACTATGTTAGGAACGTAAAATAGAGGCACATACAAGAATTCAATTTTAAATTTCAGTTATAGCTCAAGATATAATTTAAATAATATCAATTGTGGTTTGAATTTTTGTTTTGTGTAGGATCATTTAGAGCCAAATATTTCCTTGAAGATGCTCCATTTTGATGATCCATCACTACCCTAGGATTTCACATACGCATTTATTTGTCACATGTATATTTTGTATAGATTTTTAGATGGCATATTCCACATTTTGTAAAACTTTTTTTCCTATTCGTATCTATGCCATGTATTTGTACATACGGACATACATACTTATTAAATAATTTAATTTATAGAATATGATTTTTGATATAATTTATTCCTTATGTGCACTAGATGTATTTATCAAACAAACCCGATAAGGATTAACAGGTTTTTTATTTGTGGGCCATACAAATATTAGTACGTCAAGTTGTCAAAAATATTTTTAAGGATTTACATGGGCTTAGTTTAGGGATTTAAAAATATTATTATTTGAACTTATAATTAGAATATGAATTTCTATAAAAGGAGGCTATTTTTATAGTGAGGGGATGGTAGGAGGAATCTGAATGCTCTTGGAGGAATAGTTTGAGTGTGAGAATTTTTGAGAAGAAAATTTACAAGGTCTTATTGTACACCAAAAATTATAAAACTAAGAGAGATTGTGCAGGTTTGGAGCTTTGATATTATAATAAGGCATTTTTTATTGCATGGTACTATTAATAAAGTGGACCACAAATTTAGAAGTGGACCCAAAGATGTAGTCCCCAAGGAAAAACTTTGTTATCAAACTATTTGCATTTCTCTTCTATCTCTTTAATTCTATCAATTCTTTCAGTTTATTATTCTCTCCTTAATGTTATTAAACACATAGTTGATTTAAGTGTTTAAAATCTTTCTCTTTCTTGTAATTTCAATGGTTAAATACATAACCGCATAATTACTTCCTAGATCAAGGAATTAAATTTATAATTGGATTAAGTTTGGAAACTTTAACATCCTAGTTTACCGATCACATACATACTTATTAAATAATTTTATATATAAAATATGATTTTTTATATAATTTATTCTTTATGTGCACTACCTATAAACTTATCATTTTTATGGAATCATTTCATTCATTTTAGAATGTATCATTGCTACTATGTTTCAATAACATTTGATGTATTTGGAAAGATTTTGTTGCCTATATGTTTCAATATGTTTTTCCATAATATTTGATGTTTTTCAATTTTCAACGATACACATACATCAGTATATGTTAAAATCAAATGAAACTAACAAACAATGAATGATCTATAATATATTTGGTAGTTAACATACTTAACATAAATAGTTAACATATCAAATAATGGGACCTATTAAGTTTATAAAATAGAACTTAATTCTTATGCTCTCTTTATATGCAGATTATAACTATTTTATATCTTAGGTTAGAGCTTACTATGATTATCTTATGATGATCCACTCTTCCATGCCTTTGACAAGTGACTTTTCCTCCTATTTATATCCTCATGATGTTATAGTTACAACCTTTCATTATTACAACATTTCTAGAGAGTCACAACACTTCATCCTTTATGTCCTTTTAAAGAGTCACAACCTTTCATAATTATAAAATTTTGATAGAGTTGTAATCCTTCACAACCTATATCTACATCTTCACCTGTACCAGAATAAATGACACTTCTCTTCTACCAATCCCTAAATTTGCATCATGAGAACATAAAATTGATCACGTATCATCAAAACATCTAACTAACCATATGAAATCAAATATCAATCAGTCACATCATCCAATTGATCATCAAACATCAATCAATTTATCCTATCATCTACTTTCTCATCTTGAGTGCATAAAATTTCCTAACACTGGATCTTCAACAAGAAAATTCATTTTTTTCATCTCTCTAGATCTTGAGAGTGAAACATCAATCCATCAACCTACCTATCCTAGTAGGTTGATAACAATACAACATCAACCAAGTGATTCTAACTGACATCAAGTGATATCAAAACATCATCAACCTATTCAGAGCATCAACAACATTTTATCAATAAAATTCTCTCATGAGTGAGGCATTTTCAAATTGATTCTATTGGGAAAGAAATCAAAATTTCCCAAACTCAACCAAATCATCCAAAATTAATTATGATTCATTTCTTGAGCAGGCACGACATCATATCATCATTGATATCAAAATTGTGAAATTCAAATCAAAGATTCAAATGAAGCGAATCAAGAAAATAAATTTTATTTTCAAATTAGAGATTGAACACAATTTTTTTTTTTTAATTCATAAGTGGGGCATTGAAATTGATGAATCAGTTAAAATCAAGAATTCTATCTAGAATCTATCATCATAACAAGGATTGGCATCATCAAATTAATCAAGGTTTCATCAAGGAATCTTCATCATCAAGATCGAATAAGACATCGCTTAATCAAACATCAGACATTCTTTGAACCAAGACACTTTGCACATTGATTCAAAGAGGGGCATTTGTAGACACCTAAAAATAGTCAAGTTAATTCAAGTGAGCAATCAAAGGAAAAATAAAAAATTAATTTAAATCAAAGCCAAAGAGGATTAATTAAATAAAAAAGTGTTAGGAATGGGAACACTGAGAGGGGGGGGGGAGTGAATCAGTGTTCACTAAACTTTAACTTTTCTTTTTAATCTTTATGCTTAACTTAAATGCTTAAGCACTGAAATAAACATTCACATAAAACATGAAACATAAGAATAACACATGAAAACAATATGGTTACGGGGAAACCCAAATAGGTAAAGACCCCGGTGGGAATTGACACCCACTAATATTCTGCACTAGTGTTTTGTGATCCTTGCTAGAAGATCCTTTACCCTATTAGGAGTAGCTTTACAATGCTTTTAGTACATTGGACCTGGTTAATGGTCAGACCCTGTTAGGAGTCTTTTACAATGATCCCTATTAGGGGAGTGGAATCACTATCCTAGAGCTCATTGCTCAAGTGATGAAGGCTATAACCTTCTGTTATCAGATACACACTATATCTGCTGGGTGAACTATCACTGTGACACTACTTGTCAGATCAGTTCCTTGGTGCACTCATGCTTTGACCTCTAGAAAATCTCTAATACATCATATGTTGTCTTCGCATACCTCTGCTCTACTTATCACAACTCTATTACAAAAACCATTTTTAATTATAATGGGCGCGTCTTATATTTATACGCTTATACAAACAAAACAATTAGGTCGGCCCTATAACTAATTACAACCAATGCTTCCAAGTGAATTGGCTTAAGCGTGCTTAGAATTATACATGTACATATGTCAGAAACCTAAATACAATGGGCATATAGCCTCTACAACATTAATTTATAATCGCAAACCAAAATAGTCACTGTCAGCTCCATACTTGGTTTACTGTTGGCACACACTGGCTGTGCATCTTCAACTGACTATATCTTTCACATCTTTTCATATCTACTTATGCACTCTTAGACTAAGCATAAGCATAGTCTAACAATGTTAACTTCTAGGATGCGTACCATAATTCATCCGTACACACATGCACTGATGCTCTGAGTCTCTGGTGCTCTGTATGCTGTCCATTCTTCAACACTTAACCGAATTCTAATCTCTACACTTAGTGCGCTAACTCCAAACTGCTATATGACTTTATTGCCATAATGAAAACACTATCTATAGTTATATGCTTTAGTGTAGACAACTTGCCAACAATATACCCCTTTGTCATTGATGGCAACAAAGGAATATGGCCAAGTTTCTAACTGTCATTTTACACAAAACATTTTGTCTTCTATACATCTTTATACATAAACTTATATTTCCCTATACATCTTATATAATCCATATTCTATACAACTACCCCTTTGACATTAATGACAAAGGTGTATCAAAAACTTTATCTACATACACTTATTGAGGGAAAACATCTGGATATGCAATCTTGAGTTCTGGATCTCCTTTTTCCAAAAGGTTATCAGAGAATTGACTATCTGTAGATGGGCACATAATGCATATTGAAGCTTCTCCATCTTCTCCAATTCTATGCTTGGCCATTGGTCATAGGTAATCATAGTCGCACCAATCTCCTTTATGTTCTGACTGAGAATGTCTAAGGAAGGTGCAAGAGCATTCCTTAATTGGGTATGTCTAGACCTTATCTTCTCCATTTCTTTTTCTACCTTCTCAATTATGTCTAGCTGACCTTGATAGACATTTTTGCACATGTTCACATTAGTTGATGTGTCTAGCACTAAATTCTTCACCTTTTCAATCATTACCTCTGCATCTTTAATATTTTTAAGATGGGCATCAGTTACCTTGTCCTGATTCATGGATTTTGCAATGATTTTCCTTCCTTGATCTACAAATTCCTTCAAGGATGCCTGACCTGACTTAAGAGAGTTTAAGTCTAGTGCAAAATTACTCATCAACTCATTAAGTCTCTTCTTTAAGTACTTCTCTTTTGCCACTAGGGCCGTAGATTCGTCTAGGCTTGAAAAATTCACCTTGAACTGTGAGATGATTGTGCTCACATCATCAACCGGATGTACATTTATCATTTTCTTATCCTCTAGTAGAAAACCATTCAGAATGTTTATTGCTTCCACTAGGAGGGGATTTCTCATTACTTGATTCTCCTTGGCCTTCTCCATAGCTAGGACACTGAACTTAATCAAGTCTTCTTCCTTCCAGGAGTCCAAACTACTTGTGTTAGGTTTCAGACTTAAAAACAATGTTGAGGAGGGAGTGATGGGAGTTCTATCCATCATCTTTGGCTTCACCTTGATCAAATCAGTAGAAGTATCTTTATCTTTCATTACTACTTCTACTTTCTCATCAAAAATATCTTCTATGATTACTTCTTCTTGCTGAGTGGGAGGGGTATTGCTGCATAAGATTTCTACTTCCTCAGTACTGAAAAATGCTTCCTCAAGATTGTCCAAGTCCTTATCAATAGCCACCATGGATATTTCCACATTATCTATGATAATTGTACTATCTTTGGGTGATTCTATCATGGGCGTAGAGTGATTTGCTTCTGATTGAGCTTCTGTTATGGGCATTGAGTCCTGAGGACCTATCACTGGCACATAGGAGGTCTCTGCTGCTTTTCCTTTCTTATTGGATGCATGAATGATGGGCACAGTAGGTAGACTAATATATTGCTCCAAGAGTAACTTCTCAAAAGCCTTCTTTGTTTCCTGAGCTATCAAGTCATAGTCTTTGTTCATAATATGAAGAGTTCTCATCTTTTTTCTTAGGTGCGGCTTCACCAGATTCAATATTAGTGTTTCTTCATCTTTAGAACATATAGGCAGAGTATCTTGTAACACTTTTTCTCTTATCCTAGCATCCTCTTCATTTTCTTATCTCTCTAGATGCTCTAAAATATTCCACACTTTATCAAGAATAGAGGTCTGTATTTCAAGAACTCTTTTCTTGATCTTGATCATATGTTTGATAATCATATTATGAATTTTTGATTTATCAATCTCACTGTATGATTCATAGTATTTCCCTACTTGATCAATTCTTCCCTCATCAACAATTCTTGTTTGCAAAACTTTAAGGCTAGGCATGAATCCTACCTTGGGAGGTGCTTGAGTGTTTCTCTTGCTCCTTGTAGCATGCAAGGATGGATGACTAGTGCTGGTTTCTTTCTTCCTCTTAGAAATAGGATTATACTCTGGTGGACCAATGGGATCACTGATTTCTTTGGGCACAGAAGGAGTATTGTCTTCTTTATCCTTTTGATTGTCATCTTTCTCAACTTTTATTTTCTTCATCTTAGGATCTTCTTGTTCTTCTACTGTTGCGCTCTTCAATTCTAAGGCAATCTTCTCTTCCCTTGCCTTGTCAAGGTCTTCTTGAGATACACCATGTATCCTTAAGATCTCTGATGTAACTTTTGAAACCTTTCTTTTAGTTGCAGCTCTGTTTAGTTTGACATCAACTTCTCTAGTCTTTTCTTCATAGGTTCCCCACCTAGGTTCATTATCATCTTTAGGGGATGATAGCAATACTTGTGCATAAGCTTCAAGAACTTGTTCCTCAACCTCATACCCAAGTGGGTGAATCCACTTAGTTCTAGGCTCAACAGCTTCCATGCAAGTAGTATCAATCTCCACCATGAAGCATATTGTATCTTTATACTTCTCCACAATACTCTCAGCAATTTTGTCCCTCATCTGCAACTTAGCTTTGAAGGTCTTCAATTCCAAAGTAATGAAATTTCTAAGTGTGCTTTATGTGGATGTTGTTGGGCCTTTTTCCTATCAATGCAAAAATCTAATCAAAATGGCCTCTTCCCTGCAAATTTTTGAAGTTATCCCACCCTGCTACATAGTTTTAATTTATGAAGAAAATCCACAATGTTTTATGGTGTGCACTCTTAGTCATAGGTCCTTCATTGTGTCACCTTACTCCAATTCAGATCGTACCTCCTAAATCATAGAAACCAGGGCATTATTCAAGTTTCAAGGTCTGCTGGAAGTAATTCTTTCATGTCGCAAGGTGTTAAAAATTTGTCTAAGTATAAAACCCTTGTTGTTTTATACCTTTCACATTTGTGCACTTGTCTCTAGTGTTAGCCTTTGTCTTATGTGCGCTACTGTGACCCTTCGTGCTTACGCACTTATCTTTCGGCATTGACATTTCCTTAAGTGCATTGTTGCGACTGTGTGGGCCCAGGTTTTCAAAAGCTTTTTAATCTATGGTTGGTGTATAAGCGTATGGAATATTCTCACTCCATGAGATCATGCGCCATCTGTTGATTTTTAATTTGGCTTGGACGTGTCAATGGGACTTGATTTGCAAAGTTGTTAGTGGGTCTTGACATGTCAGAGCATCAATGGTTGTCACTAAAGCACAAGGGATTTGTTAGAGCTATGCGAAATCATGCCAGCCGTTGATCTTCTTGTGTGGGCATGGTAGAATTTCTTGGTGCTTTTGGCGGTAAGGATAAAACGTAGCAGCGCTGATAAATACCTATCTTGTTCATTGGTTCACATGATAAATTGATGATGCTTTAAGTGTTCTGGCAATTCAGCAACACTATGTTCCCATAATCACTAAATTTTCTTGCGGTTGCATAAAAGATTCAGTGACTTGGAGAACCTTTGCAGTCACATATTCGCTGAATGGTATGAAACTTAAGTGTTCGACCGAGACGGTGGGACCACCTGATGAATCATGTCGACGTGTCCGTATTTGATTGGCTGAGATGAAAAGGATTGCAGACATGTCAGTGGGCCTGAGGGTTTTAGAGGAATGCCAATGTGGAAGATCTAACAGTTAGCATGTGATCGCATAGAATATTCCTTCCCCATGCGATCATATGCCCACCGTCCGATTAGATGCTAAAGGCGAGTGGGTCTTGTGTCAGTATGACTCATTGGTTGCAGCAAATGGTGGTGTGACATGTGGTATTAGGTGGGCCCAAGTCTAAGGTGTGCCGGTTGTTAGTTGGGCCGAGGCATAACGCTAACTGTTTATCGCATGGTCTCATAGCCTTTTTCAAGCCTATGCAATCATGCAACTAATTGCCAGACTCAGCGGCAGTGGTTATGACGGTGGTAAAATGTTGAGGTGTGTCGCATGTTCGCATACACCATTTTTTGGCTATGCGATCATGCAACAACTATTGAGATGTCACCCTTGCGGAGTTGTGAAGTGGGGCTAAGGGTTGCAGTGCTAACAGTGGGTCTGGTTTTCAGGACTTTTTGACATGGTTGTTGTTGATTGGTCGATGTGGTGGTGACTTGGCAGTTTGTCGATGGGGCCTATGTTTGTAGTGCTCGAGCATGTTTTAACATTCGGTGGTGAGTGTTTGTCTGTCACATGTACACATGAGCCAGTTTCTGGCTATGCGATCATGCGACATCCATTATGAATGTTGCCATTGCAGAGTTAAGGTGGGTCCACGGTGCCGACATTGCTCACGTGCTTGATTCTACTTGGCTGCTAGCTGGTGATGGGGCCATGAATTTTCAGAGGGATATGTGATTGGAATTGTGTAGTTAATTGGTTGTGATCGCATGATCACACGAGTGAGTTTGTTGTCTTGCGATCATGCGACAAGGCATAAAATGTAAACCAAGATTCCTTTTAACCTTAAGTTATAAACCCGTGAAAAGAAAAATCATCTAACAGCTACGATTGATCTCAGTTTGAATGTCAGCCATAGATATGTCAGTTGTGCCATGGAAATAGTCATTTCTCTGCAGATTTGAATATCAAATGATTTTCCAATCGTAAGGAGCTGGTATTGAATGCTTGGGTGGCTCGATTTGGTAGAATTAATCCCAAGTACTGCTGCGATGTGGTCCAAAATGCTTGACAGCTGATTGAAGGGATTTGTCCCGTAAAGAGGTGGATTAATTTTGTTACTCAAGGCATTTTGCAGGTCTGATCAGTTTAGTTTGCATGGTTGAATTCATGATCTTCCTCTCCTTCTCAGAGATTTTTCTCAAATGTGAAGATCATCCTTGATTTGACAAACAAGTACCTGGTTTCCCTCCCTTGCAGTTAATTATGATTGTATTTTTAGTTGGGTAGTCAAAACCCTGACCCGAGTTACTTGAAGCTTGAAGCATCCTCTTTGAGGATTCCAAGGTGACTAGGGGTATAAGTTGTTGAAATTTTGACTTTGTTCTGGTTCTGAAAATTTTCGGTTCCAGTAGGAAGTAGTAAACTATATCGCATTGTAGGAGGCTGAATAGAATTTCTTTGCATCTTTTGCAGGTTATTGAAGTGGTAGTCTCTTTTCTACTATAGACATGTACATGATTCATCATACTTAATACAATTGTTCTCATGCTTTCAAGTCTCTCCTTGGTGTCAATCTTATGAGTTTTGGATTTTCAGGTCCATTGCATTGGGTTGCCTTTGCATATGTTCCAGTCTTTAGTTCTTAATCTACGATCAAGTGAAAAATACTTTGGATAGGGCATAGATTCATTAGATTTGTTTATATAAGGATCTTATAAGTAGTGGATGGGCTGGAATAGTTATATTTATGGCTTTGAGTCTTTGACAGTAGTTGGTTGATGTTCTATATTTGTTTTTGAGTGCTGCCCAATGGATAATGGCACTGATCAAGGATTAGTACATTCAGTTGAGTCCAATGCTTGATGGGTTCTGGCTATTTCCTCCACCTTTAAATAGAAACACCACTTTCAAGATTTAACTGTTGTTTGGTTGATTGTTGTAATACCCTGCATAGTAGAGTTGATTCAATGAATACGTGGTTAGTATTTAGTAATCCTTTACTATGATCTGCTTTATAAATCTAGAAGTATAAGGTGTGTAGTGAGTTGAGTTTTATCTGTATTAGGTATACCCACCATAGTTTTGCAGAGCCAAAAGTGTAGAGGGAATTCTTGTCCCTATAGTTGGTCCAGTTGCCTTGCAGAGCTCCCATACTTGGAATAAACCACTCCTAACATCAGTCTCAAGGCATATTGGTAACCCTAGTGGCATAAGCATTTTCAAACACAAAACAAGATGGCAACTCTAAAGGGGATGTGTTTAAAGAAGCTATAAACAATGTTCGTATGAGTAGAGCTAGTCTCTTGGATGACTTGTTTATCATATCTAGTGGTTACCATTGATGGTATAGAGTCATGTTTGGTAAACAAGATATTTCTTATATTTTGCAAAGTGAGTCAGGTCTGTTTTGTCCATCATTGTTAAGTCTGAAAGTCCTAGTTCCTGAATTATTTTTAATGTGATTTCTCACATTTGGTGAGTGGCGACTCCGTGTTCTCTGATTTGCACCAATGTGCATATTTAGAGGAAGGCTACAAAGAAAGAGGTGGACTTGTAGTGACAAAGGCAGTAGACATTTGGGCTCCTGTGACTTATAGTGTTAAGTTAAGAGAGGAATCATAAGAAGACTCTATGTGGGGTGTATTGTGAGTTGTTGATTTGAAGAAGGTTAGAGTTGGAAGAGGTCTCGGCTTTCTTTTCTTTCCTCTGCAAAGAGGTGGTGGCTCTACAAAGTATAAATCACACATTTCTTGTAGCTGCTCCAACACATCCAGATATTTCTAAAGAGTTGAAATGTTTCCCTATCAAGTGTCTAGCACTATTGTAAAGGGATAAGTGTTAGTGGGAAGTTCCTCATGGAGGAATATAGGCCCTTTTGTTTTGATGGCATTGAAGGTGCCCCTAATGAGTTCTCTACTGAGGATGGGGAATGCTTGCCTAGATTCATGGTTGATGGATCTGTTTTGGTAAGCTAGCATGTTGATAATGTAATGGGTGTTTTTTGTGAATTGGATATTGAACATGAAGATGTTTCTATGAGGCTTTTTGTGCATACATTTTCTGATAGTGCAAGAGATTGGTTCTTCTCCTTGTCTCCATGTTCAATCCCTTCTTGGGATGTTTTGAGAGAAAGATTTATAGAATGCTTTGAAAGGATTGTTTTTCTCAAAATGAAGATTGCAGAATGTAATGTTGAGATCTGATAGTTAGAGGAGGACAAGAGATTGTTAAGATTGGTGGTTCCTGATGATGATCATGAGGAGGCCAGTGTTTCTGATGTTGAGTCTCATTATGTTGAAAATGCTGATTATGAAGCTGACATTGACGTCGATGTATGTGAGAGTGATGAAGATGAGTCTGAAGTTGACAATATTTCCAATTTGTTTGCAGATTTTTCTTCTTTTCAATTCTAGAACTCTTGCTTCTTGTCCCGGTCTGATGATGTTTTGTATGAAAAGGAGAATATTGAATATGATGCAGATGATGATTCCTACATGGAATTCTCTACACAAAATGATTTGATGCTAGTATTGTCTGTCCTTGTTTCAGACAAGGAAGATGTTTGCAATAACAGGGATGTAGCTGATGAACAGGAAAATGAAACCCAAAGTCCATTAAGCAGTGAAATGATCTCAGCACTCTTGGTTGAAGAATTCCAAACGTATGCACCTTGTGTGGACTTTGATTTGCAACTCCCCTATGATGTATCCTTTGACACCGATAATGAGGCTAGTGTTCAAAGTGATAGTGATGATCTATTTTCACCAGAGATCCCCTCATGTAGTGACTCTGTAGAAGAAGAGATAGAGGGACATGACAGTGCGTTTCCCTGTCATAAAGATTACAGTGATGAACAAGCTTCTTTTTTATATCCTTTTCCTTCTTCTGCTAAATATGATACTGAGTGTGACAATGTTAAAGACTTTGCTTTCAACAATTGGGACAAAATTTCCTTTGATAATGATGATGTAGATCAGTTGTTCGCCTGTCACCAAAACATTGAAGAAGACCTTCACTTGGTTCATGATCCAGTTCATGAAGACATCATTAATGAACCAAGTTGCTCAGTGGCTGGGGCAATGCATGAAGGTAAGTCAAAGGATCCAAGTCCTTCTCAGCTAGGTAATTATGATGTAATGCATGGTAATCAATATGCTGCATTTTCTGGTGCATTACTAGATCAAATTTTTGTTTCCAGTCATCAGGAAGAAGTAAGTGATGTTCTTTACTTCTTGTAATATGAATATGAAGAGAGAGGTTGTGACTGGGAGAACATGGGTAGTGATCAGTATAGTTTCATTTTTCAGCCCGTGAATATTCACATATGTCTACAGCGGAATGGTAGAGAAATTTTCAGACCTGGGGTCACATATGTGGATGAAAATCAGATTTTTGATGCAGGAGGGTCTCTGATTTTCTTTTGGTGGCCTGGGGCCATCAAGTAAATTTGTAAAGTTCTGATCTTGTAAATTTTTGTAATTGTCTTCCCTTCTTGTTGTGTGTTTCCCTTCCTATTTTCCTGGTTCGGTTGCTAGTTTTTTTGGGTTCCCTATTTTTGTCGTATGGATGGTCTACTTCTCACAAAGATCTAAATACTTGTCATGCTTGCAAGAGGCATGCATCCCTAGATGGATCCACTGTTGGGCCTTTTTCCTGTCAATGCAAAAATCTAATGAAAATGGCCCCTTCCCTACAAATTTTTGAAGTTATCCCACCCTGCTGTAGAGTTTTAATTTGCAAAGAAAATCCATGATGTTTTATCATGTATGCTCTTAGCCATAGGTCCTTCATTGTGTCACCTTTCTCCAGTTCAGATCGCACCTCCTAAATCGTAGAAACCAGGGAGTTATTCAAGTTTCAAGGTCTGTTGGAAGTAATTCTTTCATATCTCAAGGTATTAAAAATTTGTCTAAGTATAAAACCCTTGTTGTTTTATACCTTTTGCATCTACGCACTTGTCTCCAGTGTCAGCCTGTCTTATGTGTGCTACTGTGACCCTTTACGCTTATGCACTTATCTCCGGGCATCGACATTTCCTTAAGTGCACTGCTGCGACTGTGTGGGCCCAGGTTTTCAAAAGCTTTTTAATATATGGTCGGCGTATAAGCGTATGGAATATTCTCACTCCATGAGATCATGCACCATCCGTTGATTTTGAATTTGTCTTGGACGTGTCAGTGGGACTTGATTTGTGAAGTTGTCAGTGGGTCCTGACATGTCAGAGCATCAATGATTGTCACTAAAGTGCAAGGGATTTGTGTGACCTATGCGAAATCATGCCAACTATTGATCTTCTTGTGCGGGCCCGGTAGAATTTCTCAATGCTTTTGGTGGTAAGGATAAAATGTAGTAGCGCTGATAAATTCCTATCTTGTTCGCCGATTCACATGATCAATTGATGATGCTCTAAGTGTTCTGGTGATTCAGCAAACACTATGTTCACATAATCGCTAAATTTTCTTGCGGTTGCATAAAACATTCAACGACTTGGAGAACCTTTGCAGTCATGTATTCGCTGAATGGTATGAAGGTTAAGTGCTTGACCAAGATGGTAGGACCACCTGATGAGTCATGCTGATGTGTCCGTATTTGATTGGCCGAGCTGAAAAGGATTGCAGACATGTCAGTTGGCCCAAGGGTTTCAGAGGAATGCCAGTGTGGAAGATCTAATGGTCGGTGTGTGATTGCATAGAATATTCCTTCCCCATGTGATCATACGCCCACCATCTGATTAGATGCTAAAGGTGAGTGGGTCCTGTGTCAGTATGACTCGGCGGTTGTAGCAAATGGTGGTGTGACATGTGGTATCAGGCGGGCCCAAGTCTAGGGTGTGGCGATTGTTAGCTGGGCTGAGGCATAATGCTAACGGTTTGTCGCATGGTCTCATAGCCTTTTTCAAGGCTATGTGATCATGCGACTATCCACCAGACTTAGCGGCAGCGGTTATGATGGTGGTAAAAGGTTGATAAGTCTCACATGTTCGCATAGCCCATTTTTTGGCTATGCGATCATGTGACAACTGTTGAGATGTCATCATTACGGAGTTGTGAAGTGGGGCCGAGGGTTGCAATGCTAAAAGTGGGTCTGGTTGTCAGGACTTTCTGACGTGGTTTTTCTTGATTGGTCAATGTGGCGGTGACTTTGTAGTTTGTTGGTGGGGCCCATGTTTGCAGTGCCCGAGCATGTTTTAACATTCAGTGGTGAGTGTTTGTCTGTCGCATGTTCGCATGAGCCAGTTTCTAGCTATGCAATCATATGGCAACCATTATGAATGTCATCATTGTGGAGTTGAGGTGGGTCCACAGTGCCGGCACTACTCACATGCTCGATTCTAGTTGGCTCCTAGCCGGTGATGGGGCCATGACTTTTTAGAGGGATATGTGATCGACATTGCATGATTAAGTGGTTGTGGTCACATGATTGCAAGGGTGAGTTGGGTGTCTTGTGATCATGCGACAAGGCATAAAATGTAAACCAGGATTCCTTTTAAGGTTAAGTTATAAACTTGCGAAAAGAAAAAGGATCTGACAACCACGATTGATCTCAGTTTGAATATTAGTCGTAGATATGTTAGTTGCACCATGGAAATAGCCATTTCTCTATAGATTTGAATATCAAATAATTTTCCAACCATAAGGAGCTGGTATTGAATGCTTGGGTAGTTGGATTTGGTAGAATTAATCCCGAGTACTATTGAGATGTGGTAAAAAATGCTTGACAACTGATTGCAGGGATTTGTACCGTAAAGAGATGGATTAATTTTGTTGCTCGAGGAATTTTTTAGGTCTGATCAGTTTGGTTTGCATGGTTGAATTCATGATGTTCCTATCCTTCTCAAAGATTTTTCTCAAGTGTGAAGATCATCCTTGATCTGAAAGACAAGTACCTGGTTTCCCTCCCTTGCAGTTAATTCTGATTGTATTTTTGGTTGGGTAGTTGAAACCCTAACCCGAGTTACCCAAAGCTTGAAGCATCCTCTTTGAGGATTCCAAGGTGACTAGGGGTATAAGTAGTTGAAATTTTGACTTTGCTCTAGTTCTAAATTTTTTTTACTCTATTAGGAAGTAGTAAACTCTATTGCATTGTAGGAGGCTGAATAGAATTTCTTTGCATCTTTTGTAGGTTATTGAAGTGGTAGTCTCTTTTCTAGTATAGACATGTACATGATTCATCATACTTAATACAATTGTTCTCATGCTTTCAAGTCTCTCCTTGGTGTCAATCTTATGAGTTTTGGATTTTCTGGTCCATTGCATTGGGTTGCCTTTGCATATGTTCTAGTCTTTAGTTATTCATCTAGGATCAAGTGAAAAATACTTTGGATAGGGCATAGATTCATTAGATTTGTTTACAGAAGGATCTTATAAGTAGTGGATGGGTTGGAATAGTTATATTTATGGCTTTGAGTTTTTGATAGTAGTTGGTTGATGTTCTATATTTGTTTTTGAGTGCTGCCCAATGGATAATGCAACTGATCAAGGATTAGTACATTCAGTTGAGTCCAATGCTTGATGGGTTTTGGCTATTTCCTCTGCCTTTGAATAGCAACACCACTTTCAAGCTTTAACTATTGTTTGGTTGATTTTTGTAATACCCTACATAGTAGAGTTGATTCAATGAATACATGGTTAGTATTTAGTAATCCTTTACTATGATCTGCTTTATAAATCTAGAAGTATAAGGTGTGTAGTGAGTTGAGTTTTATCTGGCTTAGGTATACCTACCTTGGTTTTGCAGAGCCAAAAGTGCAGAGGGCATTCTTGTCCCTATAGTTGGTCTAGTTGCCTTGTAGAGCTCCCATACTTAGAATTAACCACTCCTAACATCAGTCTCAAGGCATATTAGCAGCCCTAGTGGCGCAAGCATTTTCAAACATAAAACAAGATGGTGACTCTACTGGGGACATTTTTAAAGAAGCTATAAACAATGTTGGTACGAGTAGAGCTGGTCTCCTAGCTGACTTGTTTATCATATCTAGTGGTTACCATTGATGGTATAGAGTCATATTTGGTAAAGAAGATATTCCTTATGTTTTGCAAAGTGAGTTAGGTCTATTTTGTCTGTCATTGTTAAGTCTGAAATTCCTAGTTCTTGAATTATTTTTGATGTGATTTCTCACATTTGGTGAGTGGCGACTCTGAGTTCTCTGATTTGCACCAGTGTGCATATTTGAAGGAAGGCTACAAACAAAGAGGTGGACTTGCAGTGATAGAGGCAGCAAACATTTGGGCTCCTGTGACTTATAGTGTTAAGTCAAGAGAGGAATCATAAGAAGACTCTATGTCAGGTGTATTGTGAGTTGTTGATTTGAAGAAGGTTAGATTTGGAAGAGGTCTCAGCTTTCTTTTCTTTACACTGCAAAGAGTGGTGGCTCTACAAAGTATAAATCACACATTTCTTGTAGTTGCTCCAATACATCTAGGTATTTCTCAAGAGTTGAAATGTTTCCCTATCAAGTGTCTAGCACTATTGTAAAGGGATAAGTGTTAGTGGGAAGTTCCTCATGGAGGAATATAGGCCATTTTGTTTTGATGGCATTGAAGGTGCCCCTAATGAGTTCTCTACTGAGGATTGGGAATGCTTGCCTAGATTCATGGCTGATGGATCTGTTTTGGCAAGCCAGCATGTTGATAATGTCATGGGCATTTTTGGTGAATTGGACATTGAACATGAAGATGTTGCTATGAGGCTTTTTGTGCATACATTTTTTGATAGTGCAAGAGATTGGTTCTTGTCCTTGTCTCCATGTTCAATCCCTTCTTGGGATGTTTTGAGAGAAAGATTTATAGAACACTTTGAAAGGATTATTTTTCTCAAAATGAAGATTGTAGAATGCAATGCTAAGATCTGGCAGTTAGAGGAGGACAAGAGATTGTTAAGACTGGTGGTTCCTGATGATGATCATGAGGAGGCTAGTGTTTCTGATGTTGAGTCTCATTATGCTGAAAATGATGATTATGAAGCTGACATTGAGGTTGATGTATGTGAGAGTGATGAAGATGAATCTAAAGTTGACAATATTTCCAATTTGTCTATAGATTTTTCTTCTTTTCAATTCTAGAATTCTTGCTTCTTGTCCAGGTCTGATGATGTTTTGTGTGAAAAGGAGAATATTGAATATGATGCAGATGATGATTCCTACATAGAATTCTCTACACAAAATAATTTGATGCCAGTATTGTCAATCCTTGTTTTAGACAAGGAAGATGTTTGCAATAACAGGGATGTAGCTGATGAACAGGAAAATGAAACCCAAAGTCCATTAAGCAGTGAAATGATCTTGGCACTCTTGGCTGAAGAATTCCAAAGGTATGCACCATGTGTGGACTTTGATTTGTAGCTCCCTTATGATGTATCCTTTGACATCGATAACGAGGCCAGTGTTCAAAGTGATATTGATGATCTATTTTCACCAGAGATCCCCTCATGTGGTGACTTTGTAGAAGAAGAGGTAGAGGGACATGATAGTGTGTTTCCCTGTCATAAAGATTACAGTGATGAACAAGCTTCTTGTTTATATCCTTTTCCTTCTTCTACTAAATACGATACTGAGTTTGACAGTGTTAAAGACTTTGCTTTCAACAATTGGGAGAAAATTTCCTTTGATAATGATGATGTAGATCAGTGGTTCCCCTGTCACTAGAACATTGAAGAAGACCTTCACTTGGTTCATGATCCAGTTCATGAAGACATCATTGATGAACCAAGTTGCTCAGTGGCTAGGGCAATGCATGAAGGTAAGTCAAAGGATCCAAGTCCTTCTCAGCTAGGTAATTATGATGTAATGCATGGTAATCAATATGCTGCATTTTTTGGTGCATTACTAGATCAAATTTTTGTTTACAGTCATCAGGAAGAAGTAAGTGATGTTCCTTACTTCTTGGAATATGAATATGAAGAGAGAGGTTGTGACTAGGAGAACATGGGTAGTGATCAGTATAGTTTTATTTTTCAGCCCGTGAATATTCACATATGTCTGCAGCAGAATGGTAGAGAAATTTTCAGACCTGGAGTCACATATGTGGATGAAAATCAGATTTTTGATGAAGGAGGGTCTCTGATTTTCTTTTGGTGGCCTGGGGCCATCAAGTAAATTTGTAAAGTTCTGATCTTGTAAATTTTTGTAATTGTCTTCCCTTCGTGTTGTGTGTTTCCCTTCTTGTTTTCCTAGTTTGGTTGCAAGTTTTTGTGGGTTCCCTATTTTTGTCCTGTGGGTGGTCTGCTTCTCCCAGAGATCTCAATCCTTATCATGCCTCCAAGAGGCATGCATCCCCAGACGGAGCCACTGTTGGGCCTTTTTCCTGTCAATGCAAAAATTAATGAAAATGGCCTCTTCCCTACAAATTTTTGATGTTATCCCACCCTGCTACATATTTTTAATTTGCGAAGAAAATCCACAATGTTTTATGGTGTGTGCTCTTAGCCATAGGTCCTTCATTGTGTCATCTTGCTCCAGTTTAGATCACACCTCCTAAATCACAGAAACCAGGGAGTTATTCAAGTTTCAAGGTCTGCTGGAAGTAATTCTTTCATGTCGCAAGGTGTTAAAAATTTGTCTAAGTATAAAACCCTTGTTGTTTTATACCTTTCACATCTGCGCACTTGTCTCCAGTGTCAGCCTTTGTCTTATGTGCGCTACTGCGACCCTTCATGCTTGCACACTTATCTACAAGCATCGACATTTCCTTAAGTGCGCTGTTGCGACTGTGTGGGCCTGGGTTTTCAAAATCTTTTTAATCTATGGTCGGCGTATAAGCGTATGGAATATTCTCACTCAATGAGATCATGCGCCATCTATTGATTTTGAATCTGGCTTGGATGTGTCAGTGGGACCTGATTTGCAAAGTTGTTAGTGGGTCCTGACATGTCAAAGCATCAATGATTGTCGCTAAAGCGCAAGGGATTTGTCAGAGCTATGTGAAATCACGCTAGACGTTGATCTCCTTGTGCAGGCCTGGTAGAATTTCTCAGTGCTTTTGGTGGTAAGGATAAAATGTAGCGGCGTTGATAAATTGATGATGCTCTAAATGTTCCGGTGATTCAACGAACACTATGTTCCCGTAATCACTAAATTTTCTTGCGATTGCATAAAACATTTAGCAACTTGGAGAACCTTTGCAGTCATGTATTCACTAAATGGTATGAAGGTTAAGTGCTCGACTGAGATGGTGGGACCATCTGATGAGTCATGTCGATGTGTCCATATTTGATTGGCCGAGCTGAAAAGGATTACAGACATCTCAGTGGGCCTAAGGGTTTCAGAGGAATGCTAGTGTGGAAGATCTAACTGTCGGTGTGTGATCGCATAGAATATTCCTTCCCCATGTGATAATACGCCCACCATCCGATTAGATGCTAAAGGCGAGTGGGTCCTATGTAAGTATGACTCAGCAATTGTAGCAAATGGTGGTGTGACATGTGGTATCAGGCGGGCCCACATCTAAGGTGTGGTGGTTGTTAGCTGGGCCGAGGCATATCACTAACTATTTGTCGCATGGTCTCATAGCCTTTTTCAAGCCTATGTGATCATGCGACTAACTGCCAGACTCAGCAGCGGCGGTTATGATGGTGGTAAGAGGTTGAGGTGTGTCGCATGTTCGCATAGCCCATTTTTTGGCTATGTGATCATGTGACAACTATTGAGATGTTGTTGTTGTGGAGTTGTGAAGTGGGGCCGAGGGTTGTAGTGCTAAATGTGGGTCTGGTTGTCAGGACTTTCTGACGTGGTTGTTCCTGATTGGTCGATGTGGTGGTGACTTGGTAGTTTGTCGGTGGGGCCCGTGTTTGTAGTGCCCAAGCATGTTTTAACATTCAGTGGTGAGTGTTTGTCTGTCACATGTTTGCATGAGACAGTTTCTGGCTATGTGATCATGCGGCAACCATTATGAATGTCGCCGTTGTAGAGAAGGTGGGTTGACAGTGCCGGTGCTGCTCACGTGCTCGATTTTGGTTGGTTGCTAGCCGGTGATAGGGCCATCACTTTTCAGAGGGATATGTGATCGGCATTGCGTAGTTAAGTGGTTGCGGTTGTATGATCGCAAGGGTGAGTTAGGTGTCTTGTGATCCTTCGACAAGGCATAAAATGTAAACCAGGATTCCTTTTAAGGTTAAGTTATAAACCCGTGAAAAGAAAAAGGATCTGACAACCATGATTGATCTCAGTTTGAATGTGGGCCATAGATATGTCAGTTGCGGCATGGAAATATTCATTTCTCTATAGATTTGAATATCAAATAATTTTCGAACCGTAAGGAGCTAGTATTGAATGCTTGGGCGGCTGGATTTGGTAGAATTAATCCTGAGTACTACTGCGATGTGGTCCAAAATGCTTGACAGCTGATTGCAGGGATTTGTACCATAAAGAGGTGGATTAATTTTGTTGCTCGAGGTGTTTTGCAAGTCTGATCAGTTTGGTTTTCATGGTTGAATTCATGATCTTCCTGTCCTTTGTAGAGATTTTTCTCAAGTGTGAAGATCATCCTTGATCTGATAGACAAGTACCTAGTTTCCCTCCCTTGTAGTTAATTCTGATTGTATTTTTGGTTGGGTAGTTGAAACCCTGACCTGAGTTACCCGAAGCTTGAAGCATCCTCTTTGAGGATTCCAAGGTGACTAGGGGTATAAGTAGTTGAAATTTTGAATTTGTTCTGGTTCTAAAATTTTTTGGTTCCAATAGGAAGTAGTAAACTCTGTCACATTGTAGGAGGCTGAATAGAATTTCTTTGCATCTTTTGTAGGTTATTGAAGTGGTAGTCTCTTTTCTAGTATAGACATGTACATGATTCATCATACTTAGTACAATTGTTCTCATGCTTTCAAGTCTCTCCTTGGTGTCAGTCTTATGTGGTTTCAATTTTCTAGTCGATTGCATTGGGTTGCCTTTGCATATGTTCTAGTCTTTAGTTCTTGATCTACGATCAAGTGAAAAATACTTTGGATAGGGCATAGATTCATTAGATTTGTCTACAAATGGATCTTATATGTAGTGGATGGGCTGGAATAGTTATATTTATGGCTTTGAGTCTTTGACAGTAGTTGGTTGATGTTCTATATTTGTTTTTGAGTGCTGCCCAATGGATAATGGCACTGATCAAGGATTAGTACATTCAGTTGAGTCCAATGCTTGATGGGTTCTGGCTATTTCCTCCACCTTTAAATAGAAACACCACTTTCAAGATTTAACTGTTGTTTGGTTGATTGTTGTAATACCCTACATAGTAGAGTTGATTCAATGAATACATGGTTAGTATTTAGTAATCCTTTACTATGATCTGCTTTATAAATCCAGAAGTATAAGGTGTGTAGTGAGTTGAGTTTTATCTAGATTAGGTGTACCCGCCTTGGTTTTGCAAAGCCAAAAGTGCAGAGGGCATTCTTGTCCCTATAGTTGGTCCAGTTGCCTTGCAGAGCTCCCATACTTGGAATTAACCACTCCTAACATTAGTATCAAGGCATATTGGCAGCCCTAGTGGCGTAAGCATTTTCAAACACCAATAGATGCCTTGTATGATATTTGAGACATGGTAGGAATGGACTTGTCTAGATACAAGTCTGACACTTTACCAACTATATGAAGGTACGTATAGATGATAAGGGACCCAAACCTGAATACCTTAGTCTTGTCATATTTGATAGCTTTGATGCTGTCTATCAACTGTGCAGGCAAGATCTCACACAGATTGAACTCTGCATCTTCTTGCACAAGATGAATGGCTGCTAGAATAGTGCTCGCAGACACACTATTCACCCTACTAGTATGATGAAACCTATAACCAAGTATCATTGACATCAATTTGATGTCTGGTTTCTCTATAGGCTCAATGATCATGCCGTGCTTATCACTCCTAGTTTTACACACTTGCTCCACCATTTTCCTCACATCCTTACCTACTGGTAGGATGACGCCTGTCTTATAGAGGCCTGTCATCTCATGAATCAAGTCTCCTATGATTCTTATAGGTACATCACCGATCCAAAACAAATCATCATGGATTCTTCTCAACAATATCTTTATCCATTCTTCCTCATAGAACTCACATGTTGTACCATATTCAACAATGGGGTGATCATTCCATTTAGTGTATTCATATTTTAATATTTTATCTAGTTTCAACATTGTGTCCATGTCCGCCCTTAACCTATCTAGTTCAATAGGTTCCTTCTTACAATATATGTAATCCCTTATGTCTTCTACATGCATGAAACCCATCGATGTGCGGGAGAATGCTCCCTCTAAATCATCAAGGGTTGACTTGAATGGATGCCTCTTAAAAACATATCTCTTCTTTTCATCTACATCATGAATAATAGGAGTGACCATGACTTACTTGTTAGATGCTTTCCAATTGATCATTGAGATGTTCTGAAGGATTCTGAATCAGTGCACCAAGCTAGGGGATCCTACAATCGATCAAATGCACTATAATAACTGATGATTCAATCTCCAAATCTCCACAACTACTTCCAAGGTTCTTCTACTCTCAAATTGCTCTGAATATGAATGCAATGAGTGATCATACAACTTTTTATGTACTTAAAGTAAGAATTCCCTCATTAATGCAACTTGCGTAAACTAGGCTGTTACTTCAAAATTTCAAACTCGATCTCCACTTACAATCAACATGTGCACTCTTGCACAAAGATTCCTATATACTCCAAAAGCTTAAGTCCAAAGGCACATACTTTGAAGCTGAGTATACCAGCCATGCCAGGGTCTAGAGCTAAATTAGCTCCCCCTATGACCCTGAGGGCCATTCATGCAAATGTAGAGGGTGTGTCCACTAGGGATGCATCCAATACATGCTCATCAACATTATCCTTCTTTCCATCTAACCAAATCATGTTCTCATCATCTGAGACTTTCACAAATTTGACTTCCCCTTCAGGATCCAAAACTAGTTCTTTAGTTTTTTTAGGGCTTTCCTGACCTTGCGTCCTTAATCTACAAAAATTTGAGATATGTCTAGCCTTGTTATAGGTGTGACAAATCATGGGAGGTCTATTATTCCTTGGCACATTGACATGAGTCACCATTCTACATTGATTCACTGTATGACCATTGTAGTTACATATCTGACATGTAACATTCTGAGAACTTCTTGTATTGGTCTGATTATAATTTCTTTGATTATGCTAAACCCTATTTTTATTGCTAGTCTAGAAATTTATTTCTTTATGACCAAATCTATTGCATGAATAATAGTAACCATTGAAAGGGCTTACCTCTGTACAGTTCCTAGCAATATGTCTAGGCTTGTTGCATGCAAAATAGGTGCATTCTCCAGGCTTGCGCTCATTCTTATGAGGTTCAAAATTGTCTTTGGTTTGATCTTTAGTCTTCTCAGTATTGGTAGTGTTCTTCTATGTTTCCTTTCTTTCTCCTATACTGTCAATTTGGTTTTGTGCTTCATTGTATCCAATATAGCTGGTGTCTCCCTTGGCTCTTCTTGCATACAACTGAGATTCTATCAGTTAAGAACTGGTGTGCAATTTTTTAATATGATTCTTTTCTTCTTTCAATTCAAATTCCAAGCTTTCCTTAATGTTCCTTAGCTCCAACATTTCCAAGTTAGCTTCCTTTAGTTCTTCATTGAGTTGAAGGTTCTCCTTGACTTGTTCATTGTAGACATCTTGATTGTTCATTAGTTTGTCATCAAACTCTTCAAGTTAACTTAAAAGAGATGCATTTTCTTCATTCAACTTCTTGATTTTATCTTCAAGATCACTGTTAGAGCATCCTTTCAAATCCTTTCTTAGTCTTTTGATGACTAATTGAGCATCACTAACTTTTTCTTTTAGTTCTTCAATTTCTCTTTCTGAACTGTCTAGGTCTTCAAGAGGTGCTTCAATATTCTTCTTCAAATGTTTCATATCTTCTTTTTCTATGATCTCCTCAAGTGGTTAAACTTCTATACTAAGGACCAGAGCTCTGATACCAATTGTTAGGAATGGGAACACTGAGAGGGGGGGGGGAGGGGGTGAATCAGTGTTCACTGAACTTTAACTTTTCTTTTTAATCTTGATGCTTAACTTAAATGCTTAAGTACTAAAATAAACATTCACATAAAACATGAAACATAAGAATAACACATGACACCAATATGGTTACAGGGAAACCCAAATAGGTAAAACCCCCGATGGGAATTGACACCCACTAATATTCTACACTAGTGTTTTGTGATCCTTGCTAGAAGATCCTTTACCCTGTTAGGATTAGCTTTACAATGCTTTTAGTACAGTGGACCTAGTTAAGGGTCAGACCCTGTTAGGAGTCTTTTACAATGATCCTTGTTAAGGGAGTGGACTCACTATCCTAGAGCTCACTGCTCAAGTGATCAAGGCTATAACCTTCTGTTATCAAATACACACTATATCTACTGGGTGAACTATCATTGTGACACTGCTTGTCAGATCAGTTCCTTGGTGCACTCATGCTTTGACCTCTAGCAAAGCTCTAATACATCATATGTTGTCTTCACATACCTTTGCTCTGCTTATCACAACTCTATTACAAAAACCATTTTTAATTACAATGGGGACATCTTATATTTATAGGCTCATACAAACAAAACAATTAGGTCGGCCTTATAATTAATTACAAACAATGCTTCCAAGTGAATTGGCTTAAGCGTGCTTAGAATTATACATGTACATATTTCGGCAACCTAAATACAATAGGTTTCAAGGTTAAATTAGTTTAATTTGAATTACATCTTAGAAAACTAATTTCATGAAGGTATTATTCATACACCAGATAGTATTGAACAAAACTCAATAATATTTGGAGGATTATTCATTACTAAGGAAGTGAAGCTGATACATGGCTGATCTATTCATTAAACAAAATTTGTATAGATATATTGTTATGGTTGGATAGTGAAACTCTGTATACACTTACATAATTACGTTTACATCTGAAAATTCTCATTAAAGACTATTAAATAAATACATAGCATATATTTACACATGCCACATAGTGATACTCATAAAAGCATAGAAACTATTTGCACCAAAACTAAGAAAGAAACTAAGAATTGGACAAATATATTATAATGTACCATATAATACACTAGTCAATAAAATTTCATATCATTCATAATAATAAATACAATGATTTGACCTGAACTGTCGAATGTTAAAGCAATAACCAAGTCTAAAGTACAACATAGGAAGTCAACCATACTGTCGAAAATAAAAAGTCTATCCATAAATAATGAAAATATCCAATACATTTAGATGTTGACCAAATTGGCATGCTTCAATTTACATCATGGAAGGACAAAAAGCATTAATGTATATACATCAAGTACATGACCATGAAGGTCAAAATGAATATAATACCCAAAATTTCATTGGACAACTATCCATCTATAAATCCATGTATACTAAGCCATCAAACTTCTGTCCATCTATAAATCTAAAGATGGAAGTGTGGCTTGGGCACTTTTTCCGCCCAACCACGTGTTGAACCTACAACTGATTTACAACTGATTGGAGAGATTGTTAAAATAGTGATTGAAGATCACATGAAAAGTGGTTGTATAGATATACAATATGTTAAATCAGTATTATGTTGTCATTGGTGTCAACTAGTTTCATATTAGTTTGACAAGTACTTATCTTGTAAGTTATCATACCGAGACATCTGAAGAATCATGAAAGAAGGTCATAGCAGATGAGGTTAAGGAATGCATTGGATAACTTATTGATGAGTCTTTGATCTCATTATATTGACTTTAGTATGTTGTATTCATTTATTATGGAGAACAAAACTGAAAGACACAAATCAGTGTTTGTCGGTAAAATAGAACAACTTAATGTTTACCAAGAATCTTAGTGTAAACACCGATGACAGTATACACTGACGTAGTGTGTTGTATACCAAACACAAGTTTAACTGATGAAGGTTTACTGAAGCATTTCTTTGTTAACTGAGGAGAATAGAAAAGTATTTAATGATATTGTCGGCTAGACAATTTGACGACAAAAAATTGATGAGCTGGATTCGCATAATTTCAAGGTGAAAAGTCAAAGTTTGTTACAAGGATCTACAGCTAATAAAATTCAAGGAAGATCTGACAAAGGAGATTGAAATGTGTTAATGACACATCAGCTGAGAAATTTTAAAGTGGCAAAATCAGTGGATATGATTAAGTGGCAAAATCTGATGGATGAAAATTAAACGGCTTACATGTTTATTTAAGGGGAAAAGAAAATACATTGTATTTATCAAAGAATTTGAAGAAGAAGAAGATACTATAGAAGTTGAGCATGAACTAGCATTCATGCATTTCTGATCAAACAGGTTACTGAACTAAGCTGCAGAAATTGAGCTACATAGTGAACAAACCGAGCTACACAGTGAACAAACTAAGCCACACAAACAACAGAATTGATTGTTTGTAAGTGATATTGATATTAGATCTGAAGTGATATAATGGTTAGAAAACATTGTTGAGCATAACACTGATCTATAACGGCAATTTGTTGTATTAAAGCAGATCAACCTACTGTTACTTTCTAATAATTGTAAACAGTGAAAATCTCTTAACCGAGTGGACTTTTAAGTCTTATTTGTGTTTCATTCTGACAAGTGAAACATTGTTATCCTATAAATTAGCACAGTGAGTGACAGAAGATTGAAAGATAACTTCTAGTGCAAAATCCTCTAACCAGGTCACACCTAACAGTGTGTATTGTAACCTTTAATAGGGTTGGGTCCTCACAGGCCTCACTTTAGAAGAGTGAAATTTTTGGGTTGCCGGTTCCCAGGTGGTTTTTCCCTTAACAGGGTTTCCACATTAAATCATTGTGTTATGTGTTGATTGTGATATCTGTTTGCTATCATACTTTACATTTTAGCTATTTGGTTTAATTGGTAATTACTAAGAGCTTTAACTGAAGATTGGTAAAAACACTGATAGTGAAACATATATTTGTTTACTGACTGACAAAAATTTGAGAAATATTATTTTGGATTATTCATTTTGTTTTGGGACTTGGATAACTGATTCACCGCCCCTCTCAGTTATTATAACAATTGGTATTAGAGCTGTTTGGTTGCTTGAAATTGAGTTTTAAGGACTTGAGCATAAAGATCTCAAAATGAGTAAGAGGGAATTGCCTAGACTGAACAAAGATAACTTCTCAGTATGGCAACAAAGAATGAAATTGCATATAGCTAGAATTGGTGGAGATGCACTACATTTTATGACAACTGGCTATAATGAACCGACTGGTCCTCTGACTATGGAACAACTAAAAGACAAGCATTATCACAATGTAGCAATGATGGAACTTGATGCTGCTTGTACCGATGCTGAATTTGAATAAATCAAAGGATTGACTACCACTAAGTCAATGTGAGATATATTAGGGCAAGTATACAGTGGTAACACATCTGTCAAAAGGGCTAGAGTAGAAAGCTTAAGAGGTAAATTCAATGAAATGAGAATGAAAGAAGGAGAAAATATTGTTGAATATTCAAACATAATTAAAGAGGTTGTTTATGCTATATGAGCTTCTAATGGAGTAATTGAAGAAGAGACTATAATCAGCAAAATCCTTAGAACCTTGCTACCTGTTTATGCAATCAGAGTATCAACAATTCATGAGAACCGAGACACATCCAATCTTACACTTGATACTTTGATCGGTAAGCTTACTACTTTTGAATTGAACAACTTTGATAATAGTGTTGTACCTTCTGTTGAGTCTACTTTCATGTCTTCTCTGAAGATTGGGAAATCTAGCAAGAAAAATAGAAATAATAATGACAGTGATATTGATGATGACCTTGGTGAGCTTGAAGCATTAATGGCTAGAAGATTACCGAAAGGGAAAGGGAGATATAGAGGTAAGTTACCCTTGGCATGTTTTAACTATAAGGAAGTAGGTCATATTGCTGCTAGATGTCCTTAGAAGAGAAATGATGATGATGAACTGAAAGATAAATCTGAAGGAAGTTATGGGAGAAGAGTTAACAAAAGCTACCGACACAGTAATAGAAATGACCAAAAGGATAAAGGTAAAAAGGCTTGTTATATAGCTGAAGATACTAACTCTGAGTCTGATTCTGATGATGAAGAGGTAGTGTTTGTTGCAATGAAGGAAGATTCAGAAGAAGATGAAAAACAAGAAGATTCAGCCTTGATCTCAAGGATAAGCAAGAATGAAACATGGATCATTGACAGTGGCTGCACACATCATATGACAGGGGATGTAGATAAATTTGATGAATTAGTTGAATATAATGATGGATCTATAAGAATGGGAAATGATGCCCCATGCACTGTGAAAGGTAAAGGTACCCTTGTAATTAATGATAGAATAAAATGTGAGAATGCTTACTAGGTATATGGACTGAATTATAATCTATTAAGTGTGGCACAGCTAAACAATTCAGGTTACAGACTAGTGTTTGAAAATAAAAAGTGAAAATCTATGAAAGTGATGAAAGACTTGTTGGGACTGGTACTCAAACCAGAGGTAATCTTTTTCATCTTGATATTGATGAGTCTTCTTGCCTACTTATGAAAGATGAAGATGCTTGGCTATGGCACAAGAGATTATGTCATGTAAACTTTGATAATATGATCAAAATCAGTAAAAAGAAAAGAGTTAGAGGTTTGCCTAACTTATCTAAGCCTAATCATATTATGTGTCATGAATGTCAAAAGGGGAAAATGACAAAGTCTAGCTTTAAGAGTAAGGACTTCTCAACAAAGAAAATTCTTGAGTTGGTTCATACCGACTTATGTGGACTTATGAGAACACAGAGTTACTATGGTGATAGATACTTTATTCTCTTTGTTGATGATCACACTAGATTGATGACTATGATGTTTTTGAAAGAAAAGTCAGAAGCCTTCAAAATGTTTAGGTGGTATAAGGCTAAAGTAGAAAAAGAAACTGGAAAGGAAATCAACTGTCTTAGATCAGATAGAGGTGGTGAATTTATATCTGATGAATTTACTAATTTCTATAATGAGCATGGAATTCAAAGACAAGTTTCAGCACCGAGAACACCACAAAATAATGGTATTGCTAAGAGAAGAAATAGATCAATAATTGATTGTGCAAGGACACTGATGATACAAAAGAATGTTGCTCAAAATTTTTGGAGAGAAGTTGTAAGCACAACAGTCTATGTGCTTAACCGAGTACAATTGAAGAAAGACTCCAATCGAACACCCTATGAACTTTGGTTTGGACACAAGCCCAATGTAAGTTACTTTAGAATCTTTGGTAGTAAATGTTTTATCTTGAAAGATGATAGGAATGGTAAGTTTGATTCCAAAGGAGATGAAGGAATATTTTTAGGATATTCTGCCCAAAGCAAAGCTTACAAATGTCTGAACAAGGTGACTAATAAAATTGTTGAAAGTGTGAATGTTCATGTTGATGAATATGATGATAAGATCATAGATGAGCAGATGAAGGAACCAGAAGATTACAAACAATTCACTTACTATGAGTTTCTTGAGTTTCAACCGAGGATATCACAGACTCCTACAACTGGTGAACAAATAAATAATGTACCACAACCGAAAGAACCGATAGAACATAATGATGATCAAGGAGCACCTACCAAGAAAGCTAATGAACCAGAATAGAATGCATAGCAGAATACACAACAGGATGCACAAGATATAATATCTAGGATACTTGCAAGATTTTTCAGAAGACATCATCCTGAAAATTAGATTATTGGAAACAAAGATGATGGAACGCAAACAAGAAGCAAAACAAGACAAGGTACATGCTTAGTTTGTGAATATGAGCCTAAGAATGTGAAAGTTCCTTTGGATAATGAAGAATGGGTTAAAGCAATGACTGAAGAGATTGAGAAAATAGAAAAGAATAAGACTTGGAGCTTACTACCCCAACCTAAAGATAAAAATGTTATTGGTACTAAATGGATTTTCAGAAACAAGTTGAATGAGAATGGAGAAATAACCAGAAATAAAGCAAGACTTGTATGCAAAGGTTATGTGCAGGAAGAAGGGATAGATTATGGTGCGAGATTTGCACCTATTGCAAGACTTGAAGGTGTTAGAATGTTACTAGCATATGTTGCACATAAGAAATTTAAGATATACCAAATGGATGTCAAGTCAGCTTTTCTAAATGGAATACTGGAAGAGGAAGTGTACATTGAACAACCAGAAGGATTTGAAGATCCAGACAATAGAGATATGGTTTGTAGGCTACACAAAGCACTGTATGGATTGAAACAAGCACCCAGAGCTTGGTATGAGAGATTACATACTTACTTGTTAATTATTGGCTTTATCAGAACAAGTGATAATAGTAACTTGTATATGAAAGGTAACACTAATGATACTATTATCATAGCTAAAATATTTGTTGATGATATAATTTTTGGAGGTGGAGATATTGTATGTAAAGCATTTGTTGATGAGATGCAAAAGGAATTTGAAATGTCAATGTTCGGAGAGATTAAGTTCTTTCTAGGACTGCAGGTGATTTAGCACGGTGATGAAATCTTCATCACTCAATCAAAATACATAAAGGAGGTATTGAAGACATTTGGCATGGAAGATGCAAAACCAGTGGGAACACCGATGGCTACTAGATGTAAGTTGACAAAGGAAGATGAGACTACCGAGGTAAATCAGACACTTTACCAATCCATGATTGATAAGCTGATGTATGTAGTTCATAGTAAACTGGATATAGCTCATGATGTTGGTATAGTTACAAGATTCTCTACAAATCCAAAATAATCACACATGATAGCTACAAAAAGGATATTGATATATCTTAAGAAGACATAAGATTATGGTTTATGGTATTCAAGAGATGGAAAGTTTGAACTTAAAGTCTACACCGATGTTGACTGGGCTGGGAATGTAGATGATAGGAAAAGTACAACTGGATGAGCATATTTCTTTGGAGATAGACTTGTAACCTGGACAAGAAAAAAGAAGAGTTTTATTTCTCAGTCAACAGCTGAAGCTGAATATGTTGCTGCTGCAAAAAATTGTTCAAACATAGCCTATATCGAGCAAGTGTTAGAAGGAATGAATGAGGTAATCACTAATCCAGTGACTATATACTGTGACAACACAAGTGCTATAAACATATCAAAGAATCTATTAATGCACTAAAAAACAAAGCATATATCAATTAAGTATCATTACTTAAGGGAACAAGTGTAGGAAAAGAAAGTTAAACTGTAGTTTGTTACATCAAAAGAACAACTTGCAAACATTTTTAAAAAGCTTCTGCCGAAAGATACTTTTGAATATTTGAGGAATAGACTCGGGGTCTGTCCCCTGTCTATAGGTCACTAAGGTGATCTGGAATGCTACATCAACGTATTTTATCAGAAGATCATTCATGTTGATGCTAGCATAGATCTCACTTTGATTAAGTTCAAGGTTGTGATTAAGTTTGAAGAACAGATGGAGATATCAGTATACCGAGATACAATGAAGTAGACTGGACAACAAGGATGTTTGTTTATTTTGTTCATTTGGCATTGTTTTCAAAGGGAGAGAATAGGCAAATATGAATGAGCGAAAGGGAGAGTTAAGCTGAGGGAGAGCTTATGACAGACAGAGTTGTAGAGTATATGTTTGGTATGTGTTTGGTACATTCATATTATTTGAGTTGCCATCAATGCCAAAGGGAGAGATTGTTGAACCTACAACTGATTTACAACAAATTGGAGAGATTGTTAAAACAGTGATTGAAGATCACATGAAAAGTGGTTGTATAGATATACAATATGTTAAATCAGTATTATGTTGTCATTCATGTCAACTAGTATCATATTAGTTTGACAAGTACTTATCTTGTAAGTTATCATATCAAGACATCTGAAGAATCGTGAAAGAAGGTCATAGTAGATGAGGTTAAGGAATGCATTGGATAACTTATTGATGAGTCTTTGATCTCATTATATTGACTTTAGTATGTTGTATTCATTTATTATGGAGAACAGAACTGAAAGACACAAAGCAGTGTTTGTCGGTAAAATAGAACAACTTAATGTTTACCGAGAATCTCAGTGTAAACACCGATGACAATATACACCGACGCAGTGTGTTGTATACCAAACACAAGTTTAACCAATGAAGGTTTACCAAAGCATTTCTTTGTTAACTGAGGAGAACAAAAAAACATTTAATGATATTGTCGGCTAGACAATTTGACGACAAAAAATTGATGAGTTGGATTTGCATGATTTCAAGGTGAAAAGTCAAAGTTTGTTACAAGGATCTACGACTAACAAAATTCAAGGAAGATCTGACGAAGGAGATTGAAACGTGTTAATGACACATCAGTTGAGAAAGTTTAAAGCGAAAAAATTAGTGGATATGATTAAGCGGCAAAATCGGATGGATGAAAATTAAATGGCTTACATGTTTATTTAAGGGGAAAAGAAAATACATTGTATTTATCAGAGAATCCGAAGAAGAAGAAGATACTGCAGAAGCTGAGTGTGAACTAGCATTCATGCATTTCTGATCAAATAGGTTACTGAACCGAGCTGTAGAATCGAGCTACATAGTGAACAAACTAAGCTACATAGTGAACAAACCAAGCTGCACAAAGCATAGAACTGATTGTTTGTAAGTGATATTGATATTAGATCTGAATTGATATAATGGTCAGATAACATTGTTGAGCATAACACTGATCTGTAACTGTAGTTTGTTGTATTAAGGTAGATCAACCTACTGTTACTTTCTGATAATTGTAAACAGTGAAAATCTCTTAACCGAGTGGACTTTTAAGTCTTATTTGTGTTTCATTCTGACAAGTGAAACATTGTTATCTTGTAAATCAGCACAGTGAGTGACAAAAGATTGAAAGATAACTTCTAGTGCAAAATCCTTTAACCAGGTCACACCTAACAGTGTGTATTGTAACCTTTAACAGGGTTGGGTCCTCACAGGCCTCACTTCAGAAGAGTGAAATTTTTGGGTTGCCGGTTCCCAGGTGGTTTTTCCCTTAACAGGGTTTCCACGTTAAATCATTGTGTTATGTGTTGATTGTGATATCTGTTTGCTATCATACTTTACATTTTAGCTATTTGGTTTAATCGGTAATTACTAAGAGCTTTAACTGAAGATTGGTAAAAACATTGACAGTGAAACATATATTTGTTTACTGACTGACAAAAATTTGAGAGACAGTATTTTGGATTATTCATTTTGTTTTGGGACTTGGATAACTGATTCACCCCCCCTCTCAGTTATTCTAACACCACGTAGTGGTTTTCTCCTCTGGGACTCATTCTGACATGAGAGTGCATTGACCCTTCCTAAGAAGCCTAGCAACCCGGAACTAGTGGATCCGATGGAATCTAGAGTAACTGTAAAACTAACTACTTTACACATATGTCTAAGAAGAACTAATCACATATGTGGCAGGAAGATGAATAAATAACCATTATATCTAAAGAATCATATGCATCAAAACTTTGGTGAAAGCAAATAAGTACTAGACTTCTACAAATAGGTAAAAGAACAACATTTACCCTTTCTTGTAAATTCCACATTCAACACCCTTTCCGAATAAAAATGTACTCATATTTACAAAAACTTGAATAAGAAAATACATCTTTTCACATACTTACATAACAAAAGACAGGGCATGTACATCTTTCTCACAGTAATTCATTATATAAATTCACTAAAGAAAAAAAATACTCTTAACAAGTAGATTCCCTATGTGAACATAATCGATTACTTCAAAAATTCCAACAAACCAAGCACATTACTACATCAGTTTTTCTATCCTCTCTATGTCATGAAATCTTTGAAGTATACAATTAGCAATCCAAATTGTTACATACAGAAAATTGGTACAGCTTATCGAAAGAATACAAAACAAATTCTTTTTGAAGACCGGTGATCTTCTTATTTCTATATAAAAAATATAATAAAATTTCTCACATTCACTGTATTTTAAGGATTCTACATTTTGTCACACACGAGATTTAAATTTAAGTTCAAATAATAACGAACTTAATAAAAATAAAGTCTTTTTCTATAACATTGTTGTCACACACATACATCCATTTCAAAATCCTTGTTGTAGATCAAATAAAGCACAAAGAAACTTATTGCAATATTAATCATTTGCATATAAAAGATTTAAAGTAAATCATCATAAAATAATCATCATCACAACATGATAAAATATCATCTGAATATAACTGCATAACATAGCATCTATATCTATAACAACTCAACATAAGTCATGGTCCATCCGACTAACCCTACTAAAATCCAAGTGCACATTAAAAAATCTTGAAAAAATAGAGTCTACTAGGTAGACTCGTGACAAACAACCACTCATAAACTACACTCGCAATGATCAGTGAAAATAAAAGGAAAAAAGGTCATGGCATATTGAAAATTATAATAGCCAACTATATCGATTATTTACATATATGAAGTATTAAACAGTTGTACCCTTTAATTTTATTATGGTAGTTGCGTCAGGAAAGGTTTCTCTCGTAGTCAAGTTCACATTTGTTTATTGCAGCCCTACCTAGGACGTGCGAACAGGTTGGGTGGCGGTAGTAGAGTGCTGTAAAGCGGCGGCTTTGGTGCGATCTTAGAGATGAACGAGAGTATTTGTCCACTACTAATATGCTTCCCTGTCTTACAAAAGAGAGCAAAGTGTTCACAATTGTTTGTAAGTAGATTGTAAGCTCCAAACTCATCATGAGCCAGGGCCATTGCACGATTAATTACAAATGCCCAGAAATCAGAAGTCTCACTGGTGCACCATTTCAATATCTTGTCATCCAGCAATGAGCAATCTACACCATATTCATATCTATAAATTTCTCCGCCGTCCAGAAAGCAATCTAAGCAAGTCAGAATGACTCCACTCATTCCGCTGTGATTCCTGCAATCAGAGCAAGGCCTAAATGGAGGACTCGAACTTGCAGACGACGTCCCTTGTAGGGAATTTTGAAATTGTATTACTCGATCCTGCCCAATATAAATACCTGTGTATGAATCTCTTATAATAATTACAACAAAGACCTGTAAGAATCTCCATAAAAAGTTTGCATGCCGAGTGCTGCAACAAATCTATAAATAGAAATTTGAAGTGAAAATAGAATTCACAAGGAGTGTACCGTGGTGGTCGTATCCGCTCCGAGGAGTGTAAATGTGATCCCCGGGTGAGATTTCACTTTTGCTGAGCACAACATGGACGCGATCACGCGGGCTCGGGTGAGAGGGAGCGTTCCCCATTTCAAGCCTTGGGATGCCGCTTTGTTGGATTAGATCGCAGGGTTTTATAATGAAAAAGATGTTAATAATCTGTTTACTTCGTCGTTAAGGCGAGAACCTGTTCTTATAATTCCTACGGTGATTCTCTAACCAGTAACAACAGTTGGACAATGCGCTTGTCTAACGCTATTAATAGTCTAATACTGTTTGGTATTTATCTGCGACATTTTTCCAAAATTTGAATTTAGTCCACTTTCTATTTATTTGTCATTTGCATAATAATTATTAAGGTGGTGTTGGGGTCTTTTGAGGAAGGGGAAGTTCTTTTAAGAAGATTATTTAAATTCTTTTTTTCAAAATGTAGTGGTACTTTTTATAGAGTATGAGAAAATGGGATGGGGCTAGAAATTAATTCAATGTTATTTGTCACTTTTCAAATATTTATGTTTAGATTTTCATTAAAAATAATTTTGAAAGGAAAGTGATTTTTTAAAATTTTCTTATTATTAAATAAAGTAGAGAAGACAAAGATATTATATTCATAAGGCCATCGACTTTCTTAGATTTTGGAGCTTAAACCTTTAAAAAAATTCCTAAAAAATTTTAAGTGGAGCAAATTTCAAGTAGCTCGAGGGCTATTTTTTAGTCTATTTTTGCACCCATGTTTCAAATTTGAAGAATACTAATTATTAGGATTTTCTATCCACAAGTTTCTATCTTTAAAACAATATGGTGGGGTTCTGTGGGGGGAAGGGTGCTTAAGCTCTATTTTTGAGGAAGAGAAGGTCCTATGAAGAATTTTCTTTTGTTACAGATTTTTTTTGCTTACATATTTGAGTGGGTGAAAATGGGGTGGGGCTCGAAATTGCTCCACCAACTTTGAAAAATTAACTACTACCTGTCAAACATCTTAATAGATTTTTGTTAAAAGTAATTTTGGAGGGAAAATGATAATTTTAACATGTTTTTATCACAAGATATACATTCATGAGACCACCATCTTCCTTAAATGTTGGAGCTTAAACTTTTAAGCTGAACTAGACTACAAAAATCATGGACCATTAGCTCTACCCCATTTTCCTGTCATTACAAAAATCCAAAGAAAATGGGCTTATCCTGCAAAATCCATTGAAATTGTTAAAGTCTATGAAGAAATAGGTCTTATTTATGTTGCTAGGGTTTCAAAAATTTGTTGAGGTCCATAAAACTCTATCCCTTTTCTATTTCTTCGTTACCTTTTCCAGCCACTTAAGTCCCTTTTATGCATGTGCTCGTATTTTCCTTTGTTCTCGTAGTCTCCTAATATTCGGCGATTAGTCATTTTTATTCCGTGACTTAGCGAAAAAGCTATCTCCTGATCTTGCAATGTTTTGTGTTAAGTCTTTAAAATTTGAAGATTGCGCGACAAGGTCAAGACTTGATGGGAAATGGTTATCTCTTAATCTCCAAGTCCTGGGAAGTTAGTTGCTTTTATCTAGCGACTTGGCGAAGCAGGTTATCTTCGGATCTCATGATTCTTGGCAGTGATGTCTTAACCTTCAGCGATCTGGCGTGGTGGTTTTCTCATGGTCCCACAAAGAAGCAGTTAAGTGAGGTATTCTTAGAAATCCCTCTTCCATGGACCCCAATTTTAATCATCTTTATCTTATTTTAAGGTTGTGGTCCCATGAGGGGGACTTTAGGATCTATTTTTTTGGTGTAGAAGGCCGCATGAAGTAAAAAAATAATAATTCATTATTCATTGTTACTATATTAAGATTCTATTATTGCAATTATATTAAAATACATAGTGAAGGTCTTGACTTGTCTTCAAAAGATAGAATAGTCTTGACTTGTCTTCAAAAGATAGAATACATTTAAAGAGACCTCAAGACTAATCATATTTTGGTAGATAATGGTGGTATAAAAAAATTGACAAATAGTATATTACAATGTGAAAGAAATCGAAAACCCAAAAAATGAAATTTTTATGATCTCTTGGGATCATAGAGCTTTCTATGGATCATATTGTAGAACTTTCACAGTGACCTTATTGAGTCTTATCTTCTAGGACATGGGTCTGTGAAAAACATCATTTTGTTCAAGAAAAGTTAATATTTTAACCAAATCGTCATTCTACAATTCAAATAAAGGAAAAGTTAGATCTAATGTTTCTCTATGTAGTGATCTATACATGTTAATACTTTGATACTATTTTATTATTACCAAATTTTTTTATTATAGTTTGTTTTTTGGTGAATAAGATTATAATATTTATTTAATAAAACAAATATTATATAGGATCACAGAGTTCATGGAGACTGCGGCTGCAAAAAACATCCTAACACCCATTCAGCAAAATAGGGACAACCTGCCACAACTAGCCGGCTACCGGACTCATACAGAACACTAAAATAAGTATGAACAACCATAAGAAACTAGATACAACTATAACAGAGTATACCAAAAGCCCAGAGATTGGACACCCACAACACCCCAAAAACCACAAACTGTCTGCAACATCTTTTAACAACAAAAGAACAGACCCAGATAGCTACACAAATGCTAGTCTAGGGTTCACTTGGGTGTTCTGCTTGTATTGACGACACTTCACAGGAGCCATCGTCTCTCCCTCGACCACAGAGAGACCCCCCGCCTTCCTTTTCATGTATGCGGGGATAGAGTGAGAACTCTCCTCACATTTTATCTGTATTTTATTCCCCTTAGCTCATCCACATGCATAAGCTTGGTCCTCAAGCTCTCTATGTCAAACATAGGCCTTCAACTGCTCCCACCAAATCTTGGCGTCTTTAATTCTAACCTCCTTCCTGACTGAAGTGCTCCATATGAGGAATGGCTTGTAGCAGCCTTCAGATCCTTCCACCAGCTATCATCCATCGCCCACCACACGAAAACCATACCCCGACATGACATAGGCAAGGATCTGCACCAACCCACCCAACCATTATGGTTTCACAATTGCCTGCATAATCTGAAGAGCCTCCTCCCGTGAATCCAACTATAGAGCCCATGCAAAGACCATTGTGGAGATATCCACATTCACCCAGTACCTATAATTTGCCTCCAAGAATTCTTTCCCTGACATATACTCTAAAATCCTTAACAATTTGGCCTCCCCAAACCAAAAATATTACTTTGAGTCTTCGCCTTGATGCGTTCCCGCAAAAGGGTTACTGAGACTGACGAGTCTTCAAGGTTAAATTGGCCTCCATTCCGTCCTCACTTCTGTCTCAGATCAGCAGAGCAAGCAGTTGTTAGGGAGCCAAGCCAGTATCAATTAAACCATGGCTTCAAGATCTTTCATTCCCAAATTAAATCCACTGTCTGAAATGAATGCCTCATTGAGCTTGAGTGTATGAAAGTAAAGCTCCCGTCCATCCACCCATCCTCCTCATACTCCCATACTCATAAAGAACGATGGGTAAATGGAATGTGTTAAAGCCAATACCACCATTGAAATTCACGGTATACTCTAACTCAAACTACACATACATCAAATAAAAACATCCATACCCCTAGCCGTTGGAAAAATATTAAAAAAAAAAAGTCTTCCCTAGCTATCAAAGCTCGCTATAATTTCCCCCCTTGTCCTAATCAAACCATTCTCCTTTGATATCCTTGATATCTTCCACGACTTCAACTAGATTAGTCTCTACAAGTCTAACACCTAATTTTGACAGAGCACCAGCCTCTGAATTAGCACTTCGTCGAACATGAGTAACTGGAAAATATTCAAATAACTCCAATTTTAATTATGGAGGTTACACGTACGTGGCAATATTATGCCCAGTTAGAATGATCCTTCATTTTGTATCCATAATTTTAGGTACATCTCTGGTAGTGGCTGGGCCTTTGAAAATATTGCTTAAGGCTGGCAACTACCCCAATTTCTTACTTTCTTTTTAAAATGGTTTCTTTATAGGGAGTACAACCAATACCAATAGTGTTTTCCATTGTTACTTCTTAAAAATGATTTTGTGTCAAAATCATGGAATCATACATTTTATGTTTGGTGTCTGAATGTTGAATCATTTCATATATTTCTTGTCAATTACATTTTCAATGCATGCAATTATCCTTACATCAGTTGCATTTCTCCTTGAAGGACCTTCCAGAATTGTTTCAGTGTTGGTTGTTGGTGTACTTGAATTCCATTCTCTTATCTTGCAGCAGGTCCTTTGGTTATCTATGTTATGACAACGAGAAGTTTTAAAGATTTACTTTTGGCTGGAGCAACAACTTCCATTTCTAAGATGGTAAGCATTTCTTTTGACTTGTGAAGATCATATTTGTAATTTGATTTTGAATTAATTTTCATAGATTTCTGCATATTTGGTCAGCCTACAAGATCTCTTCACTATTTATTGAAGTTTTCTTTTATATCTGGTAAGTTGGTATGCTTATAAGTTGATGAGCTGTCAAAGTCACATGTGAAAAAGGAACAAAAGCGAAAAACTGGTTGACTCGCAATGTTACGAAGGTCTTGAATAGAATTTTCAAATTTCTTCTGCAACAAAGACACCAGTTTGTTGATTCTATAGCTCATTTAAAACTTCCAAGACTAAGTATGTTTAGTTGGGATACATGAACAATGTTTGTGATAAAACACAAGATGATCAAGGGACTGATGCTTAAAGTTAGGTTAAGCTTCTTCACTTTAGGCTGGCTAGGTCTAAGAGGGTAATTTCTCTGGTTAATCAAGAAAAAATAAATAACATGAAAGAGTTGGTGGTGAACATAAACTATCTTTAACAGAATATAAGTCCCAAACTTTGTCACTAACTCTCAAATTGCTAGTTACCGATGTCAAGACAATTCAAGCTCATCTATAAGAAAACAAGCAAGGTATGCAATCAAATGTTTAGAATCTTATCTCCAATTATGTTTGCATTTTAATAGTTTACTTCATACATACTTGTAGTTTAAAAAGAAACACACATTTGTGTACAAGTTCATCAAGTAATTGGGTCTCGTATGATGTTATGCTAACCAGACTCACTGAATTATATGAGGTAGGAGCACAAGAAAAGAAAACTAAAAAATGATAAAGAATATGTTGATTTATATTATATTTTCAAATAGTCATAAGTTACAAGCTCTTATAAAATTTGGTTTGGATATATTGTAATGCCCCTCCCATAGTTTGCCTTTCAATTTCTTTCACCAAACTCTTCGAGGCCATTTTTACGTGTGTGTGTTATTTATTTCAGGGATAGTTGTGGTTTATGAATGTATGACATTTTATTGAATAATCATGGATTAGATGCTTATGAATTATTTTCATGTCGATTAAATGCAAATCATGATGTTATATATATATGACCGTTATTTCATTTCGATGATCCATCTGCTAGGTTAGCATGAATTCTTATTGTTTTAATGACCCCATACTTGCACATGTATGGTCGATGTACATGTTTTATTGATGCAGGAGCATCTTGGATCTTGAGCAATCTTGCATCACCAAAAATATTTCCTGTTTCCTGTACCAGTCTGATGTTTGTTTTGTCGCCGATGTTGCTGTTGATTTCTTGCCTTGCGATGTTAATGCAGTGATGTCGACCTAATCTTGAGCATTATCCTAAGGTTGTACATCCTAATTCATTTGGATTGGGAAGTTATCACAATTTTCCTTCGGCATCGATTTTCTACCATTTTCACTCATGAAACATGTGGTATTTCATCTTATGCAGTTCTATACGAGGAAATTGGATCTTGCGCAGTTGGGGATCTGTTCTTGGGTCATGTGTGGACCTAAATAAAACTTCACATAGTGTTTTGTTATTTCTAGCTTTAGTTTTGGTTTCTCCTCCTAAGTGGACCTATATTGTAAGTAAATGTCTGACTGGCTGACTTGCGCCTTTCCTGGCTATATATTTGGAGCTTAGGTTGATGTTTAGGTAGTGTTAAGGAGTGTGTAGATGGTAGTAGGATGGTAGAAAAAGTAGAAGAGAAGATAACATGTGAGCTGAGTCTCTGAATTCATAATTCTCATTGTATAAGGCTGAAACCCGGAAGGCCTCATAGTCGGGCATGTTGAAAGATATAATATAATTGCACCATTGTTGTGACTAGTTGATTGTCTCATATCCTTTGTATTTTCACTAATTTCATGTGGTTTTCATATTGCTTTTGTGTGTAACTCTTCACAGGGCATGTTTGTGGGTTTAAGCAGTCTCAATTAACCCTGATTCTACCTTAGTGATGAAGAAGAGACAACACCTAATCTTGAACCTAAAGTTGAATAGGATGAGGAAAGACTTTTGAGAGTTTTGTCTAAGGCTAACTCCAGACCTACGGTTGAAGTTTCTTTCTATAATGGAAGACTTGAGACCGATGCCCTTTTGGATTGGATCTCTGAGATAGATAAGTACTTTGAGTATGAAGGTACTCCTAATAACAAGAAGGTTAAGACTACAGTCACAAAGTTGAAAGGTCATGCACCTCTTTGGCGGGATCATTTGCAAACTGAGAGACAGAAGAGAGGAAAAGAAAAGATCAAGACATGGATGAAAATACTTCAAAAGATGAAGAAGAAGTTTCTTCTAGTGGACTACCAAGTGAGTCTGATGAGAAAAAAGCAAAATTTGAGACAAAAGGACATGAGTGTGAAAGAATATACTGAGGAATTTTACAAATTGGATATCAAATCTAGACATGTGGATGATGAAGTTGAGAAAGGGGCTAGATACCTGAATGGTTTGAGGACATCAATTCAAGATGAGATTAGTTATGTTAAGATGGAAAGTGTGGAAGAATCATACCAATTTGCTTTGAAGGCAGAAGAAAGATTGACTAAAATACATGAACAAAGACAAAGAGGAAGAGGTAGCAGATTTCAGAGAAGTAGAGGCAGATCTTATGGAGAAAGTAGCAGATCTGACAATGCAATACAAGATAAGGGTTGGAAAGATGAACCTGCTGGTAGAAGAGGTAATTACTCTAGAGGTAGCTATACTGGTTACTCTAGGAATAACAATAGTGGGAAAAGAGAAGAGAAATATTACTTTAAAGGTACTTGTTACAAATGTGGTGAAGGAGGACATAGAGCTTTTGAATGTACTAACTCTGGAAAGAAGACTGGAGGTAATGGGAGAAATAATTTGGCTTGTAAAGAAGTTGAGGAATTGTCTAATGAACCTGAACATTGTGAGAACTTGATGCTAAGAAGGATCTTGTGGAATGAAGAAGCTGATGAGGAACCTATTTTGAGGAAAATTTTGTTCAGAACCAAATGTAAGATCACTGACAAATGTTGCAAGGTAATCATTGATAGTGGAAGTTCTGATAATTTGGGATCCAAAGAGCTGGTTAACAAATTGCAGTTGCACAGATTGAGATATCGTAAACCTTACCATATTGCTTGGATCCAGAAGGAGCATAAGGGTGAATTGTCATGCCCCTGACAGTCTTAGGCTTTACTTTTCTATGTTATGTTATAGTTGGATTTCTGGTTTGATTAGCATCGTTTTATCTGGAACTATATTTCTGTTAGATTTCTATGAGTTTGAACTCTGACTTTGTTCATTTGAACCTTGTTGTTTGAATAAATATGTTTATCTCTGTAATTCTGCTAGAAACTTAGAGAACTATGTCTATTTTGTTGGAAATATTCAGGAATTAACCAAGTTACTGAGAGGGGAGGGGTGAATCAGTAACTCCAAATTTTCTTTCAATTACAGATGTATTAACATATAATTCACTTTAACCTTTCGCATATAGAAAACATGAAACTAAAAGCATTCACAATAATGACACATAGATTTGGTTACCCAGAAACCTTCCAAAAAGAAAGTAAAACTGGGGTGGGGATGAAACCCACAAAGCTTTAGTACTGCAGAATAAAGTTGGCCGGTTAAGGCTTACAATTGATCACTTCTGATGATCCACCCTGCTAGGAGCAATAAGGACTGCTAGGTCCACCTTGTTAGAGGATTTTTACAAACTTACAAAAGAAGTATGTACTCGGTAAAGAGATTTCACAAAAGACTGTTAAGTCTACCCGGTTAAAGGATTTTAGTACTGATTCACCTGTTAGGATGAAACAGTAGATCTCTTTCTTTGCAACTGGATTGCTGATTGAGATTCGCTGATGTACTGATCACCTTTTGTGATGAATTTGTCTTTGTTGTTCCTTACACTGCTGAAGCCCTTTGTAATTCGCTTATCTCTGCCTTTCTTTCTTTTTCACATTCATACTCATTACATACATCTTGACATTTTTACAACATTATTTATATACAAGTCTAAACAATTAATTACAATTACAATTACAAAGTCGGCTTGACAAATAAACATAAGTGCCACTAAGTCGGCCCAAGTATGGTTACACGGTTCCTGCAAACTAACTCGGTGACTTTCTGATACTCAGCGTCCACTGCATTACTCGGCATCATCATGCACTCGGTAGAAGTGAAGGCACGGTTCATACTAACCACTCGGTAGGTTTTGAACTTGATAAATACTGGTGACTCGGTAGACATAATGTTACTCGGTTTACACTGTCCTGCTCAGTTTGCACTATCTTGTTCCGTTTGCACTGTCTTGCTCGGTTTGCACTGTCTTGCTCGGTTTGCACTGTTCTGCTCGGTTTGCACTGTCTTTCTCAGTTTGCACTGTTCTGCTCGGTTTGCATTGTTCTACTCAGTTTGCACTGTCTTGCTCGGTTTGCACTGTCTTGCTCAGTTTGCACTGTTCTGCTCGGTTTGCACTGTCTTGCTCGGTTTGCACTATTTTGCTCGGTTTGCACTGTCTTGCTCAGTTTGCACTATTCTGCTCGGTTTGCACTGTTTTACTCGGTTTGCACTTTCTTGCTCGGTTTGCACTGTCTTGCTCGGTTTGCACTATTCTGCTCAGTTTGCACTGTCTTGCTCGGTTTGCACTGTCTTGCTCGGTTTGCACTATTCTGCTCGGTTTGCACGCAGAATGCAGATAAGTGTTGTCACTAGTGGCAATTCTGCTTAATGCCAACAATCTCCCCCTTTGGCATTAGTGACAAAAACACTTATTTCCCAAAACTTATATACATGAACCATGCTGAGTTTTATTTTGATTTTTCAAAAATTTGTCTTTGTTATAGGGCTTTATACATTATCTCCCCCTTTCAATGTGCTAACTTTTCCTTCTATACAAATCTCCTTCTATACATATCTCCTTTTGTACGTATCTCCCCCTTTTTGATGATAATGCCAAAGGTGTATATACAAGTGATTTACAGAGAGAATCCAAAATTTGATAGAAAATCAGAATGTACCTTCATTATTAGTGCCAGGGTTCTGTCCCAATTTTCTTGCAAAATCTTGCATGTTTGGATTGCAATTTGGACTTCTGCAGAGAGTTCAATCATGTGATCTGCTATAGAGAACTGATTGTCATGAATCAATATTTTGGAATGTTCAATGTGCTTGTACATTGTATTCATGATGGGAAGGATCATGTTCTGAATGTCTAGCAGTGTGGACCGGATCCTTGTGTCTTCTTTTAGTAGATCTGACTGCATATTTGATAGGTATGAGATTTTCATGTGATGAGCAGAGCTTGAACTTGGTTCAAGTTGCAGCTTCTATATGCTAATCTTCATATCCCCATCCATTTTATTCATTTTATCCTTGACATCCTTTGTGAACTCGGCAATATTGCACAGTCTGGCAAAAAGAGAGGTAACATTCGAATAGGTAGATTCAATGTTTGACAAAACTGAAGATAATTCTACTTGGTTAATAGCTATGTGCTGAGCAATGTGCTCAAGCACTTTATTGTTGAATCTCTTCTCGGCTCTTTCAACTAACTTTTCTGTCCCAGATGAATCCTCATTGTATTTATTTACTGCTTCTGCTAATTGTAGCAAAACATGTTGAGAGGAGTCTACTTTAATACCTAATGCATCAGACAAGATGTCTTTAGCATCCTTAATGATTTGATATTCCTTGTCTCTCTCCTCTTTAAGCTTCTTTTGCTTTGCTTTCCTTTGAAGGATTTCACCTATATTTTGCATTTGGTCCGCTGATAGATTTGCAAAATCTAATGTTGGAATCTCTATTTCTTCATCTAGGTCTATATCCTCTACTATATTCTTACCCAAAAAATTTATGCTCGGTTGAGCCTTAGGCTTATCTGTACTTAATGCCTTAGTAGTAGTGACAGTAGACATAGTAGGACTGGCTATAGAGACTGGCATACTGTCTACTGAAGAACTTAAAATATTTACACTTGTAGAATCAAAAACTGGAATACTTACTGCTGGAAAACTTGATGAAGTGGGAGACTGCAACTTAGTAGAAGAAATGGTAGTTGCTTCTGTTGTTGCTATAGGTGATTGGACAAATGTTGAAGTTGTCACAACCATGCTTGAAGGTGTCTCCGGGCTAGATGTAGAAACTTTTACTGGAGAGGTAGGAAGTGATGCAATGACTTTTGCCGCTATTCTCACAGTATCATCTACCTCAGTGGCTTCTTCTTGTTCATCACTGTCATCTTCAATGTCTTTTATTATTACTGTTTCAATACTCGGTTGGTGAAGATGGTATATATTTTTCCATGTGGCATTTGCAGCCTTCACAACCGATTCAATATTGTTGATCAGAATCAAACAAGTATTGAACTTTAATGTCATCTTACTTTCATTTTCCTTCAATGCCTTCTTTATTTCATCATTTTTCAAGCTCGGCATTAACTGTCTCAGGTTTTGATCAAATATGTCTTTTAGAGTTTGCTTTGCATTTGTCCATCTCATTTTTATTGGATCTAATAGAACTGTTGGAACCTGTGGGGCTATTTCATCAGGAGAGTATTTCCACTGTCCCATCTTTTCAATAACAGCATCTTCTATTTCCTTCTATTCTGTTTCCGTTCTTGTTTCATATTTAAAAGATTTTATGTTACTTACTCCAGATCCTGATCCTTCTCTAAAAAGTTTGATCCTCTCTTGAAAGTTTAGAGGAGGCCTTTGGAATACTATGTCTTTGTCTGCCTTGTCTGCCTTGTCTGCCTTGCCTCTTGCACTTCTCCTTGTAAATACAGCAGTGGGAGGCTTAGGTGCCTTAGTGATGAATACCTTTCCTTTCTTCTTTGCAGGTTCTGGTTCCTCTGTTTTGTCATCCTTTTCCTCTTCTTCTTCATCATTTTCTCCTTTGTCCTCGGTTAGCATTTGCATTTTGGCTATCCTCTTCTTTCCTTTGTTTACCGCCTATGGAAGCTTTATGCTTAATTCAATTCTCACCTTTGCTTCATCATATGATCCAAAATATGGAGCTTTGGGATTGACAGGCTGATTAAGAAGAGCTTCAATGATATTCTTGGTTTCATCAATATTTACCTCATAAGGAAGAGGTTTTACATATACAATCCTCGGCTTAGCTGCTTGAATATATACATTGTCACAGTCCACCATGAAACAAATGTCATCCTTATAATCTTCCACCAATTTTTGTGGAATCTGGAATCTGTCATTCATTTTCTCTTGGAAAGACTCAAAATAACTATCCATGACGCTTTCAAAATTTTCACCCATTTCTGAAATGTATTCATTTATCTCATAAAGGACTGGCACATCTTTTCTCCATACAACTTTTCCTTTGGAAGGGAAGAATTTCTGAGCATAGAAGAATAAACAGACCAGTAGAGATCCAAACTTACATGGATTGTTTTTGGAAGTTTGAATGCTTTCCATGTTTTTGTTAAACTGTTTTAACAATAAATCTGCTAGGTCAAATGATAAGTTATTCTTGACCACTTTGTATGCTAGGTCAATGGCTTCATAGGAGACACTATTCTGTCGACTTGAACTGTAAATCTTATGGGCAATTATGTGTGTACCAAACTTCAGTTCAGCATTGGTAATGCTGCTAACTTTCATGCCTCTACCGTCCCACTCGGCTAGGGTTTTCTTCTCCAGTTCTGTCCGACCTAGGGTTTTGGTAGTTTTAGCTTTGTTCAACATGGGAAGACCGGTGATTTGATGAATCATCTTCTTGGTGATCTCTATGGGTTGCTCAAGCCAAATCTTGCAATCATGTACACAGCTGAGAATGTATCTAACCCATTTCTCCTGAAAGTTTCGAGGTAAATGTGCAATATGAACTAATCCTTTATCTTCCAGATGTTTGTGCTTGAGTTTTAGAATACCATCCACACACAGTTCCTCATGCACAATATCTAGCTCTAGATTTCCCATTTCTTGAATTGCACAGTTGAAATGATTGCGGATATCGTTAATAAGTAGTACCTTAGGAGGAATCTGAGATTGAGCTCCGTTCAGGTCTAGGGCTGCTGCAATTGCGGGCACGATCTTGAAATCTGGTGCTCTCCATTCCCCTTGGACTAACATTTCTGATCCTTTCTTCGCTAAAGTGTTGGATGATGCCATGGTAGCTCACAGAAAATTCCTTTCGCAAAATTTTTTGAATCACTGGGTTGCTCTTGAAATTTTGTGCTCTCAAAGTGCTAAAGGTTCGCGGTGAAGAATGAGTTCGATTTCTTGCCTTTTGTTTACAACTCTGTCATTAATGCTCAGTACAAATTAGGGTATGAATTCCGACAGACTGTCACCCACTAAGAATTAATTGCTCAGTAAAGACTTCGCAACTCGGTGAACTCGAGAATTCATATTGCTCTGACCTTGCTCGGTAAAGACTGGTACCGACCTTGCTCGGTAAAGACTGATACCGACCTTCCTATGATCTTACTGCATCTTGTATGCTAATTTAGATCTTTCTTTTATTTCGGTTCTGGAACTATTTGAAGTTTGTCTATGAGAATACAGTTCCAGTGCTTTCTTGGAAATTTAGTTTGAGTCGGTAGAGCCACCCATTCCATTACTTGGATTGGTTTGCTCGGTAGATTTAGGAACCCATTGTTGTCTCACCTGTTTCCCGACCTTAGTTGCTTCATTCTTCTTTCCATCTTCAACTTCACTAGCATTCATGCAGTTTCTGGCTATGTGACCGAGTTTAGTGCATTTGTGACAATTACCTCTGAATCTTGGTTTTTCCCTGCATTCATTTGCTTTGTGACCATGTTGATTGTAGTTGTAGCATTTTCCATTGAATTCTTCTTTTTCATTGCTCCAACATTTATTTGAAGTATGTCCTATTTTACCATAGTGATTACAAGTAGGTTTCTGATTTCTTTGAGTACCTTTCTTAGAAGATTCACCTTCTCCTTTATATCCAAGTCCTGCTTTTCCTTTTTGCCTATGAAGATTTCTCTCATACAGCTGATTTAAGTCTTCTTGGCTTTTCAGCATTCCTTCATTGATTTGTTTTTCAGCGTTTAGGTCATCCATCAATCTTAGATTGATTTCCTTTTTGGATCTTAGTTCTTCTCTAGTGCTTTCTATTTCTGATCTTAGATTCAGAATTTCCTCATTTGTATGAGAGATCTGATCAATTAGGTTTTCTAGCTGAAGGGTTTTATTTTGGACTTCAATGTTCCTTCCATCTAATTCATCTTTCAACTTGTTTATTTGTTCTAAGATCTCACAAAATCTTGTTGAGTGTAGCTCTTGTTCTCTTTTTAATTTTCTTACTTCTTCCTGCAGAGACCCATTCTTTTCTAGGAGTTCTTTGACAGCATTGTTTGCTTCATCTGAGCTATTTGAGGGAAAAAGATCTTCAATCTTTTCTTCAATGTAATTCTGATCATTCATCTGATTTGCAAGTTCCTTCCTTCTTCTTAGGGATTGGGAAAGATGTTCTTTTTCTTCTTTAAGTTTAGCTATGGCCATTTCCAGATCTAGCTTTTCATTTTCAATCACCTTGTTCAGTTTGAATACCTCCATTGTCCTGGATCTTTGCTCAAGCTAGTTAAGCTTTATCTTGAGAACCAATGCTGCTCTGATACCAATTGTTGGAAATATTCAGGAATTAACCGAGTTACTGAGAGGGGAGGGGTGAATCAGTAACTCCAAATTTTCTTTCAATTACAGATGTATTAACATATAATTCACTTTAACCTTTCGCATATAGAAAACATGAAACTAAAAGCATTCACAATAATGACACATAGATTTGGTTACCCAGAAACCTTCCAAAAAGAAAGTAAAACTAGGGTGGGGATGAAACCCACAAAGCTTTAGTACTGCAAAATAAAGTTGGCCGGTTAAGGCTTACAATTGATCACTTCTGATGATCTGCCCTGCTAGGAGCAATAAGGACTGCTAGGTCCACCTTGTTAGAGGATTTTTACAAACTTACAAAAGAAGTATGTACTCGGTAAAGAGATTTCACAAAAGACTGTTAAGTCTACCCGGTTAAAGGATTTTAGTACTGATTCACCTGTTAGGATGAAACAGTAGATCTCTTGCTTTGCAACTGGATTGCTGATTGAGATTCGCTGATGTACTGATCACCTTCTGTGATGAATTTGTCTTTGTTGTTCCTTACACTGCTGAAGCCCTTTGTAATTCGCTTATCTCTGCCTTTCTTTCTTTTTCACATTCATACTCATTACATACATCTTGACATTTTTACAACATTGTTTATATACAGGTCTAAACAATTAATTACAATTACAATTACAAAGTCGGCTTGACAAATAAACATAAGTGCCACTAAGTCGGCCCAGGTATGGTTACACGGTTCCTGCAAACTAACTCGGTGACTTTCTGATACTCGACGTCCACTGCATTACTCGGCATCGTCATGCACTTGGTAGAAGTGAAGGCATGGTTCATACTAACCACTCGGTAGGTTTTGAACTCGGTAATTACTGGTGACTCGGTAGACATAATGTTACTCGGTTTACACTGTCCTGCTCAGTTTGCAATATCTTGTTCGGTTTGCACTGTCTTGCTCGGTTTGCACTGTTCTGCTCAGTTTGCACTGTCTTGCTCGGTTTGCACTATTCTGCTCGGTTTGCACTATTCTACTTGGTTTGCATTGTCTTGCTCGGTTTGCACTGTCTTTCTCAGTTTGCACTGTTCTGCTCGGTTTGCACTTTCTTGCTCGGTTTGCACTGTTCTTCTCGGTTTGCACTGTCTTGCTCAGTTTGCACTGTTCTGCTCAGTTTGCATTGTTCTGCTTGGTTTGCACTGTCTTGCTTAGTTTGCACTGTCTTTCTCGGTTTGCACTGTTCTACTCGGTCTGCACTGTCTTGCTCAGTTTGCACTGTCTTGCTCCGTTTGCATTGTCTTGCTCTGTTTGCACTGTTCTGCTCGGTTTGCATGCAGAATGCAGATAAGTGTTGTCACTAGTGGCAATTCTGCTCAATGCCAACATATTTCTGTAGCTTAATGAGTTTTTCTGATGACAGAATTGGTTTAGACTGACTTTTGAATTAATGGTACTGGAAAGTTCAGTAGAGATTTGAGTATTGGTATGATTATGTAATTAAGGACAACTTAAATGGTTAGTCAATTGTCTGATAATTGATTCATTGTTTTGGAATTCTAAATAATAATATGTTAAACATAATTAGAATAGGTTTTATTATTATGGATAAATATGTCTTGATGTTGCAAACAATATATAGAGATTGTTGTTGTGTGTGTGTGTGTGTGTGTGTGTATATATATATATATGTATGTATGTATATTTATACATATATTTATGAGTAATTGTTTTAGAAATTATGTTGTTTATCTTTAGCTAAAACTAAAGAATTATCTGAGTTAGCTTATCCTATTTTGTATGTTAGTAAGATGTTAATTTGATGAGTGTTAGTAATTGGCATTGTTAGTGTGTTGTTATCATTGATGCTTAAGTTAGTTTTTTCTTAACCTAAGATCGACTAATGTTATTTAACATAGATGTGTATTAATCTATCTCTAAGTCTTCCTATTTATGATATGGCTCGAAGACATGACTTATCGGTAGGGTTTAATTGCACTTGCATCGCATAGTGGTGTTAGTGGGGTTTAAGCTATTTTCGGGTTATGGGATTGTACTTTGATGGACATTTGGCAGGGAATGTATTGTGTTTAATGAAAGAGATAAGCTCGCATTGAATGAACTCATCGATGAATTTCATCTTTGTGTTTAATGACCGCCATTAGCTCTAGTAAAGGAGTTGCAGTTGAGTATGACTCCATTTTTCACCATGTTATTCTGCGACAATTTGGGTAAACAGTTAGTTATGGACCCGTGTTCCTGTTATATCTTTTATGATAAGTGGCTTGGAATGGAAAGGGGTTTTCATGGCAAGTTATACCCTTCTGTTCATGGTCATTTAGGAAGTTCTGTATTTCATACTGTTATCTCTGCATTTGCGTTGTGGGCTCTCTTGCACAGCACTTTGGCAGTCTGTGAAAAGGGATCTTCGTGGTTGAGATTAGGGTTCATCTGTGAAGCTCACCAGGAGGGAGCTAGCTTTGGCATTTTGATTTTTGGATATCTCCCAACACAAATACCAGGCAGGGGCAATCTCTCACCTTATCCTCTGTTTCCTTTTTATTTTTCTGCAAATGAAATATTAGATTGTTTAGTTACACTGTTAGTGAGTTTATGAATGGAAAGTATTATGTTTGTATACTCTGTGAGTTCGGTCATGAACCGGCTTCTTTTTGGTTGGATTAAGAAGTTTATTTAGTTAATGGATTTTATGGGGGAATTTGAAATACATGTTTTTAATATGCTATTTTCGAGCATATTGTGTTTAGTGGTTTTCTTGTTCTGAGTATGAAGTTGGCAGTGTTTTATTCAAGTTGTGCCGAACTATGGGAATATAGTTATTGCAGATGATATATAGTTATTTCCTAGTGTGTTTTCTGTCGATGTATACTTTATCTTTGGTCAGTAATAAGGGGGTTAATCAGGAATGAGTATCGGCTTATAAGTGCAGTTTGAAACCCAGGATGAGTTTTTGTTTACAAGCTTCTTTAATGGTATTCTCGTACTGTTTTATGTTGTTAGGAACACTGTGGCATGAAATGTTTACATTAAGTAAGAGTTTTGGTCATAAGGTGAAATCGGGTATTCTTGTCACTATTATGAACAGAAACTGGTATCGATGTTTTCTTTTTGAGATGTATTGTGGAAATAGAGTTTACTGGTAGTTCATAGTGTTACCTGATACCTGTTGTATTGTGTATTTACACTCTCGCAACATAGGTGTGGATTAAGGTTTTCTTGGGTATACTCCTTTAGTTATCTGGTGTCGATGTTTGTTGTGTCAAATGGGTGTTTGTCACTGTCTGTTTCAGTCAATAGTGAAATGTCGATAGTTTTGGTTGTATCAAATCCTAACTGCAAGCTATATGATTCTTCAGAAATTATCACCAGTGTGAAATATAGTTTGTATCGACATTAGGAAATGTTAGGAATTTATAGGAAAGTCAATTTTTATCTTTCTTAGTTAGTAAGGAAGACCACTTTGGTATTTTGTTTAGATGTAGAAGACGGTTCTCATTATTCTGTCATTCTTTTATGTATTCAGTAGATTCAGTAGTATATTAAGGTAGATGTATTCTTTGACAGGACTGAGATGACTAGTATGGTTTTGTTCAATGTGTAGTTATGGGTTTGAACTTTTGTGAATGATAAGTTACGTTATATAATTATATATGTTTATATATACCTGCTGGGATATGTATATGTATACACAAGCCATGATGTATACATGTACATACGCCAACATGTATATAATAGATGCTATTTTTATCATTCTGAACTATTAATTACAAGTTTATATATATATATATATATATATATATATATATATATATATATATATATATATATATATATATATACCTGCTGGGATATGTATAAGTATACACAAGCCGTAGTGTATACATGTACATACGCCAACATGTATATAAAGGTATAAACTTGTAATTAACAGAGCAGGATGTATGGCAAATTAGTTTATAATAAATCAGTTATGGCAAGCTTGTATGTTGTTAAAAGCGATGGGTGTTGTGTTGATTCAGTTGATATATGATTATTTTATTTCTTTTATTCAATGGGATCATGAATTCAATAAGGACATTTTATTGTACAGTTTTAGATATAATGTTAAGTTAATATGGAGATTATTATTCGATTGGATTTGTGATGGATAAAGTATTGTGATCTCTTACTTCTTTTGGGAAACATCTTGTTTAAGAATGTATGTTATGGTAAATGAAAACATGGTTCTAAATGGATTTCTGATTGCTGTTTCAATTCTATAATTGATGCAATAGAAATGGAGTGTTAGTGAAATTCTATAATGTAGATCATTTCATTTCAATCACTAATTGCTAGATCAAGTGTTTTGAGATAATGCAAGTATGATCCTTAGATTGGGGGTTGACACTAGTCTAGTACCTTGTGGTGATAGAATTTCTGTCAGTTGTGACTGACACTAGTCTATATCCTTATGGGAAAGAATTTCTGTCAGTTGTTTAATTAAGTGATAATTATAAATTCAAGGGATATGGGTTTCAATTAACAAGATAAAACATTATGGTTTCATCGGTCATAATGGATTACTACAAGGTTTCCTTACAGATACATAGCGTAGGTCCTTATGTGGACACCCATGAACTATTGGATTGTTACTTTGTCATTTTCTTTGTGAGTTTATTTCTGTTAGAAAGAGATTCAGTGCTTGATTATTTTGGTGTAAAAGAATGGAATTTTGTCATTAGATTTCAATAACATCTATATTTAAATCTACATAATTGTTATATTATACTGACTTTTATGGTTGCAGAATTTTGGAGATGATTCGTTATTTTAATCAATGTGACTGAGCCCTGTTTTCTATTTGCGTTTGTGTTCATTTTGATTTTTTAGGTTTTAGATGGATAAATCTATGAGTATGGGACAGTGGATAGCAGTTGTTAAGATTTATGGGAAGCAGATCATTTCTTGGTTACTAGTTATTAGAACTATTCGTAGAATGTAAAGGATTGGTTAAGAAGGAAATTTTCTTTTTGAAACTTAGTCTTTGAATAAAGAGTATTCTTATTACTCTGATGTAATACAGTTGAAAACTATAAAGCTCTTTGAAGCAGTTACTATGATTATATGTTTCAGTTTGTAGTTTTAAAAAAATAAAAATTATTATGGTTCTATGTGGTTTTGTTTATGGTTGTATCTTCTTTGGTTTCATCTTTTAGTTTTAAGTTTAGATGGGGTGTTACATTTGGTATCAGAGCCCAAGTTTAAACACTCAGGGCTTGAGGGTTTAAAAGAAAGGGGTTTTATCATTATGCTTCCGTTAGTGATTTTTATTGATCTTTCTATAGGATTTCAAGCATGCCTCCTGTTACACAAGGAGCACAAAGATGTGGTGACCCAGTTGATGCCGATTTAGGTAGAGGTAGGGGTGGATGACGCAGTCGTGGTTGTGGCCGAGGAAGAGGATGAGGTCGCCAAGGAATACTTGGTGATGAACAAGTTGATCCTTTAATAGGAATGGATCAGGAAGATCGAGAGGTACCTCAGGTTGAAGTTCTCCAATGGATCCTTGATAGGTTGGATAACATTGAAGCAAGGAACAATGTTCCAGTTGATGTAGCAAATGCTCATGTTATACGAGTCCCTATAGCAGAAGATCCTGTTATCAGGACTCAGTTAAAAGACCTTTCTAAGCTCAAAGGACCATATTTCAATGGAACAAAGGGTGGTGCTGAAGCTGAAGCATGGCTCTTGAACATCGAAAGGTGTTTTATTCTCCATGATTATCATGGTAATGTGAAGGTTCGTTGGACTGTAATGTAGCTAAGATCCTTTGCTTCCATATGGTGGAATATGGAACTAGAGCAACTTGGAATTCTTATCTCTCAGGTTACATGGGAGCTCTTCGTAGAAAGATTCTGTGAGAGATTCATGTCAGATTATTGGCAGCAAACTAGATCTGAAGAATTCTTCAGTATTTCTCAAGGCAATTCAATAGTGGAAATGTATGAGAGGAGGTTTTTCCAACTAAAGAAATATTCTGGTTGGTTAGAGAATGATAAGCCTTTGGTACAACACTTCATTAGGGGTTTGAACCCTAAAATTGGAGAAGAAGTGAGAACTTTCAAACCTAAGATAGTGAAAGAAGCTGCTGATCAAGCCAAGCTCACAGAATTGAAGTCAGGATTTTCAGCCAAAGGATCAGTGAATCCACTGGCTCAAAGCAGTGGGAAGAATCATAAACCTTATCAAGATAATTTCAAGGTATTTTCCAGTGGATCGAGTGGTAAATTTCAGAAGAGGAAGTTTGAAAAGTTTTCCAAATCAAACAAGAGTTTCAAGGTTCCTGAGCAACCTAAGTCCTTTAAACCAACTCAGAGTGTACAAAAGAGTTATGCATCACCTCCAGTGAACTCATCATAGGATAAAAGTACCAAGAGAGGAGCAGAGGGTTGGCAATGTAGGCAATTGGGGCATTTGCAATGGAATTGTCCCCTTCGAGGCAATAGTCAGGTCAGATCTAAAGCTACAGGTTCTGAGGCTACTGTTGGTGATTCTGGAAGGAATCATCACATCTTTGCTACTGTGGATCAGAAACAACCAGATCATCAGAACACTGTGATTGAAGCTAGAGTTAATTACCAAGGTAAGAAGATCTCTATTTTATTTGACTCTGGTGCCACTGGCTCTTTTATTTCTTCCAATTTGGTTAAGCAATGTGGAATTCCTATGAGTAAAGCTGAATTGGCATGGCAAGTTGAGTTAGCATCAGGGACAAAGGTTGAATCGGGGTTTATAGCTGAAAATTGTAAGGTCCAATTTAAGGCTTTTACTACTACAGTTAGCCTTAGGGTTATTCCTTTAGGTTCTTATGACATTATTTTGGGTATGGATTGGTTAGATCAACACCAAGCAGTCATCGATTGTAGAGAGAAGACCGTTAGGTGTATCGATGATAATAGAACCATCAAGATTATTATAGGTGTTAAGAGGCCTATGTCAGTCAGAACTATTTCTGCTAAGCAACTTCAAAGATGTTTACAAAAGGGATGCAAATTGTTTTCTATTTCTATCAATGATTTTGAAGAACCAGTTGCTTGGAACACCAACTTAGATCATCCAATTTTGAAGGAATTCTCAGATGTATTTATTACAGAGATTCTGAGAATCCCACCTAAAAGAGAAATTGATTTTAGGATTGATCTTTTACCGGGAACTGAACCGATTTCCAAGACTCCTTACCGCATGACCGCTCAAGAATTAGTGGAACTCAAGGTTCAACTTGAGGAAGTTCTTGAGAAGGGGCTTATTAGACCTAGTGTTTCACCTTGGGGAGCACCTGTTATCTTCGTCAAGAAGAAGGATGGATTTTTGAGGCTTTGTATCGACTATAGACAATTGAACAAAGCTACCATAAAAAATAGATATCCTTTGCCTCACATTGATGATTTGTTTGATCAAGTGAAGGGAGCCAAGGTGTTTTCCAAGATTGATCTCAAATCTGGATACCATCAGTTAAGGATTCAAGAAGCTGACATTCATAAAATAGCTTTTCGCACAAGGTATGGGCATTATGAATTCATGGTAGTGCCATTTGGGTTGACTAATGCACCATCAATATTCATGAGTTTGATGCAGGGAGTATTCAGGACATTCTTAGATAAGTTTGTGGTAGTGTTCCTTGATGACATTTTGGTATATTCTAACTCCTTGGAGGAGCATGAGTAGCATTTGAGGCAAGTCTTTGAATGTCTCCCCAGGAATAAGCTATATGCCAATCCTGAAAAATGTGAATTTTTCAAAACTGAAATAAGTTATTTGGGTCACATCATTACAGGAGATGGAATAGTTGTTGATTCTGCTAAGATCAGGGCAATTGTAGAGTGGCCAACTCCAACCAATGTGTTTGAAGTACAAAGTTTTATGGGTCTGGCTAGCTACTACAGAAGATTTGTGGCTAATTTTTCAAAAATATCCCATCCCATTACTTCTCTCCAGAGAAAGGGTAAGAAATTCATCTAGTCAGATAAATGTGAAGAAGCATTCCAACATCTTAAGGAACATTTGACTATTGCACCAATTTTAGCGGTACCTAATCCTTCTAAGGAATTTGTTGTGTGTACTGATGCCTCATTGGATGGTTTAGGGGTTGTCTTGATGCAAGACGGCAGGGTCATTGCTTATGAATCCAGGAAACTAAAGGATCATGAAATTAATTATCCTACTCATGATTTGGAACTCGCAGCAGTGATTCATGCTTTGACCAAATGGCAGCATTTTCTTCTTGGTCAACATTTTGAGCTTCATACCAATCACAGAAGTCTACAATATTTGTTCACGCAACCCAATCTTAATGCACGTTAGCGCAGATGGATGGAGTTTTTGTGTGAGTATGACTTCAAAATGAAGTATATTCAGGGTAAAGAAAATAAAGTAGCAGATGCTCTTAGTAGAAGGCATCATGAACTCTCTTCTTTGACCCTCACAATTGACTTGAAAGAGAGAATACTTTTGAATTTGGTTACTGATCCTTCGTACTTAGATGTCAAAGCAGTGATTGATAGTGGCAGTGTATTAGAAGGAAGATTTGAGGGTTACTCTATTAGCACTAAAGGACTGATGACTTACCGAGGTAGCATATATGTGCCAGAAGTCGGGGATCTTCAGAACCTAGTTATGACTGAAGCACATAAGGCACCTTATTCAGCACATCCTGGTGTGAAGAAGATGCATGCTGATCTTAAGAAGCATCACTACTGGCCAGGTATGAAGAGGGATATTGCTGATTTTGTGGCTAGATGCTTGGAGTGTCAGAGAGTAAAAGTTGAACATCAACATCCAGCTGGTTTACTTCAATCTCACAGCGTGCCTGAATGGAAATGGGATACCATATCCATAGATTTCATAGTGGGGTTACCATTTTCAGCTAGGCGACATGATGCCATTATGGTTGTTGTTGACCGGTTAACCAAAGTTGCCCATTTTATTCCCATAAGATCCACTTATAATGCTGCATCTATGGCACGGATTTATATGGAACAGGTTGTTAAGCTGCATGGGATTCCTAAGAAGATCATATCTGATAGGGATTCAGTTTTTACTTCATCTCTGTGGAGATCTTTGCAGCGTGAATTAGGTACTCAGCTAAACTTTAGTTTAGCATATCATCCTGAAACTGATGGACAGACTGACCGTGTCAATCAAATTTTGGAAGATATGCTTAGAATGTATGTGATGGATAGGCAAAATAGATGGGAAGAGTACTTGCATCTGGTTGAATTTGCTTACAACAATGGTTACCATAGTTCTATAGGTATGGCTCCTTTCTAGGCTTTGTATGGAAGACCGTGTAGAACACCTTTAAGCTGGGACAATCTTGAGGATAGAATTCTTTTAGGTCTCGAGATGCTTCAGGATTTAGAACAGTAGGTTAAGCGCATCAGAGAACACCTATCTATAGCTCAGGATAGGTAGAAAAACTATGCAGACCTACATAGGATTGAACATCAATTTGAAGTTGGGAATAAGGTATTTCTTCGGGTTAGGCCCCAGAAAAGTCCTATTAAGTATGGAAAAGGGTCAAAATTGTCTCCAAGATTTGTGGGACCATTTGAGATCCTAGAACGAGTGGGTCCAGTTGCCTATAGACTTGCTTTGCCTCCCAGCCTTTCACGAATTCATGATGTATTTCATATTTCCATCTTAAGGAAATATATACCTGACATTGCACACGTGCTAAATTGGAAAAATTTATAGGTGGTAGATGGTCAACTGATGCTGGAACCAGTACAGATGATCCAGCAAAGAGAGCTAAATCTCAGAGGATGCAAGGTGGAACAGGTAAAGGTGTTATGGGATCTTGATGATGTAGCTTCTACAACTTGGGAAGATACAGGGGCTATGAGAGCTGTACATCCTCATTTGTTTTCAGGCTTCCAGGAGTAAGCCTAGTCTAGTGGGGAAGGGTGTCATGCCCCTGACAGTCTCAGGCTTTACTTTTCTATGTTATGTTATAGTTGGATTTTTGGTTTGATTAGCATCGTTTTATCTGGAACTATATTTCTGTTAGATTTCTATGAGTTTGAACTCTGACTTCATTCATTTGAACCTTGTTGTTTGAATAAATATGTTTATCTCTGTAATTCTGCCAGACACTCAGAGAACTATGTCTATTTCTATAGCTTAATGAGTTTTTCTGATGACAGAATTGGTTTAGACTGACTTTTGAATTAATGGTACTGGAAAGTTCAGTAGAGATTTGAGTATTGGTATGATTATGTAATTAAGGATAACTTAAATGGTTAGTCAATTGTCTGATAATTGATTCATTGTTTTGGAATTCTAAATAATAATATGTTAAACATAATTAGAATAGGTTTTATTATTATGGATAGATATGTCTTGATGTTGCAAATAGTATATAGAGATTGTTGTTATTTTATTTTAATCAATTTTGAGTTCAATTAAATATATATATATATATATATATATATATATATATATATATATATATATATATATATATATATATATATATATATATATATATATATATATATATATATATATATATATATATATATATATATATATATATATATGTATGTATGTATGTATATTTATACATATATTTATGAGTAATTGTTTTAGAAATTATGTTGTTTATCTTTAGCTAAAACTAAAGAATTATCTAAGTTAGCTTATCCTATTTTGTGTGTTAGTAAGAGGTTAATTTGATGAGTGTTAGTAATTGGCATTGTTAGTGTGCTATTATCATTGATGCTTAAGTTAGTTTTTTCTTAACCTAAGATCGACTAATGTTATTTAACATAGATGTGTATTAATCTATCTCTAAGTCTTCCTATTTATGATCTGGCTCGAAGACATGACTTATCGGCAAGGTTTAATTGCACTTGCATCGCATAGTGGTGTTAGTGGGGTTTAAGCTATTTTCGGGTTATGGGATTGTACTTTGATGGACATTTGGCAGGGAATGTATTGTGTTTAATGAAAGAGATAAGCTCGCATTGAATGGACTCATCGATGAATTTCATCTTTGTGTTTGATGACCGCCATTAGCTCTAGTAAAGGAGTTGCAGTTGAATATGACTCCATTTTTCACCATGTTATTTTGTGACAGTTTGGGTAAACAGTTAGTTATGGACCCGTGTTCTTGTTATATCTTTTATGATAAGTGGCTTGGAAT
>BSBK01007375.1:505000-510333 GCA_027943335.1 Chamaecyparis obtusa
TCATGGATGTTCTTCAAGTGTTCTGCAAAATCCTCAGCTTCAGCACTACTTATTTCTCCTTTATCTATCTTCCTCAATTCAGATGCATTTCTTGGACTACTTCCATATACAATCTGGAATGGTGATTTACCAGTGCTCCTGTTGACAAAATTATTATATGCAAATTATGCCTGTGGTAAAATCAAATCCCATCCTGTTGGCTTATCTCCAACCAAACATCTCAGCAAATTTCTCAAACTCCTATTCACCACCTCTATCTGTCCATCAGTCTATGGATGATGTGATGAACTGAACTTCAAATCTATCTTCAACTTCTTCCACAATGTACGCCAGAAATATCCAACAAACTTAGTGTCCCGATCTGAAACTATGGTCTTTGGCAAACCATGAAGTCTCACTACTTCTCTGAAAAATAATTCTGCTACATGAACAACATCATTAGTCTTCTTGCAGGGAATGAAATGTGCCATCTTTGAAAATCTGTCAACCACCACAAAAATTGAATCATGTCCCCGCTGAGTCCTCGGTAAACCAAGAACAAAATCCATGATGATATCCTCCCAAGGCTTCTTTGGTACGGGTAATGGCTGATAAAACCCTGTATTCTGCTTCACTCCTTTCGCCATCTGACATACTCTGCAACTCTGTACAAACTTCTTCACATCTTGCTGCAACTGTGGCCAATAATAATTCTCACTAACCAAACCAAGGGTTTTATCACGACCAAAATGTCTAGCCAATCCCCCGCTATGCTTCTCCTTGATGAGATTCTCCCTCATAGAACTTCGTAGAATGCACAACTGACTCCCTCTGAATAGCATATCATCCTGGATGATAAAATCCAGCCATTTCATCCTGTCTAGAGTAACAGGTTCTGTACAAGCTTTCCAAGCTTCACCAAAATTAGGATCCTCTGGATACAAATTCTTGGGTTCCTTGAACCCAACCACCTCAATCTGCATCTCTGTCAACAATAGTTGCCTCCTGCTAAGAGCATCTGCAACCCTGTTAGACTTTCCACTTCTATGTTTTAAAATAAATGTATAACTCTGCAAAAACTCAACCCATTTCAAATGCCTCTGATTCAACTTTCCTTGACTATTCAAATATTGCAAAGCTTGATGATCAGTATACAAAACAAACTCCTTAGGAAGCAGATAATGTCTCCACTTCTTTAATGCCTAAACTATAGCATAAAATTCCTGATCATAAATAGAATATTTTCTCTTGGCATCATTTAACTTCTCACTGAAATAAGTAATAGGTTTACCTTCTTGGCTCATAACAGCTCCTATTGCAGTACCACTAGCATCACAATCTACTTGAAACACCTTATTAAAATCTGGAAGTGCTAAAACAGGTTGTTCTGTAACTTTTTGTTTCAACAATTGAAAACTCTTTTCTACCCTAGTAGTCCACTTAAACTCTTTTTCTATCCCCTCTCATTGTTTCAGTCAAGGGTCCACAAATACTGCTAAAATTTTTGATAAACTTTCTATAAAAGCTAGCTAGACCATGAAAAGATCTTACCTCAGTAGCACTCCTTGGAGTAGGCCATTCAAGGATAGCCTGTACCTTCTATGGGTCCATTTTTAGACCTTCTGCTGAAACTACAAATCCCAAATACACTAACTCTTTCTTCACAAAACTGCATTCTTCAAATTAATCAACAATTTCTCTTCTCTCAACTTCTCAAATACCATACGAATATGCATCATATGCTCATCCAATATCTTACTAAAGATCAAAATATCATCTAGGTAAACAATGACAAACTTACCCAGAAATTCTTTTAGAACCTCGTTCATGAGCCGCATGAAAATGCTTGGTGCATTGGTTAGCCCAAAAGGCATGACTAACCACTCATACAGTCCTTCCTTTGTCTTGAAGGCAGTCTTCCATTCATCTCCTTCTCTGATCCGAATCTGGTGATATCCACTCTTCAGATCTATCTTTGAGAAATACACAGCTCCACTCAAACAGTCCATAATATCATCCATTCGTGGCAATGGAAACCTGTACTTGATTATGATCTTGTTTATTGCCCTAGAATCTGTACACATCCTCCATTCACCATTCTTCTTTGGTGCTAATACCGCTGGTACAGCACAGGGACTTAGACTCTCTCGAATCAACCCCTTCTGCAATAACTCGTGTACTTGTCTGTTCAACTCTTCACTTTCTGCTGGTGTCATTCTATGTGCTACCTTGTTTGGCAAACTAGCTCCTGGAATCAAATCCATTTGATGACTGATCTTCCTTACCGGTGGTAACCCATCAGGTACATTATCAGATACAATATCCTGAAACTCATTCAACAAATCTGCAACCTCTACAGGTACATCCTCTACTTCTTCTTTACCAACTTTTGGAATTAAAGAAAAACACACATGCTCATGCCTCATACCATCTAGGAATTTTCTTCCATCAACAAATGTTATTCTTGCATTACCACATACCTTTTCTTCGGTCTCCTTCAATGGCTTTAGCTTATGTCGCACTCCATCCTTTGTCAGGGAATAGGTATTTGCATGACCATCGTGTATAGCACATCTGTCAAACTACCACGGTCTACCCAATAACATATGACATGCATCCATAGAGATGATATCACATAGTACCTCATCTTGGTACCTGCCGATCTTGAACTTTACCAAGCACTGTTCACTGACCATGACCTTGTGGTCATCCTGCATCCAGGCAATCTGATATGGATGTGGGTGTTTCTGTCTCTTGAGCTTCAACTTTGTCACCATCTCTTCTGACAACCAAATTGTCAGTGCTTCCACTATCAATAATCACATCACAGCATTTACCCTCACACTTGCATCAAGTGCAAAACAGGCTCCTCCTTTGTTCAGGTTCGTTCTCACCACTCAGCAAGACTCTTCTGTTAATTAGCATTTCTCCTCTTTCAGCATCTTCAGAATTTGATGATCTAGCATCTTCATCTACATGTGCAACTCTGGCCTGGCCTTCATTTCTCCTATCTGTTCTGCCTTGGCGCTGAGGACATTCAAATGCCCTATGACCCTTCATCTCCACAGTGAAAACATGTTCCGTGGAAGCCACCTCTTCCAGATCCTTGTCCTCTTCCTCTTCCTCTCTGATCTCTATTATTCTGATCCTGGAAGTGATTGAAATTATTTCCTCACTGATTTCTAGCTACTACTAGCCTCATCCTTCTTTTTCGGATCTTCATTTCAGCCCACCATATGACCGTCCACCAGATCATCCACTGCGACCTCTTCCGTTTTGTCTGCTCTCAAACTTCTTGTTCAGTTTTTCCTCTACTTTTAGGGCAAACTGGTATGCCTCTTCAATACTGGTCATTCGAACCAGATTAGGCTCCTCCTGAATGCTTGGCCTTAACCCATTAAGGTATCGGGCAACTTTCTCCTTATCAGCTTCTGCATGGCCTATTCTGATGAGAAGTCAATAGAACTCCTCTGTATATTCCTGAACAAATCTTCCTGCTTGCTTCAAACTCTACATTTTTTTCAGTAGGTCAAGCTCATAATCAACAGGAATGAACTGTCGCTTCAATTTATCCACCATCCGATCTCATCTCGTGATTTTCTCCTTTCCCCTTCTATTTCACTCAAATTGAATCTCTTGCCACCATATCTTCACATGACCTTTCAGTCTGGCCTTCGCAAATTTGACCCTATCAGGATCCTCAACATCTTCATACTCAAAATATTCCTCACATTCATTGATCCAGTCGATCAATTCTTCTGGGTTAAGATTTCCAGAAAATGTAGGAACCTCAATCTTAGGTCTTTTCCCAATCTTAGAAATCACCCGAAAAAGTCTTTCTTTCCTCCTGGTTCACAATTTCAGCTTCTCCTTCTTGATATTCTTCTTCGGCTTAATCCTCGCTTTCATCTCTGACATTGAGATTCATTCCTCTGAGAATCTCTTCTTGCAATGCTCACACTTGTCTCTGCAGCTCTCTAACCTCAGGTGTCACAGCACCAGCTCTTTCGCCACATTCTCTTCGTGGAGGCATTTTCATGATGCGCGTTGAAACCCTAACCACGGTCCTGGTGCAAACTGCCTCATAGTCGGCGATCTGTTTACACACTCAAGAACTCCTGCTCTGATACCACTTGATGAAGGGTGCTCCCCTTAATACCACAAACACTTAACAGAAATAGAGAAACAACAACAATAATATGCAAGAACATAAAATTGGCTTCTTATTATCTCCACAAATGTGGAATTACAAACTTTCAGAATTACAATATGCAAAGCCACATGGGCATTCCCTTACAATATTCTCTAGGACAAAGCCTCGAGTCAATACTCAGATCTACTACCCAAAACTATTCTGAACTGCCTAAGACAATAATACAGCCTTCCTTATATAGGCAATTTTCCACTGCCTGGGAAGGTTCCAGAATTTTAGCCAATAAGGCCGACCAAACTTAAAATTATTTTATTTTACATTTTATTACATCATAGTCGGCTCAAGATAACCTTTGAAACCTGAACAAAAAATTTTGAAGAAAATTATTTTCTGCCATTTCAGGTGGCCCAACTTCCGAAGACCATAAGTCATCACCAGTTGACCTGATCGGCTATTATAACCCCATTTCAGAAATTCCACGAAGTGCTCTACAGGCTTGACTGGCGCAAGCGCTCGTCACTCAAATTTTTGACCTCATCTGGGGCCTCTAAAGCCTTCAAAACTGAGTTCAAAGTTTCTGTACCCTGCTGCCAATACCTAAAATCTTCAATATCTTCCAATATACACTTGATCTGGCAATGAAACTTTACTGGCAGACTTATATGACCAAAATGAACCTCCAAAAAAGAAATCAGATCATTCTGAGCACATACGAAAATTACCAAAAAAAATAACTTTCCATAAATAGCAGCTCTGCACAAGATAGCCTTTAACGAATACAAAAACAAAAATATTTTTGGGTGATGCAAGATTGCTCTTACACCCAGGATGCTCCTGCATCATATGTGTGTATATATATATATATATACATATATATATATATATATATACATACATATATATATATATATATATATATATATATACATATATATATATATACATATATATATATGTATATATATATATATATGTATATATGTATATATATATATATATGTATATATATATATATATACATATATATATATATATATATACATATATATATATACATATATATATATATACATATATATATATACATATATATATATGTATATATATATATATGTATTATATATATATACGTATATATATATATATACATACATATATATATATATATGTATATATGTATATATATATATACATATATATA
>BSBK01007376.1:0-175598 GCA_027943335.1 Chamaecyparis obtusa
TGAAACCTAACACCAACACTATTCCTTTCATAGTTGCAGGATACATAACAATTGATAATTCACAAGAAATCCATGCATCAAATTTTTATAAGGATATCCTACTAATCAATAGGAATTTTCTTGATATGACCATTGATTATGCATTTTGATGGCAGTGTTCTAGTTCAAAAGGATAATATAAATTTGAAACAATTTTTTCTGATTTTCTCAAACTATAAATGTGGTTAAAGGGAAAATATTATGTGGAAAAACCACAAACCAAGCTAGCAAATGATTGTACATCAAATTATTCCTATATTCATTCAATTATTGCTATGCTTCAGCTACCTAACCTTTGAGCTCATCTAGAGGAATGTGTAGCTTTAAGATAGAGTTACTTCTTGGGCCTTACAATAGGGTGGAATATGATCAAGATTCATTTAGGCTATATCTTTCTTAGTACCATTGTTAGGTTCTTATGGTTCATGGTTTGAATCTATTATGGTTGTGTAAGGGATTTGTAGATGCTTTTTCTAACATAATTATTGGACACCATGATCGGAATAACTAGTTGTTGTCTATTGTACACATGAATCATAACTGTCAATGGTTCTTTGCGTTCAAGAATTCATTGATCAATCTTTGAGATTTATTGTCCTAGCTTTAAAAGAGTGATAAAAGATATAGTGAGTGCTATCTTTTCCAAGTATTTTAATGGGTGCCATTATCTTCTAGGAGTAATTGCTGGAACCAAATTATGTTCTTTGCCTCTAGTAAATATTGCAGACACAATCATGTTTTTGGTGAAGGGTTGCTTCCCATCCCCATGAGGCACTATTGCATGGTTTTCATTCCCTTGTAGTATAGTGAACCTAATTTAATACAAGTGTGCACTATTTTGGGATCCATAATTTATGGCCCCTACACTGTGGTTGTTAGCCTAAAACATGGCTACCTTTGCATATAATAAGAGCCCAAAATGAAATAAACATCCAGAAGTTAGGGGGTTGTTCCCTGTCCATAATTTATTATTTAAGTGCTAAGTGATGATGGGTATATCGTGCAATTCATACCTAGTGTGTCTCTTTCTTTCTCTCCACATTTCACATTAGGATTATATGCTATAAAATACCAATGAAATCAACTATTGGTCAAATCTAATCAAAATTGTAGTATAAAGATTAAATAGATCTTGAAGAAATATGGGAACTATTTTTGACAGATATTGTACAAATGAAGAGAATACTCCCAAGAGGAAATGCTTCAATGTGGAACAATTGATGGACAATATTTTAATTTTATATGCACATCTGCAATGTTTTTGATATATTTCTAAGATAACAAAACCATAGAAAGAATAGCATATAGAAGAAAGTAAAGAATAATGATCATATTTTGAGATATTGTGGAAACTTAAAGGAAAGAATGCTTGGTGGGGTTATCATGCAATCAGTGAGTGATCCTTCATTCCCCCCTCTTCTAGTGACCCTTCAAAACTAGGTTATCATGCAATCAGTGAGTGATCATTCATTCTCTTGGTCTACCCTACATCCAAACATATTGGAAATACACAATACAATGATAACAATCCTTTCACAATCCCCCTTCCCTCAAGGAACACTATCAACATCCAAACCTTGAATGTCCCCTCAACCAGTGACCCTTCAAAGTTGGGTTATCATGCAATCAGTGAGTGATCCTTCATTCTCCTAGTTTGCCCTGTATCAAACATATTGGAGATACACAATACAATGATAACAAGTCTTTAAAAATCCCCCTTCCCTCAATGAATTACTATCAACATCAAACCTTGACTGTCCCCTCAACCAATGACCCTTCAAAACTAGGTTATCATGCAATCAGTGAGTGATCCTTCATTCTCCTAGTTTGCACTGCATCCAAACATATTGGTAATATATAATAAAATGATAACAAGTATTTCACAATCCCGCTTCCCTCAAGGAACACTATCAACAAGTGACCCTTCTTCTTATCAGCCATATCCAATGTTTCATTGAAGTCACAGCCAAGAATGAAGGTCACCTTACCCATACCATTCATGGATTTTGAAATGTTGTTCCAAACTCCTGAAAACTTTTCTATTACTTCTTGTTGCTTCTTTAAATACTTCTTCTACCACAATGTCCTCCTACCCCATCTTCTTGATCTTCCTAGCTAAAGCGGATGTATCCACACACAATAACCCAAAATGAAGGGTTTTTGTATCCTTTAATGAATCTCAGTCACTGGTAATGCATGGACAGTCAAACCAGTAGTCTCCAAAGCATTCAATAAGTGAATATGAATGTTTAGAAACTTTCCTCTCAACTTCCCCAGCCACTCCTAATCAGTTAGAGGGATATTTCTAGAATCTCCACTATTCCTATCCTTTCCAACAATTCTTAAACAAACTTTATCTGATATGATAATAACATGCTAAACTGAACCAATGGCATGTTCTTCATGTAGTACAAGGAATATTTTTCTATCAAATCTTCCTTCATGCAAACTGAGCATGAGAGAATGTATGTGATTTCTTCATCTTTGATTGGTATCTTTGACAGGCAATGTCTTTCAAGCCTCTAACATCATAATTGACCACAAATTTCAAATGCATTGCATTTTATTTGATCATAAATACTCACTGAAATGACTGCATTCTACTGGTGTCATGCCCTAGCCTGTGCTTTATCTCCATTATTTGATGTTATTGGTGCTTGTGCTCAAGGATATCGATTCACTATTTTCAAATGTTTAGATTCAAGTTTGTTGATATTACAATTCATCATATCACATAAAGTATGTTTAACAAGTTTTAGTGTCTAAACACTCAACTAATCCCTCTAACCAATTAGGAGTGGTTGGGGAAGTTGAGAGGAAAGTTTTCAAACATTCATATTCACTTATTGAATGCTTTGGAAACTACTAGTTTGATTGTCCATGTGTTAATGTTTAGAAGAGATCAATGAAGTATTTAAAGAAATTCTTACATGTTTGGAGAGGTTTAAGAGGCACTTATCATGATTGTACCCTCACAAACAGTGGCATAGACTGGTTTTACTAAGTTTCCTTTCTCTATTTTGAGGTTTCATTTCTCTACCACAGGGGTACAGTCAAAGGGTTCATTGACAAAATGATCCTTTGAATGGTTACTATGAATATGAATGATTTGATATAGCATATTTCTCATTTTACTTGAAGTTTGGAATAGCTTGTGTAAGGGTGAAAGTAGTTTTGATCATTTTGGTCGTGACTGTTCCTCTACATAGTCAGAAAATGTAACTGTCTAATGATTATATGTAATGTTGAATGGATTGAAAGATTTATTCCTGGTAGAAGTGAATGGATGGAATAGTTCTGGTGTTAGGTTTCATTTATTGTTGAATTCAATGGTTTCCAAGATGTGTTGAGGAGTTTTCTCCTTGTTTAATGTTAACTATTCCTGCACAATCCACTCATACAATAGTGGAATGCTATGTGATTGACAATTTCATACAACTAGTCCTTTGGTGTGTATTAAATACAATTCAATCACTTATTGAATGCTGTGGAGACTATTGGTTTGACTGTCCATGTGTTACCAGTGTCTAAGATTCATTAAAGGATACAAAACCCTTCATTTTGGGGTTATTGTGTGTGGATTCAAATGTAGGTTTGATTTGGTTAATGTTTAGAAGAGATTAATAAATTATTTAAAGATAATCTTACATGTTTGGAGAGGTTTGAGAGGCACTTATAATGACTGTACCCTCACAAATAGTGGCATAGACTATTTTTACTAAGTTTCCTTTCTCTATTTTGAGTTTTCCTTTCTCTACCGCAGGGGTACAATCAAAGGGTTCATTGAAAAAATGATCCTTTGAATGGTTACTATGAATATGAATGATTTGATATAGCATATTTCTCATTTTACTTGAAGTTTAGAATAGCTTGTACTTGAAGTTTGGAATAGCTTGTTCTTGTGCTGGAATTCTTGGTAGAAGTGAATGGAAGGAATAGTGTTGGTGTTAGGTTTTATTTATTATTGAATTCAATGGTTTCCAAGATATGTTGAGGAGTTTGCTCCTTGTTTAATGTTCACTATTCTTGTACAATCAACTCATACAATAGTGAAATGCTATGTGACTGACAATTTCATACAACTGGTCCTTTGGCGTGTATTAAACAAAGTTGAATTTTTAGCATATTATTATAATTCTATTTCTTTGTTGTAAACATGCCATTAGTTCAGTTTTGTAAAAAAAAATTCATGTACAATTTTTATTTTTATTTTCCATTTGATAACCACAGTCAACATTTCAAAATAGTGAATAACATCAAATAATGAAGATAAAGCATGGGCTAGGGCACAACACCAGTAGATTAAAACCAAACCAATGACATGTTTACAATAAAGAAATAGAATGATGATAATATGCTGAAAATTCTATTCTTTTTAATACACGCCAAAGGACCAGTTGTATGAAATTGTCAATCGCATAGCATTTCACTATTGTATGAGTGGATTGTGTAGGAATAGTTAACATTAAACATAGCCAGTGTTCTCTTTACTTTCTCAAATCTCTGCAAGTCAAGAACATTAGAGTTGTATAATACATTGTTAGTATCCTTTTTCCATGGGTCCTAGGTCTTTGGGTCCATGAAAAGGAAATAGATTACAAAATACACTTCAAAACAAGGGAAAAACTTAGCAAATTTAGTCTAACTCATTGTAGATGAAGGAAAAGTCATGCTAATAGTTCCTCTAAGTCTTCCAAAACATTTATTGAACTCCCCTAAAGTCCTATTGGATCCCCAAATTGCTTAATCCAATCAACTTATATCAGGATCATGAGAAACTTCAAAGGATTAAAAACATTACTTGGAATAGTCAAATCATTATGCTTTCAAATCAATTACCTATCGACATATCCCTTGTGAGGGAGAGAAGCCAAACACATAAATAACTTGCACATAAACATGGTAGCTAAAAAACTTAAACGGAATACACACAGAAGTACCAAATGATGAATGCTCAATTATTGTAATGGAAAAGCATTAGAACCGTCCATTTCTAGAGCTTGATTTTATAGTCTAAATGATTTTTCTATAGTCGTAATGATTTTTCTAAAACTTGATTTTATAGTCTTAATGATTTTTCTATAGTCCTAATGATTTTTCTATAGTACTCTTAATGATTTTTCTAGAACTTGATTTTCTAGTCTTAATGATTTTTCTATAGTCCTAATGATTTTTCTATACTCTTAATGATTTTTATTTCATCCTAATGTTTGTTGCTCTTGATAAATTAGGCCTTGAATTTGAATTTTTGTTCACTATTTTATTTCAGCTTGATATTTCATTCATTTTTCATATACATAGAGACTACACATGCTGATAAAAAAATGAGCTATTTGATTAAGGTTAACTATTCATGAATGTAAATAGTCAATATTTTTGATGGTACTCCTTGGTGTATTTCATTTTAAAATAATCATGTTTCTATGGCTATGATAAATGTCCCTTTGTGTTGAGAAAATTAGAGTTGAAAAAATGGTTGCAAACAAATCATCCTTCTTCCACCAACATTCTAGTCAATGTACAAGTAACGAGTCATTCCATTCAAGAAATACCATGTCTGATAATATCAACACAGAACAAAATAAGCAGTATGCAAAATTTAGTGATTGTATCTTCCATTTGGGCCACTTCATATACACAGGTGATGCACATGCATATTTTCCTAAGCACTATTGGGAGCTTACCTAGCAACACATGTACTATTGTGAAAATCACCACAAATCTATTTGCTACTAGGTCTACCATATACCTTCTATGACCAACTATTATATGCATAGGTAATGAACCTTCAGATTTTCCTAGGTAGTACTTTGAGTAGTCCTCCTAAACATGTACTATTGTGAAAATCATCACAAGTCCATTTGTTGGAGGGCTACTCAAAGTACACATGTTTGGAGGTCTAAAGGAAACAAGAGAATTCAAAGAGTCATGAGTCTTAAGATTGTACTTAATATAGCCAAGCTTCATTCAATGGTACATTCAAACATGAAAAAAACCATACTTAAACCAAATTAAACTAGTAAAAATGAGGACATACTGATTATAAGTACTTGACATATATCAAAAATGTTTCTAATTAAGGTTGGCGGGATGATTATGCCTATCCTTAAAAAAGACTATCAAATCATTATGCTTTCAAATCAATTACCTATCGATGCATCCCTTGCGAGTGAGAGAAGCCAAACACATAAAGAAAATGCACATAAACATGACAACTCAAAAACTTAAATGGAATACACCAAGAAGTACCAAATGATGAATGTTCAATTGTTGTAATGCCAAAGCAATATCAGAACCGTCCATTTATAGAACTTGATTTTTCTATAGTCCTAATGATTTTTCTTATTTCTTATCTATGCTTGGTGACAAGATTTTGAACATTCTTGACATACTTAAATGGAATAAAAAATACCAAATGATGAATGCTCAATTGTTGTAATGGAAAAGAATCAGAACTATCCATTTCTAAAATTTGATTTTGTATAGTCTTAATTATTTTTCTATAGTCCTAATGATTTTGAAAATTGTTGACAAAGAGTGTTTCTTTTTTTATTATAGTATAAATGATTTTTCTATAGTCTTAATGATTTTTCTTATTTCTTGTGTTTTGTCCCTTTTTGATTTCCTATGTCTGTGCTTCGTGAAAGGATATTGTCACCTTCTTTTGATGGTATATTTCATTCAGTCTATGTGGAATACTATTTTGTTCACTATTTTATTTCAGCTTCCTATTTCTTTCACTTTTCATATACACAGAGACTATTTTTAGGAATGAATGCTAGATGTTGGTAGTCATTTTGTAGCAGTTGTTGTTACATTCATGACTATGATTGTCATTGATGTCAACATAGTGATCTTCTAGAGACTAGCAAAGAAGCAGATAGTGTTTTGATTAGCGCATGTTGGATATTGTAGTTGGAGCTATATGATGTTGAGGTTATACTCTTTGATATGTTATATGTCTATGGTTAAGAACGCAAATAGTAATTCATTGATTCATGAAAGTTATGAGCATTTTGGTAAAAGTAGTATTCAAGCAGTGTTCCTGAGTAGTGGTTTGTGGAAATCGGATGATATCTCCTAATTGGGATGGAATTTGGTTTTGCATAGTTAAAGGGAAGTTTGAGACACATTGATGGTGATGTGGTTCATAGTGAAAAATTTGAGGTTTCATGAGTGAAGAGTTATTGCATTTGGAAGCCGAAAATTTTGTGTAATTTTGACGTAGTGTATGGAAACTTTTATTTTATACTTTTGTGCCAACTCATTTGTAATTATTTGAGTATGGTATAAAAGAAGGAATGTTTTTTCTTGTTGTATGTAGTTTTAATATGAAAGAAGTGTGAGCATGGTTTGGTTTCATGTGAATGTAAGCATGAAGTGAAGAAAAGAGCCTAAGAGGTTGTGAAAGTGAAATTGTGAAGGAAGACATGCGAAGTACAAAGATCTGGAATTGAGATCTAGTATAGTAGTGAGTGTGGTTTGGCATATTAAGGAGGTAAAATATTTCATATTATTCTACTGAATAATATCAAGGTTATTTGGACAGTGTGTTCATTGATCTTACCTTGAAGCTGTTTGGGCAGTGGGTCCTTCTGTCTTCCATAACTCTTAATAGGGTTAGAATCTTTTAACATGGATTCAAAATCTCCTAACAAGGATTTATATGTACTGAATGTATTTCATAAGACTCCTAACAGTGTCCATCCTCTCACAAGGAATATTCATATTAGTGCATCTTTTGTGGGCATCATTCCCACTGGGGTTTACTCTTTGATCAAGAGGTTCCATAGTCAACATATCTTGTGTTATTGTGTCATTGTGTATGAATATCTTTTTATGGTTAATAATTGCATTGCTTACATGGTTAAATGGTTTTGAAGATGTTAAAAGTTATAATTATTTGATAACTAGTTCACCCCCCTCCTCTCAATTATCTTGGTGGACTTTACTTTCTAACAATTGGTATTAGAGTGGTAGGTCCTTGAAAGGAAAGTTTAACAGCTTAAGGAGATCCATGGTGAATTTTAGGAAAGAAAGCCCTAAGTTTGATGGAGTAAATTTTGATAGCTGGAAGGAAAAGATGAAGATACATCTAGTATGTTTAGGACCAGGCTATTGGTTGATTACAAAGAATGAAAGAACTATAATTGAAGAAGATAGTCTTGAAAGAAGTTCTAAAGATGAGGTAGATCCATTCACGTGTAACATACTTGCAAGAGAAGCACTCTTGATAGCACTTTTAGAGAATGAATATAGTCAGGTAAAATGTTTTAAGAAATCTAATGAAATTTGGAAAGATTTACACTCTACTTTTGAAGGTGATGAACATGCAAAAAGACCTAGATTACATAATTGGATATGTGCATTTCAAGATATTAGAATGATGGAAGATGAATATGTTAGAAGCTATATTGGTAGAATGTCAAAAATTGTTGCAGGGATAAAATCTTATGGAGGATCAAAGACAAAGAAAGAAGTGATATGGAAAATTCTAAGGACATTGACTCCTGTATTTAAGCAGACAACACAAATGATTGAACAAGTTATACCTTTTACTACAAACTTTACAAGAGAGAATCTTCTTGGTAGATTGGAAATGGCAGAGATGAACCTAAGGTTATCAGGAGACTTACCTAGAATGGAGACAACATTCAGTGCTGTTAGTATTCATCTTACTTTGTCAAGAAGTACCAGTGTGAGTGGAGATTATGCCAGCAGTAGTAGATCTAGAAATGAAGAAGATAAGAAGATTGAAGAAGGTATTGCCTTGCTTGTGAAAAGAGAACCAGACGGTAAGAAATTTTTTAAATGTTGGACTTGTTAAGAATATGTTCATTTTGCATCTAAATGTCCTAAGAGAGTTAAGAAGTACATAAATAATTTCAAGCGTAGAAGATCTAAGGAATGTTATTATGCTAATGATGAAGATCTTGAAGCTAGTATAGAAAGAACTTTGAGTGAAAGTGATACTGAGAATAATGATGAAATAGGATTTGTAGCAATTAAAGAAGAAAATTCTGAATCTAATGTTAAAGAAGAAAAAGTATTAGTTTCCCAAGTTGAAAAGAAAGCTGATTGGATTATAGATAGTGGTTGTTCACATCATATGACTAGAGATATGAAGAAGTTCATAAAGCTTAACAATTATGATGGAGGATTTGTTAGAGTTGGTAACAATGCACCTTGTTTGATTAAAGGTATAGGATCTATTACTCTTGATGGAAAGACTAATACTGATGATGTTTACTTTGTTGATGGATTAAAATATAATCTTTTGAGTGTTGGATAGTTAGTGGATAAGGAATATCAAGTTTGGTTTACTGAGAAAACTTGTGTGATAAAAGATAAAGATGGAAATCTAATTGGAACTGGATCTAGAACTAGAGGTAATGTATTTTAGTTGAATCCTACTGAGATGACATGCTTGATTACTAAAATTGATGACAGTTGGTTATGGCATAGAAGGTTTTGTCATATAAACTTTGATAACATTGTGAAAGTAAGTACTACACTTGCAGTAAGGGATTTTCCTAAAATTATGAAGCCTACTAACATGTTTTGCAAAGAATGTGTGATGGCTAAGCAAAAGAGAAGTTCATTTCCTAATAAGAAGTTCACATCGACAGAGAAGTTGGAGATTGTTCATATAGACTTGAGCGGTCCTACCAAGACTAGAGGATTCTATGGAGATTGGTATTTTATGATTCTTGTTGATGATTTTACAAGAATGATGTGGATTTCATTTCTCAAAGAAAAATCTGAAGCATTTGATAAGTTTAAGATCATTAAGAATAAAGTTGAGAATGAATCTGTAATGAAGATTAAATGTTTGAGATCTGATAGAGGTGGATAATTTACTTCTAGAGAGTTTAAAACCTTTTGTGAAGTGAATGGTATTAAGAGAAAATTTTCAACCCCTAGAACACCTAAACAAAATGGTATTGTAGAAAGAAGAAATAGGTTAGTAATTGAAGCGGCAAGAGCTATGTTATTTGAGAATAACTTGGTGAAGACATTTTTGAGAGAAGTAGTGAATACAATAGTGTATACAATAAACAGAGTACAAATCAGAGTAGACACAGATAAGACACCTTATGAATTATGGTTTGGACATGCACCCTTAGTTAAGTATTTTAGAATTTTTGGAAGTAAATGTTATATAAAGAGAGATGATGATATTGGAAAGTTAGATCCTAGAAGTGATGAAGGTATTTTTCTTGGACATTCTTTGAAGAGAAAAGCATATAGATGTTACAATGAGAGAACTAAAACTATTATTGAGAGTGAAAATGTTAAAGTTGATGAGAAGTTTAAAATTTAGGAAAGAATTCTTGATTATGAATCTGATGAAGAAGCTAATCCTCAGCCTAACGTTGAAACTACTGAATTATTCTATGAGATTGACAGTGAATTGTTGAATGAGAATCATACTACAAAAGAAACCATCAAAGAAACTAGAGAAGAATCTATAGTTGAAGAAAGATCTATGACTATGACACTGAACAGGTATCTATCTAGACATCATCTTATTGAACAAGTTATTGGAAGTTTGGACAGAGGAGTTATGACTAGAAATGAGGTACATTTATGTTTGATTTCTCAAATTGAACCTAAATCTACTAATGAAGCTTGTGAAGATGAACATTGGATTAATGCTATGAAAGAAGAACTAGATCAAATTGAAAATAATAAGACATGGGAATTGGTTCCTAGACCTAAAGACAAGAATGTGATTGGAACTAAATCGGTATTAAAAAACAAGATGAATGAACAAGGAGAAGTAGTAAGAAATAAAGCAAGATTAGTATGTAAGGGATACTTGTAGCAAGAAGGAATTGAATATGAAGAAACCTTTGTACCAGTAGCAAGACTTGAAGCAGTAAGAATTTTTTTGGCTTATGTAGCTTTTAAGAAATTCAAAGTGTATTAGATGGATGTGAAGTTCCCATTTTTGAATGGTGAATTGGAAGAAGTCTACATTGAGCAGCCTGAAGGTTTTCCTTTGACTCAAGAAGGAGATATGGTATGTAAACTAAAGAAAACATTATATGGATTAAAGCAAGTGCCTAGTGTATACACCTAAAAATGGTCATCTAGACTATTAGCCCCTTTTGCTAAATCAGTAATTGCTTATTCTTGATCAAATCCTAGCTCTATCATTTATTCGATTATTTTCTATGGGCTAACCATCTTATCCTAAGTCTTTATTTAATTAAAAGAAATATTTCCTCCCCTTTTATTAAATAAAAAGCCCCCACTTTTCCTCTTATCCTAAGTTGCACAAATAAAGCATTATTCTTATTTTATAAAAAGGGAAAAAGCACTTTTTGTCTCATATGGACACAAAAGTCAACTCTTATTTTCCTATTGGAGGATACTTGTGCACATGGATTTCTCCTCCTTTAAGCTCCACCGTTGATTAAATCTTTTGCCTCTTAATCTCCATGTTCCATTCCTTCTCATTTCCTTTAAAATGAGAGCTCTCTTCTTCATTCTAGATCCCCAACTTTTTATGCTAATGTTATGCTATAGGTTTTCTAGGTACATTTGGAGCTTTTGAAGATTTGGAGCATTCTTGGCTTTTGCATCTACATGTTATCATAGTTTCATTTCTTGCATAGTAGCTTCATTTTCATGGCATTCTTAGCTTAGATTTCCTTTATGCTTTAGATTAATTCATCTAGCTTAACTAGGAGGCTTTGTAATACTTTCATCTTTCATTTTCATAGCTTAGCTTGCATTTCCATTTCTAGCATAGCATTGCATTGCATTTTCATTCTTGATTCTTGAGGATATTGGCATTCTTGCCCTTGTCTCCATTGAATCTCTCATTGCATGGTTTACTAGCAAGGTTATAGGCTAAATAGCTCTAGCTGAGAGTATTCTTAAAAGCCCTTGCACTCCATGCCTAGGGAGCTATGGATCAATTTGTGAGGGCTCATTCTTGAGTTTCCTTGCATGTAATGATCCATAGAAGTGTGACACATTTATAGCACAGACCTAGAACTTGGAATGCTAGATTGGATAAATATTTGTTGAAATTGGGATTTACTAAAGGAACAACATATAGTAATCTATACACAAAAGAAATTGAAAATGGATTGTTAGTTATAGTTATTTTTGTTGATGACATTATCTTTGGATGAGAAGATGAAGCTAGTGACAAATTTGCTGATGAAATGAAGATAGAATTTGAAATGAGCATGATTAGTGAGATGAAATACATTTTGGGATTATAGATAACATAGAACAATGATGGTATATTTGTTAGCAAGACAAAGTACTTGAATGATTTTCTGAAAATATTTGAAATGGAGAACTATAAACTAGTTGGAACACCTATGGTTACAGGACACAAACTATCGAGCAAAGATGAAACACCAGAAGTTGAGCAAAAGAAATACATATCCATGATTGGAGGATTGCAGTACTTAACACACTATACCAGATATACAACATTTAGTTGGCATGGTAGCAAGATTTCAAGCTAAACTTAGAGAGTCACATTATGTAGCAGTAAAGAGGATATTGAGATATTTAAGAGGCACAATGGATTATGGATTGTGGTATGAAAAATCTGATTATTTCACCCTATGTGCATATACAGATGCTGATTGGGGAGGTAGTGTTGATGATAAGAAAAGCACCAGTGGTGGAGCCTTTTTTCTTGGAGGAAGATTGGTTTCCTGGTTGAGCAAGAAGCATAATTGTATTTCACAGATTACAGTAGAAGCAGAATATGTAGTAGTAGCAAACAATTGTAAGCAGATAATTTGGATGAAGCAGATGCTGAAGGATATTGGAATTAAATTTTTTGAACCTATTGTCATACATTGTGACAACACCAGCATAGTCAGCATGTCTAAGAATCCTATATTGCATTCTAAAACTAAGCATATAGAGATCAAGTATCATGTTGTAAGAGAGAAATTTGCTAAGAAAGAAGTCAGACTGGAGTACATAAGAAAAAAGGAATAGATAGTAGACATATTTACAAAGCCTTTGACTAAGGATACATTTGAGTATCTACGAGGTATGCTTGGGGTTATGCCCTAGCCTACTTTTGAGTAATGATGCAGTTGATTGCATTCGTCTAGTTGTATATGAGCCCTATCTTTTTCTGGATTGGATGTTGGTACTTCCTCTGTGGGGGAGTATGTGTATTTGAGTTGAGTCATGAGGACTCTTGTGAATATATTTTTTGAAATAGTGTCTTTGGACATTGAGTTGTTGTTGACATGGTGATGAAATTTATGTCATTGATGTCAATGGGGGAGAAGTATACATGAAAAAAAATATAGAACATCTATTGGAGAGAACTTAATAGGATAATGAAGCAAGATTTGATTGATGAAGAAGATTTGAAGAACTTTCAGAGTATCAGTGCAGCAGTGCAGTAGTATTGGATTTTTGGAACATTGGATTTTTTCATCTATGTTGCCATCAATGCCAATGGGGGAGATTTTTAGGAATGAATGTTGGATGTTGGTAGTCATTCTGTAGCAGTTTTTGTTGCATTCATGACTATGATTGTCATTGATGTCAACATAGTGATCTTCTGGAGACTAGTAGAGAAGCAGATAGTGTTTTGATTAGCGCACGTGGGATATTGCAGTTGGAGCTATGTGATGTTGAGGTCATAATATTTGATATGTCATATGTATATGGTTAAGAGCGTAGACATTAATTCATTTATTCATGAAAGTAATGAGCATTTTGGTAAAAGCAGTATTCAGGCAGTGTTCCTCAGTAGCGGTTTGTGGAAATCGGATAATATCTCCTAATTGGGATGGAATTTGGTTTTGCATATTTAAAGGGAAGTTTGAGACACATTGATGGTGATGTGGTTCATAGTGAAAACTTTGAGGTTGCATGAGTGAAGAGTTATTGCATTTGGAAGCTGACAGTTTTGTGTAATTTTGATGTAGCGTATGGAAAATTTTATTTTGTAATTATGTGCCAACTCATTTGTAATTATTTGAGTGTGGTATAAAGGAACAAATTTTTTTCCTTATTGTATGTAGTTTTAATATGAAAGAAGTGTGAGCATGGTTTGGTTGCATGTGAATGTAAGCATGAAGTGAAGAAAAGAGCCTAAGAGGTTGTGAAAGTGAAATTGTGAAGGAAGACATGCGAAGTACAGAGATCTAGAATTGAGATCTAGTATAGCAGTGAGTACAGTTTGGCATACTAAGGAGGTAAAATATTTCATATTATTCTACTGAATAATATCAAGGTTATTTGGATAGTGTGTTCAGTGATCTTACCCTGAAGTTGTTTGGGCAGTGGGTCCTTCTGTCTTCCATAACTCTTAATAGGTTTAGAATCTTTTAACAGGGATTCATAATCTCCTAACAGGGATTTATATGTACTAAATGTATTTCATAAGACTCTTAACAGAGTCCATCCTCTCATAAGGAATATTCATATTAGTGCATCTTTTGTGGGCATCATTCCCACCGGGGTTTACTCTTTGATCAAGAGGTTCCCTAGTCAACATATCTTGTGTTATTGTGCCATTGTGTATGAATATCTTTATATGGTTAGTAATTGCATTGCTTACATGGTTAAATGCTATTGAAGATGTTAAAAGTTACAATTATCTGATAACTAATTCACCCCACCCCCCCCCCCCACCCTCTCAGTTATCTTGGTGGACTTTAGTTTCTAACAACTACACATGCTGATAAAAAAATGAGCTATTTGATTTAGGTTTAATTTTCATTATTGTAAATGGTTAATATTTTTTATGGTACTCCTTGGTGTATTTCATATAAAAATAATCATATAAAAATAATAAATGGAGTAATGATGGTGCGGTGCATTATTGATAAATAGGCTCGATGACTCTTGTCAATGTGCCAAACTATCGATGTGGTGGTGGCCAGTGTGTGTTGAAGACTTCACAAACACCGAATAACCCTGGACAACAATTTTGGTGTTGCCCAAATAGAAAAAAGGTTGCTAATGTATATATTTAATGTTTCTAATGTAAATACTATTCATTATAATATAAGAACTAATGTAGACTGGGCATCATAGGGAAATAATGGATGTGGATACTTTAGTTGGATCGATGACAACTCATCTGCATCTATCTGCCCATCTCCACTTATCTACAATGAAGGATTTGAGTGCAAAACGTGTCAAGCTAGGGAAAATTCCAAAATTATATTTTTACGATGCCTTCTCTATATTGTAATCACATATCTTTGTTACAACCATATGCAGAGATGAACTCAGGAATTAGTTAGTTTAGTATTTTCATATTGTAACTAATATTTTAATATGGATATGACATAATTTCTCTTTGCCTCAAGTGCACATATATATGGTTTACATCTTTTTTTAGAATAATTCTTCATGTTTATGGCTCAAGTGAGCCCCAATCTGCTATCAATCACATGATTTAATGTATAGTGTTTTCTTGGTTGTTCCATTTGTTCCTTGACCTTGACTATGGATTGACTATCATTTTCAAGCTTGAGCTTGTACCATGCACCATCCGTAGATTTGTATGCAATGTTGATTTATGAATGTAAATAATTTATTGAAAATAATCTACAAATGTTGCATGTATGAAGTCTTGCTAAATTTTGAGCATCCTCCCTTTATTCCAATGAGGGATTGGAATGAGTTCATTTTGGATGCAAAGGAGAAAGGGGATACTCAAAGAGGAATTACACCAACAAATGGGAGAAGGTATAAACATTTTAATAGATTTTTATTATTAAATAATGAAATTTGCATATACTAGTGTTCTAAGCATCCTCATTACATGATTTAAGGTCTTAGTCCATGGAAAAGTTAAATTAGACTTACTATCCAAAATACATAAAAAACGTGCACATAAACACAACAACTGGGAAACATAAATGTAGATTTCACAATAGCTGAGAAACATAATTGTAGGCATCATAGTCACAATCTTTTGGAGACAACGTAATTGATTTGTGTACCCAAGCGGTGTAGAGAAACTTCTGTACCCCCAATTCCAAGTTGAATACATCTATTGGAGGACCTTGTATTCATGAGAAATGGATGTAGTCAACTTGGAATTGAAGGTGCAGGAGTTTTTCTCCACCATCTGGGTATACAACTCAATTACATTGTCTCCAAAAAATTGTAACCACGATGCCTACAATTATGTTTCTTAGCTATTGTGTCCGAGGATCCCTTATGACCCTTTACGACCATTTATGATCCCTAAGAATACATCTTAGAGTCTTAAAATGTCGTAAAGGGTCATAAGAGGCTCCTAGGAGGGTCCAAATGAGCTTCCACCTTCATGTGGTTGGCCTTGTTAAGTAGAGAATGTTTAACTATTCTCAAAACAAAGAGAAGCTCAATAATTTAAGGTCTCAGTCCATTGAGATGCTAAAAAAATGACAAGAATCAATGATGGAGAGTTTTTAGATTCTGAGAAGACGTATATGGAGTGGAGGCCAAATTGAGTACTAGTGCAGAGTGTTAATAATTATAGCCTTTTGGCCAAGATCAAACTGATCAAATAAATACCCTTGTGTGATTTATAATAATAAGGAGATTATTATTTCATTTATATATATGTGTTGGTTGAATTAGTTAAGGGCCCAAGGTCGGCCTCTTGGCTTTAACATTAAATATATTTAATAAGACCAGGTCAGCCCTTTTGAAGATAATTCAATTCATATATATATGGTGTTGGATTTTAGGGAGAGAAGCACCAAAAACATAATATGCTTCCCTCCCCCAAAACCTTGATTCTCTGCCTTAAGAAAACTTAGATCTACATATAATGGTGTGAAAGATAAGCAGCTTCAGCTAATAGATAAGAAAAAGTTTGAGCATGAATAAAGATCAGATTATGATCTGATCCATACAACCAATAATTATTGGCAATGTTAACTATGAGTTGATTAGGGATGGAAGCCTTTGTTAGGATTGGACTCTTCCTCAATACACTAACACTAAGGTACTAATCAGGTTCTCCTCAACATCTTTGTTAGTATAGTTTGGAGGCATATAGACTCGAGTATACTTGGTTGATATCTGGGTATCTTCTATCCCTTCTTGTTTACTTTATTCTATGTTTAGTTGTGTTAGATCTCTATAGTTTGTTCATTTTGGAGAATAATCTGAAATATATCAACAAGAGATGATGATTTAGTAACCTACATCTCGAAAACCTTCACAATTATCCCTTCTTTGGCCTCCACTTTTTCTTCTTCTCAAAAATAGTTATCTAGAAACTTTGGAGCCTGCCGATTCTTTCCGTAGACAACTTGTGCATGTTGATGACAATGAGGATGTGCATCATAGTAATACAAGTAAATATTTTAAATTCATTGGTTTAGTAATAAAAATTTAATTGCAATTGGTGTTTGGATTAATGTAACAATTTGTATTGCAGCTGTAGAGAGTGTAAAGGTCGTTGTTAATGAGTAGGCTGAGGTTGAGGCTGAGGCTAGATAAACTAACCTTGATGTTGATGATCTGACTAGATTAGGTAAAGAGCTATACGATTATGAATGATGTCAATGCCTTTATTACAAAGGAATCACCACCTGCCATTAATGAATATTAATGAACACTTACACTATGAAGAAGACAAATGATTAAACATAAAGAGAGGACCAATTGAACCATCTTGTGGTCAGTCTATATCACATTGAGAAACAATGTCAAGAATTGAGAATCAAAACAATCAAAAGTTTCTTCAAGACCATGAATGATCAACAACATTCCATTAGAAAACAAAACACTAATCTATGTTATCGTTAAGCCATAAAATATGTCTTTAAAGTTTAGAAGCATCACAAAAACTTTCAAGAAACATAGTACTATCCAAAATATGTCTTTAAAGTTTATTTCTAATGATTATGATGATGTTGATGTTGATGTCTATAATTTATTTCACTTACTAATGCTTTCTTAGATTGAATTTTGAATTGCCAGGTTGGAGAATGCTTTCAAAGTTTAGGGTTTGTTCAACATGATACTCTTAGTTACAGCTCAAATGCAACTCAACATATTTTTGATGCTGGGCAACCCATTGCAAAAATTCATCTGGAGGTGAAATTTAACGCTATGAATTTTGGCATTGTTAAGTTTATTACTTTTCCTCATGTTTCATATTTGTGAAAATGTTTCTTGGCACTATCTTCTTTTTCAATTCCTATATTTTCAGCTTTTGAGATCATTAACTTAAGCATTACATGTCTTTGTTCAAAGTTTATTCTAACACTATATTATATCTTATTCTTATTACAATGTTCTTTGTTGTGGGGCAAGAGGTCAATCTTCATTGTCATCATTGTGGGGGACAGTGAAGATTTATTTGACAAATAGAAGGTCTTCTTTAGTATCTTATAATAACATGCTAAACTGATAAAGGTGTTATGGGCATTTAATCTGAAATTACTAATAGATTAAGCATATTATTACTATGCTTAATGTTCCATTTAAATACATTTAACACAAAAAACAAATTTACAAAACTGAACCACTGACATGTTTACAACAAAGATGTGTTGAGGAGTTTGCTCCTTGTTTAATGTTAACTATTCTTGCACAATACACTCATACAACAGTGAAATGCTATATGGAAGGGATGGTTGATAGTGTCCCTTGAGGGAAGGGGAATTGTGAAAGACTTGTTATCATTGTATTGTGTATTTCCAATATGTTTAGATGTAGGGCAGACCAGGAGAATGAAGGATCATTCACTAATTGCATGATAACCCAGTTTTGAAGGGTCACTGGTTGAGGGGATAGTCAAGGTCTAGATGATTGGGCCATTGGAGAACCCTATTTCTTTGTATTCATTTCTATTCAAATTGGATGCATGGATTTCCTATGAATTATCAGCTGCTATGTATCCTGCAACTGCATTTGTAAATCTACATATACTTCTCTAGGGTTGTAAGACACTTATAGATAAAAATAGAGAAACTAAATCAAAATCATTCTTTGTCTTATTTCCTTTTAACAAAGTCTCAACTATCAATGATACAATACATTTGATGCCCTAAGCTATCAATACAAATGACACCTAGCTAGAAGCTCATGAGCTGTCCATTTGATAACCATAGTCAACATTTCAAAAAAATGGATATCCTTGAGCACAAGCACCAATAACATCAAATAATGGAGTTAAAGCACAAGCTAGGGCATGACACTAGTAGAATGTGGTCATTTCAGTGACAACAATATACAATGGTGTCATTAAACATATATGCCAGTAATATCAACAAACGTGAATCCAAACATTTGAAAACCAATGACATGTTTACAAAAAAGGTCTAATAGAACTCCCAACAATTCTTAAACATACTTTATCTGATATGATCAATTCTTAAACAATTAAGGTTTGAGTAGACATAGTTATCACAAAAAAAATTTGTGTGGTACAAGGAAAATTTGGCTAGGTCAAATCTTCCTTCATGCTAGCAGTCTACAGAATTAGACCTTTATTAACAATTGATCATATCATATAACTAGTATGTTTAAGAATTGTTGGGACTGGTCCTTTGGCATGTATTAAACAAGATATATATAATTTTCAACATATTATTATTATTCTATTTCTTTGTTGTAAACATGCCATTGGTTCAGTTTTGTAACTTCATTGTTGTATGAGTGGATTGTGCATGAACAGTTAACATTAAACAAGGAGCAAAATCCTCAACACATCTTGGAAACTCCATTCACTTCTACCAAGCATAAAGCATTTAATCCATTCAACGTTACATATAATCATTAGATAGTTACATTTTATGACTGTGTAGAGGAACAATCATGACCAAAATGATCAAAACTACTTTCACCCTTGCACAAGCTATTCCAAACTTCAAGTAAAATGAGCAATATGCTATATCAAATCATTCATATTCATAGTAACCATTCAAAGGATCATTTTTTCAATGAACCCTCTAACTATACCCCTATGGTAGAGAAAGGAAACCTCAAAATAGAGAAAGGAAACTTAGTAAAACCAGTCTATGCCACTGTTTGTGAGGATACAGTCATTATAAGTGCCTCTCAAACCTCTCCAAACATGTAAGATTGTCTTTAAATACTTTATTGATCTCTTCTAAACATTAACCAAATCAAACCTACATTTGGATCCACACACAATAACCCCAAAATTAAGGGTTTTATATCCTTTAATGAATCTCAGTCATTGGTAATGCATGGAAAGTCAAACTAGTAGTCTCCAAAGCATTCAATAAGTGACTGGATTGTATTTAATACACACCAAAGGACCAGTTGTATGAAATTGTCAATCACATAGCATTTCACTGTTGTATGAGTGGATTGTGCTAGAACCGTTAACATTAAACAAGGAGCAAAATCCTCAAGACATCTTGGAAACTATTGAATTCAATAATAAATGAACCTAACACCAACACTATTCCTTCCATTCACTTCTACCAAGAATAAAGCATTTAATCCATTCAACATTACATATAATCATTAGACAGTTACATTTCCCAACTATGTACTAGAGGAACAGTCACGACCAAAATGATAAAAACATTTGAAAATAGTGAATCGATATCCTTGAGTACAAGCACCAATAACATCAAATAATAGAGATAAAACATGGGCTAGGGCACAAAACCAGTAGAATGTGATCATTTCAAAGAGCATTCATGATCAAATAAAATGCAATGCATTTGAAATTTGCAGTCGAATATGATGCCGGAGGCTTGAAAGATGAAGAAATCACATACGAAGAACATGCCATTGGTTCAGTTTTGTAAATTTGTTTTTTGTGTAATTAGTAATTGGTAGATTAAATGTGGATAAAACCTTTATCATTTTAATTAGCATGTTATTATCATATTAGATAAAGTATGTTTAAGAATTTTTGGGACTAGTCCTTTTGCGTGTATTAAACATAATAGAATTTTCAGCATATTATTATCAATCTACTTCTTTGTTCTAAACATGACATTGGTTCAGTTTTGTAGATTTGTTTTTTGTGTTAAATGTATTTTTCATGAGGAAGGGTCTTGTTCTGAGGAGATTGATGAAGATTGTGCACCTCAAAAACCAATTCATAAGGTACCAATCCATGTTTCCTATTCGCTTATATTTTTGGTTTGGTAAATCTCCTTATAAGTTTCATGTCCTTTCTTTTGATTACTATGGATGAGATGTATATCTTACATTTAACATTCAACTTCTTTACATTTTAGAACATGTAGTGTGTTTTTTGAGGATTTTACCAAATCAACTTTTAACATAAACCAAAAACACCAAACTGATATCTTGCCCTTGCAATGTGACAAAATATTTGCATTTGACCAATAACTGCAAGCAATTGAATGATAAATCCACATACCTGTATCTTTGTAAAATACCTGGAACATCAAAAAGATGGCTAAGTGGCTACCACCATGATTTTTATCTACTGAATATAGGAAAAAAAACACCAAAAAGAATCGAATAGAAAACACGATTGGTCATTTTAGAGAGCATTGATGATCAAATAAAATGCAATGCCTTCTCTCACTCTCGATCAGCTTTCACCTGCTCATTTTCTCCCACTCCTTTTCTCTACAATCGAAATAAAAATGATTTGGTCATTTCAAAATAGTGAATCGATATCCTTGAGCACAAGCACCAATAACATCAACTATTTTGATTTGTGTGTACCCTAATGTTGGCAAGAGTTCTTTTATTAATAAGATTACTCTGCAAGCTTAAGGAAGTGATATATTTTGGCAAATGAAGAGTGGAAAGATGATGATGTTCCTAAGATCATGGATGGACACAATGTTGTAGATAGAATGGGAAGACATCTTTTGATCCTGACCCTAGATCCTTCGATAATTGGGGTAGGATCTAGACCTAGGCTTAAAAAATGTCTTCATTTTTGTTGTGGAATATAGGCTCTGCTGCTGCAACAACAATAGACTGCAATGTACATATCACAACAGCTGAGAAACATAAATGTAGGCATCATGGTCACAATTTTTTGGAGACAAAACATAATTAAGTACTATTCCCAGATGATGCAAAGAAACCACTACTTTGCATCGTCTTGAAAAACAACTCAATTATGTTGTGTCTACAAAAAATTGTGACCATGATGCCTACATTTATGTTTCTCAGTTGTTGTCTCCCAGGACCCCTTATGACCCTTTACAATCCCTAAGAATACATCTTAGAGGTCTTAAAATGTTGTAAAGGGTCATAAGAGGCTCCTATGAGGGGCTAGGTGAGCTTCCACCTTCACGTGGTTGGCCCTGTTAAGTAGAGAATGTTAAACTATTCTTGAAACAAAGAGAAGCTCAATAATTTAAGGTCTCAGTCCACGGAGATGCTGAAAAAATGATGAGAATCAATGATGGAGAGTTTTTAGATTATGAGAAGATGTATATGGAGTGGAGGCTAGGTTGAGTACCAGTGCAGAGATGATGATTCAGTAACCTACATCTATAAAACCTTCACAATTATCCCTTCTTTGGCCTCCACTCATTCCTCTTCTCAAAAATGGTTATCTAGAAACTTTGGATAGTGTTTCTCATCCATGCACGAAATGTGCTAGTGATCGTATAAAATTACTTTAGGCCTCTAGTATTGATGACATGTACAAGCGTAAAATGTTTTTGTGAGACTATGATCAATTTGTGCAGTGTACATAAATGCAAGGCAATGATTATTCTCAATGATTGACAAGTAGCTAGGACTAAAGATAACACAACTCAAGAGACCATCATAGATTGTCTCTTTCTTTGGTCTATATTATTGATAGAATGTTTTACCTTTCATTAGCTCATCAAATCTGGGGATTTGAAAGAATTTAATAGAATATTTTCATGACAATGTTTATTATTTAAGTTGACATTGGATGAATTTATCTACTTCATGCACTTGTATACTATGAAGATGGTGATAAAGAAGCATCTCCTCTCATGGCCATGCTTCTTTATCACCATCCTCATAGTCTACAAGTGCGCGAAGTATATAAATTCATCCAATGTCAACTTAAATAATATATGTTGTCATGAAAATATTCTATTAAATTCTTTCGAATCCCCAGATTTGATGAGCTAATGAAAGGTAAAACATTCTATCAATAATATAGACCAAAGAAAGAGACAACCTATGATGGTCTCTTGAGCTGTGTTAACTTTAATGTGCCTATTTGTCAATTTTTTGACAATTTACAATTAATTCTGATGAAAGCGCTATGCATTCGATAGACAAAATGTTGGAAAAAAGTAATTTATGACATTTCATGCGATAGTAATGCTATACATTCGACAGGTAAACCTGTCGGAGAATACTGCACAACTGTCACTCTTTCGACAGTTTAAGTGTCATAAATAGAATGTTTTCGAAAGAACATTCGACAGTGAGGCCATATCACCGACAGCTAGATCTATCAAAATTTGATACAAACTATTGCTATTCCAATAGTTCTAATGTTGGAAAGAATATGTTTTCGACAGTTAGTTCTGACAGAGATTGTATATTTATGATAGGTCTTGTTATCAAAATTTTGATGGATGAATTGCAGGAAATTCTATAACGAAGTTGTTGTCACGTGCAAGTTTCTGACATGACATGGTGTCGGTAAACTGACAGATATGTCTTCTATTGAAATCTTCTACGCAAAAATGCCGACGGACTCAGGTGTCAAAATTCTGACAAATGAGCGTTGCAAATCTAACAAATGGCTGTTGAAATTTGACCTCAAATGTACTAGTGTCAATACACAAAAGAATCAAATAATGGAGAATATGAAGAAAGGGGAAAATCCTATAATCTACTATAAAAAGTATATTCTTGAAATCTAAAATAAATAGAAGGAAAATAGTAACCTCAAAATAGGTGAGATCTAGACAATACTGATTTTTGATGTCTGTGCACAGTTTTAGGCAATTCTGCAACCTGTTTTAGACTGGAAATGTCGAGACGGAGAAAAATGAGAAAAATTTTATCTTTTGGGAAGTAGGTCATCCTTGACCCAGATAGTGAGGCAAGGTATTGGCCTAGGTAGGATCCTACCCCCCACTGAAGGTCATCCTTGACCCAAAATAGCTCTGACAGAAAATATGTTTGTGAATCTTGGAAGTTTGCTAAAAAGGGTATTCAGATCTGCACTTCAATTTGTTGTCCTGTACCTGTACCTATAAGAAAAAAATGGTTTTTGTTGTTTGGATGGGGGATTTTCCTTGGTCAAACCCCAATTTATAAATTAACCTTCAAATTGAATTGAAATTACAATATGTATAAAAAAATTAAATGGAACTATTCAGCTTGCTTATGTTGAAGTCCTTGTCGAGGATTCAAATCCTTGAATCCATAAGTAGGGATGTGCCAAATGAATGTAGAAGTATGTAGGATGTCTCCAATCAATGGAATTATATCTTCAACACTAATCTTGAATGGATCTTTGTGTGGGAAGAGGCTTGGATGAATATGGATGGAGAAATCTTCAAGGGGGTCTCAAAGAGATTGAATCCTTCAATAGCTAACAATGGATCTCCTTGATGAATTCTTGAATGCTTGAACACTTGAATGCTTGAAGATGAATGAATTCTTTCTTTCTTTCCTTCTCCTTCTTTCTTACTTGCACTTGAGATCTAGATCATGAATAATGAATTGTAGATGGATTGCAATCTTGATCGAGAAAATGAGAGAGGAAGGCCTCCTTTTATAGTGATCTAGGGAAAAAACTTCTAGAGAGGCTGACATTGGAGAATTAAATCCCAATTAACCTTAACCCATAGAAATGGACCCAAATTAAATGCAATTTAAGTATTTATAATTTTGAAACCTGAAATGGCTGACCCGAAAGTGGGAAAAGAAAATTTTTGAAGCCCCACATCCCATAACTCTCAGAATCTAAAAATTGGACCTGGGGTCAGGGATAAGGTAATTCCTTACCTAGGTCAAGGTCTAGGTTGTCCTTGACCCTACCAGGTCATCTTTGACCCAGACAGTCAGAAACTCTAGATTCTCAGAGAAAACTGTCCAGAAAAGGCTGGAAATAAGAGGGAGAAAAGAAGAATAGGGGGGAAACAACCATATACATGAAAAGACCTAATCAAGGCACTTAACATGACCCCAAAATACTCACTTAGAGGGATAAAAACTCTTAACATGTAAGTGCTTCCATTTTAAGATGATACATTAAGCCCCCACTTTAGCAAGAGTATGGACTTGATGCAAACTCTTGGGAAAGGAAATCATAATGAAAAGATAATCTTATCATAATCAAAGAGGAAAAAGGAAACCTCCAACCCCTAGGGACTCAAATCTTCCTCAAATCTAAGATAACAATAAGAGAGACATCTCTAGAGAGAGATAAAGAGAAAGGGAGTGTGATTATCTTGCCCAACGAGAACTTATGTCCCATTGTGAACCAGACAAGGAAATAGTGCAACTAGAAAGATGGAATTGAACTTCCTAGTGAATGTGGTTACTCACTAGTCAACCCATCAAGGATTCACCCTTAGGGATATTCTATTCCATAAGAGTAAAATTGAAAACAAAACAAATCTAGTCTTAAGGACAGCTCCAACCTTAAGGGATAAAAAATTTAAAACTGAAGGGATCAAGAGATCCTAAAATATAAATCCATGCTTTAAGGATTAGTTTATAATCCAAAAAGGGATAAAATGTATCTTGAAAAATAATATATGTTTGTCAAAAGGTGTGTGTTTGTAATAGGTGAGTAGAGTGTATGCCCCCATGTTAAAGTCATTGCTAACACTTTAATAGGAGTAATGGCTTTAACGAAAACATAAACAACTCCACTGATTATGTTTTCACTATGAGATGCCCCCAAATGAAGACAAATCAAGGAAAATACCACATAAATATATAGAGAACACAGAAGGGATCTACTTTTCATGGGGTCAGTATGATCATAAGATAATATATATATATATATGATATTATTGCAAATGAATTGACATCATTCCCCAAAGAAAGTAGAACTACAATCACAAAGGAGGAAAGATCACATAAGATATCTGAGGAAGAATCTTTTCAGACCATGACATGGAGACCAAAAAAAATTAGTGCTACCACGTCTTGAATCCAAGTAGATTACAAGGTAACATTTACGAACAATAAAAAAAGATACAACATAACATGAAACAACATATAGAAGAATTGAGATACATATAGAGGAATCATACAGCAGGTTCAATTCCTTTATCACCTTGCACCATTAGAGAAACAAGGGTCATATAAAAGAATCTAACAACATTTAGAAAACACATCACGAGAGAATCACAATACAATAGGAAAACACACAACAAAGCTACCATGAAGGAGAAGCCAATCAAGCACGTCTCCTACTCTCCCCATCTCATTGTATATCATTTAGTGAAGGTGGGTAACTCGCAAGAGGGACTACATCTAATATAGTAGGAATGATTGTCAGTTCCAAACAAGGATCCTCTTTAGAATCACAATATTCAATACTAGGTGTAAGTGTTAATTGTGATGAAAGCATATTAGGTAAATCAATGTCAATGTCAATAGTCTCATATTCATCATTAACATCATCAGTATCATTAAGAGTATCTTCTTCATCTAGATTAATCAAAATAGGATCTAAGATACAAATGGAATCATCATATTCATGTATCTTAACATAATTATTAGTAACAACATCATGCATAGGTTTATCAGAAGAAAGTAAAGAATTTTGAAGAATAGAATTATGAGCTTAAGCATGAGCACTACAATTTTTATAGTGTTCATTAGTAGATCAATTACATTTTTCTTTACTTGAAACATGATGAGAACTAGGAGGAATAAATACAATATCCTTCATAGATTCATTAGGAAGATTAATAGGATTATTAGTAGTCAGACAGTCAATAGCAGGACTTTGATTAATAGATGTAGAAGCCATGGATAAAGGAGGTATAGAAGGTGTAGGTAGAAGACCATGATTAAGTTAAATAGGAGGTACACTCAATTCAAGAATCATATGATGCTTATAGGTTTGATATGAACAAAAAATATTATCAGGTTGAGAAGGACATGAATTAGGTAAAGAAGGCCAAAAGAAGTCAAGAGCAGCACAATCTCTGGGCCTAGAAGGTTGATATAAACTATGATTAACCATCTTCACTTATTCATCATGAAAAAAATTAAGACATTTATGGATAGGTGAAGCAACAACATGAATGGCATTCCACCAAGGAAAACCAAGCTTAACTTGAAATTGATCAAAAGTAGGCACAACAACAAAGGTAGTGTTCACAATTTTTCCACAAAGGTCAACTGGAAAATTAATAAAACCAAATGATGGATAAAGAAAACCATTACAAGTTTGAATCCACACATCAGATGTATCATAAGAATCATGTTGCAAATTTTTCATAAAATGATTTTCTTCAGTAATAACATTGACTAAGGATGTAGTATCAACTAGACAACCATGAGTAGGTATCTGAGAAATCCTAGCATAAATATAAAGGGGACCATCAAGAGCTTTAATAGTCTCAGAATCATTAAAGGTAATCAAAAGTTCCCAAGGTCTATTATTCTTCAGTTGTTGTCAAGGCTTAGGTTGAGTTTTCAATTTAGGCTTAGGTTTTGGTTGAGGTTGAGATTGAGCTTGTTGAAGCTGAGGTTGAGGTTGAGGTGGAGATATAGATTGACCAACATGCTCCACTTGATTAACAATGTGATTGAGATCATCCATCTTTGAATCATACACAATTACCATAGAAGATGGATGAGAAATGGTATTAGTATCATGTGTAGGTAAAGGATTTGTATAGATTTGAAGTTTTTGATTAGGAGGAGAGACAGATTTGTTCCAACTACCATCATGATTATCAGCAAATAAGGCATTAGAATCAATTAAGTCTTGAATTTTACATTTAAAAGAATAACATTTCTTAGTATCATGACCATTCTGATGATGATATTAACAAAAAAACTTAGGATCAAAAGATTTAGATGCAATCGTAGCAGGTAAAAGATGTTGAATAGGAGGTAAAGTAATCATATTAGCAGTTAAGAACCTATTCATGATAGAATGTAGAGATTCAGAAAGAGGAGTAAACATATGATTTAATCGAAAAGAAGTGGATGAAGAAGTGGCATTGTGAGATGCAACAACAACTTGATCAACAATTGCATTCGATTGTTTGTTTATCTTGACATAGTTGTTGAATTTTTGAATTTTTTTTGGATTAGGAGCAACGTTAGTCTTATCAACTAGAATAGGATCCATTGGAGTGGTGCTCTCAAATTGAATCACTTGTAATTGATAATGATGAAGCGCTACACAAACTTGTTGAAAAGAGCTAAATTCAATAAGTAGAATCTTATCTCTAATATATCCTTTTGCAAATTTGAAATAAGCATACATTGAATATCAATATCAGGAACATGATAGGAAATCTAAGCATGCAAATGCTTAAATCTAACAATAAATTCAGTTAGTTGTTCCTTAGCACTTTGTTTACAATCCAGTAAATCAGTCAAAGACATTTGCGGGCCAATGTTGTTTTCAAATTGTTGAATAAAATCCTATGGTCATGAGCATAATCACTACAAAGGATTTAAAATTTTTTAACATGATGAACATGGTCTCCTTTTCCATTATAATTCTCAAGATGAGGCATATCAACTTGCTGAGGACCATGACTACGAATAATGCCGCTAGAAAAAGGACTTCCCATGTCCCATGTAGGAATCCTAAACTTGTTTTGAGTTAAAGAAGCAAGTTGTTGTAAGGATGACACAGTTTGAGCCAAACTGATGATTGTTGAATCATTAGAGGAAATAGGAGGAATAGGAATTTTTACCCTAATTTTCATATCCTTGCAAATTTGGCTAAAATCTATTCTAAGGTCTCTATTTTACTCCTGCCGAGCATCTTTGAAAATTTTGTGGCCTCATGTTTTGTTTCTTGGCCTCTGTAGTTATTTCAAGTCCCTGGTCTGCAGGTCAAAATATTCATAAAACTAGTCATTGCATTGGGAACCTTTTAAAACCCTCAAAACCCTTTGGCCCATTATAATTCTTCATTACCTTTTTCAGCCAGTAAAGGTTTACATTTCCCATGTGCGCTAATTTCCTATTGGCCCAGTCGCCGGTTCTCTTTTTCTTTCAGGTGGTCCCTTTTTATTTGGCAACTTAGTGAATACATCAATTCTCATAATCCCTAAGTGTTTCCTAGTCACCGCATAATATCTTTTGACCTAGTGAACATTAACTTCTCTTCAATCACGTAATCGCTAAATCTTTCGGTGGTCTAAATTTATGGGGTCCTAGTTATGAGGATCTAATGGTTGGCATATCTTCGGATAGGCTATTATCAGAGCATGAGATCTTAAGATGACCATTGGATCTTCCAAGTCTGCAGTGTGTCAGTAGGACCAGTGCCACCTCATCTGATTCGGTAGCTTCTGATTGGTCCACATGTATCAAGTCATATTTTTGTTAGTAGGACCAAGTTCTTTTGGCGGTTAGAGGTCCTGATAGTTGTCAGAGGATCAACAGTTGTCTTAAGTTCGCAAGGGTTTTTTTAGAGCTATAAGGGGATAAGACTAGCCATTGATCTTGCTTTTTGTCAGAGCCTTTTAGGTGGGTCCTCGGATGATGATGTGCTTGTTTCTCATTGGTCCACATAGTGATGACTTGGATGCTATAGTGGGGCCATGCCAGAATGTCTGCAGGGATGTCAGAGGGATGAAGATCGATGGCTGGTGTATCTTTGTGAAGGGCTTTTATGACACATAAGATTATGCACCAGCCATTGATTTTTCCAAGCATCCAAGATTTATCAGTGGGTCTAGTGCTAGGTTAGGGTGATTTGCTCACTTCTTATTGGTTGAAGTAAAGAGACCGATTGTGGGACCGCATTGCCAGGTGTGCTGATATGTTTGAATGTGATTGGTTTCCAAATGTTGATGAGGACTCCTAGGTGGACTAATGTGTCAGTGGGTTTCTGACTTAATGAGGATCTAAAGGCCAGCATATAAGCATAAGGAATATTTTGGGGCTATAAGATCATGCGTCCGTCGTTAGATTGGAATCTTGGATATTGTGGGTCCATCGTCAGAGAACTATTGAGGTGTATGCCTACAAAGTGGCTGGAGTGAATAAAATATTGCCAAGTGGTGGGTTTGGGCCCAGGGTTTAAAAGAGTTCTTCATGACTTAAAGAAGAGAAAAGTCAAGGTGGGTTCTCATGCTGATTTGCTCGTGTTTCATTGGCTGTTGACTTCCACGATGGTCTTGACTTGTCAGAGGGGATTTTAAGTCATTTTTCAACATGTCATGGCCATTCATCTTCTCGAAAGGGTTTCTCATCGATGGTCACATTTTAAAATGACCAGGCTAGCTGTTAACATTCAAATTTGAATTTTTGCACTGGTTTCTTGCTAGGATTTTGTGTTCTTTTGGCTACGCATGATGTCAGTTAGCTCAAGAATTGATTTCTCAGGATGGTTGTGGCTGAGAGGACGATGGAGGTGACTATTGGCCGGTGTTGCAAGGTACTGTGTCATGTTCCTGCACTGGGAAGTAATGAAAAGAGTTGGCACCACCTTTGCAACCAGTACCTCTTCCAGGGAAATAAGATCAGATTTGAAGCCTTCATGGCTTAGTGGAGTTGCAGGTGGGTAGATGGGTCAAAGTTGTTGTGTCTACAGATGAACTTAGTCTAGGATCAACATGCAAAGAGAAAGATCTAATTTAATGACTGGTTCTCAGTGATTTTCATGATGGGTCAGTAGTGTACCTTTAGGGTTTGATACTTTTGTAAAATTTGTTACCCTAGTTAGGTTAGTTTTGACTCCTGCCTGCATGCATTTGAGTATGTATATATTTTTTTAGAGCCTTAAGTGCAAAAGGAGTTGGACAATTTGTAGAAGAAAATTCACCTTTTTCTTAAAGGCTATCTATGGTATCATTTCTACCCTCTGGCTCATAAAGTTGTATTTCTCCCATTGATGATTCAAATATTGTAGAGGTATTTTGTGACAATCCTTCATGTCCCTATTTTTCCTTGTTTGGATTATCTCTTATTGGATCATAGTATGTGCATGTTTTCAATGATAGTTTAGGGTTCTTGATCCCTCTTTCTTTCTACAATTTTGTGTGTTACTGTGTTTGATTTGATTTAGATGTTCTTTTGGGTATACCCCAACCCCCTTAATAGTCTTGTCTCAATCCTACACCAAGTTGTAGAAGTGAATGTCTGTTTGCAGGTCATAAGTTGTGTCTTATTCTCAAGCCCTCTTATGAAATACTTATGCAAGCCTATTCAGTAAGTTGTGACCTATTAGACCTGAGCTTTTCATTGATTTCATTCCTACATATTAAGATCCAAACCCTAATTTTAGTGCATCACCTAGTAGATATTTTGCTTTCAAGTCATTTCCCTTACAAGCATTCCTTCTATCCCTTTCCCTCAAAAGATTTACTTTTCCTGTCAAGAAGCAAATTAAGGTGATTATCCAAGAGGAACCAGCCTAGAACTTGGAGGTTTCATCCCAGTTAGCATAGGTCCCACACCTGGGGATGAATCCAATGTTATACTAGGTTATCAAGACCAAGAGAGCTTGAGACAGAGGCACAAACTTAGTGTATAACAGGAACATTAGAAACACTAGGTAAAGTGTAAGAAGTTGTAGGAATGGAAGACACAACTAGAGTAACACTTGGAACTATAGTTGGAAGTGGATTAGAATAGGTAAAAGGAACATTATGATAAGAAGGTTGTTATGTGGGAAGGGACACTGGAGGAACACTCATAGGAATAGAGGGAACCATCAAAGTCACCAAAGGAGTATAGGTAGGAACACTAGGTAAATGAATAGAAGAAGGTTCTATGCTAGTGACAGGAGGAATCAACCCTAAATCTTGAGCTTCTTGAGCTAAAGGTTTAACATTTGAATGCACGAGGTGAGTAATACCATGCAAGAGGTTAACACCTTGATCACTATCACAAAGAACTTTCTTAAGAGCCTCTATAACTTGAATAGAATCTTGATTATGGTTTTCTTGAATAAGCCAATTACCCATTTTATTAAGTTTGGTTGAAATTTTTTGGACTTGTTCAAGAGGAACTCTTAAAGCATCATCCTCATTATGAGATGAGTGAGAAGATTTTTTCTCCATAATAGGATTGGAATCATGAAGAATCAAATTATCATCTGGGATCCTAAGGAAAGGAGAGGAAGACTCATGATCAAAGGAACCCATAAGTCTACAACTTCACCTAACCAGAATATTATAAGAAGGACTAGAAGTAGTAAAGCTCATAAACCAATGCAATGCAAATGAACTAAACTAACATAAAGCATGAATATTTTTGTATTTTGGAAGAAATTTTGCAATTTTTTCTATTTTTGAAATATAAATGCAAGATTTAACATAAAAGACAAATCTAACACCACAAAACACAATAGGGCATCTAATTCCACAAAAGAAAGGAGAGTAAGTATGTCGAGTTCACCAAAATGAATGATATGAAATAGTAGCTCACCAAAATGAATAGGGTTTGAATTTGAATAGGGGTAAGATGTATGATATAGGGGTAGAATATAGGATCTATCCTTAATTCAAATTCCCAAAAGGAAAGATCCAAATGGATTAATCACAAAGAAGTGATCAATGCACAAAAGAATCAAATAATGAAGAATATGAAGAAAGGGGAAAATCCTATAATCTACTATAAAAAAGTATATGCTTGAAATCTAAAATAAATAGAAGATAGATACTAACCTCAAAATAGGGAAGATCTAGAAAATGTTGATTTCTGATGTCTGTACACAGTTCCAGGCAATGCTGCAACTTGTTTCAGACTGGAAATGTCGAGACAGAGAAAACCTAGAAAAATTTTATCTTTCGGGAAGCAGGTCATCCTTGATCTAGATAGCGGGGTAAGGTCTTACCCTGAGGTAGGATCCTACTCCCCACTAAAGGTCATCCTTGACCTAAAATAGCTCCAATAGAAAATCTATTCATAGATCCCGTAAGTTCACTGAAAAGGGTATTCAGATCTACACTTCAATTCATTGTGATGTACCTGTACCTACAAGAAAAATGGTTTTTTTTTTCTTTGGATGGGGGGTTTTCCTTGGTTAAAACCCAATTTAGGAATTAACCTTGAAATTGAATTGAAATTTCAATATGTATAAACAAAGTAAATGGAACTATTCACCTTGCTTATTTTGAAGTCCTTCTAGAGGGTTCGAATCCTTGAATCCACAAGTAGGGATGCACCAAATGAATATGGAAGTATGTAGGATGTCTCCAATAAATGGCATTAGATCTTCAACACCAATATTGAATGGATTTTTTCATAGGAAGAGGCTTGGATGAATATGGATGGAGAAATCTTCAAAGGGGCTCCAAAGAGATTGAATCCTTCAATAGCTAACAATGGATCTCCTTGATGAATTCTTGAATGCTTGAACACTTGAATTCTTGAAGATGAATGAATGATTTCTTTCTTTCCTTCTCCTTCTTTCTGACTTTCACTTTAGAGCTAGATCATGAATAATAAATTGTAGATGGATTGAAAACTTGACCAAGAAAATGAGAGAGCAAGGCCTCCTTTTATAGTGATCTAGGGCACAAACTTCTAGAGAGGTTGATATTAGAGAATTAAATCCCAATTAACCTTAACCCCTAGAAATGGACCCAAATTAAATGCAATTTAAGGATTTACCATTGTGAAACCTGAAATGGCTGACCCAGAAGCTGGAAAAAAACTTTTTGAAGCCCAACATCTCGTAACTCCTGAAATCTAAAAATTGGACCTGGGGTAAGGGATGAGGTAGACACTACCCTAGGTTAGGGTTGAGTTCATCCTTGACCTAGGTTAGGGTCTAGGCTGTCCTTGACCCTACCAGGTCATCTTTCACTTAGATAGTCAGAAAGTCTAGATTCTCAGAGAAAACTATCTGGAGAAGGCTGGAAATAAGATGGAGAGAAGTAGAATAGGGGGAAACAATCAGATACATGCAAAGACTTGATAAAGGTGCTTAAAATGACCCCAAACTCCTCACTCAGAGGGCTAAATTCTCTTAACATGGAAGTTCTTCCATTTTAAGATGATACAGTATCAGAGCTATTAGCCCTTGGAGAAAAAGTCTAAAAGCCTTAGGGAGATCAGAATGAATTTTGAAAGTTTGCAAGAAAAATTTGAAGCATCACTTGATGACCTAGATAAAGAAAAGGTTGAGAATGGCTAACAAAAATTTAAATTAAGAAGAGCAAAAGGTTTTATCAAGAAAATAAAGTAATAGCTTGAATTTTCAAGAAATTATAGACAAGACCTTATGGAAAAGATCAAGGAGGATTCTGATAATGACACGTCAAACTAGTTAAAGAAGCTAGAGAAATAAAAAGAGGAAATTAATCTTTTGATGACTCAAGAGATCCAACATGAATACAAAGTTGAAGAGACCTTAAAAGAAGTGAACATACAAATAGGATAAATTAAGACTAAACTTGATCGCTACAAGGACAAATGCCTAGAATTAGAGAAATACAATTAGATCATTAAAGGAGAACTCATTCAAGCCAAGTTACACATTGAAAAATTACATATGAGTAGTGATAAGATTGATGAACAAGGAGAGAGACAAAAACCTAAAGGATATATGATTGGAGTTGGATACAATGAAGAAGAATGTTCCAAGACTTGTGAAGAATCACATGAAGAGAAGATTGAAGAAAGAACTATATTTGAAGGACCTAGGTTGATCAAATAAGACCTTTTAGAGGTAGATGCTATGGATACAATAGACTCAGACACATGAAGAAGGATTTTATAGGTAAAGGACCTTTCAAACCCTTTACTAGTTATTGTTATAATTGTTATGTATATGGACACAAGAAAGAAGAATACAAGAAACCTAATTAGTCTAGAAGCAAGGAAGATTACTTTAGAGAAGAATCAACAAATCAGATCACATGCTACAAATGTAATAACCTTGGGCACATTGCAAGGTTTTGTAAACTCCAATTTAATCTGAATAGAGAATAGCCTACATGCTACAAATGCAACAACCTAGGACATAGAGAAAAATTTTGTAGGTATAATGGAAAGGACAACAGAAGAGGACCACCTCCTATGGTTATAAATAAAAATATTGTTGACAATGGTAAAAGTCTTGGTGAGTACATGGATGAATTCAAAACTCATTTTAGGAAATTAGTAGATGAGAACAGTGGTAATACATGGAAAATCAAAGAATATAATGAGGTATTGGTTCAAGGAGAGATAATAGATGCTATTGTTCCTTCTCTTGATGCTAAGATTTATACATCGACCTAAAAGGTTGAGCATGGCCTTAGAAGGAGCATTGGATGAAGATAATAAACTATATCCAACCCCTAATTTTGAGCAGTGATCTCATGCAAGCTTATTTATAGTATATACAGACACTATGGAACCTATATCTTTGATCATACCATCTGAAGATTCATATCCTATGAGTGCAAGAATTGTGATTGAATGGACAGTATGTAAAGTTAGGTAATTTAGTAAAGTGCATTTTCTTTCTTAGCGATGAATAAAATACCTCAAAGCTACTTATTTATTCACCATTTGATGAGAAACAATCAAGGAGAGAAGATTTTAGAGCATATCAGACTACCAAGAAGCTACATTGCGTGATCGATCAAATTTTTTTTTTTGAATTCAACGTGTTTAAGGTATTTAGATCATTTAACTCAAGGAGAAGCTATGGATACAACTATGATTTATTATGTTGTCGATAGACCTAGATACACATTTAAGAAACATCCCTTTAAATCTTGTGAGGACAACCATGAAGGATCCTTTTCCCAAACACCATACGATGTTCTGCATGTAGAAGATATTAGGGCATACATACATTGCAAATATGAGACAATAGGTGACATAGAGATATTTAAAGAAATAGAGGACATGATTAGACAAGATGGTAAAATGAAGAATGAGTTCAAACACCTAGATAATCTAAGAATTTTGAAAATGGTTGACTTGTATCAATTCAACAAAGAAGAATAGTTCAAAAGTATACTTAGCAGAGTTCATGATCGGTTCATTTTAATAGGAGAGAAACCTATAAAGATTTGTAGTCAATTGATTCATGACATTACTGGGTTGGACAACATTGTTGTTATTCATATAGAAGAAAACAATATAAATAAACAAGTTAAAACCCTAAAACACTCTAAATTGGATAAGCGAGCTATCACAATGAATGATATTTTCCAACAAGGTGTAAGACTAGTTGCAAGGTTAATTGGACACAAAATCTATTAAAACAATAGACTAATTTAGTTTCAATTGGAGTTATTGTGATGGCCTATACGGTTATAAAAGAAAACATAAAATTCAACCTATGGGAGATTTTGGCACAATATTTTTTAGGAAATGCTAAGATAATCAAGAAGCATAAATCTAAGGCTTTTAGATGTGGCTCACTTATAGTTCACATGTATATACATATTGAGCATAAGTTCCTAGAATGTACCCTAGAGCATTGAAGGATGACATACCCACTGGTATTTAGATATCAGAAAGTTACAGAAGATAAAATAACACATGGGTAGAGGGTGAACTATTTGGCATGATCAAGATTCTAAAGAGATAAATGAAAGAAAGAGTCATAATTCCTAAAGAGTTGGTTGAGAGATACAAGGATACAATCTATTTCATGGTTGAAACTAATTGTGTATGTTTTGAATCAATTGAACCAAGGAAGAAATGGTGTTACCCCATAGGCTATGAAGTTAGTTCATAAGTTATTATTATGCAAGTAGAACATTTTTTGGCATGTGAAGTTGACACATCTGAGAGAGATGGGGTATATATGAAGAGAAATAAGCTAAAGTCAAAGAAGAACATGATAGAGGTATAAGGAAAAGAAAGATAGAGAAAATGGTTGGTGATATGGTAGCTAAGGTTTGGATATCAAAGGAAGAGTTAAAATAGGTAAGGACTAAGATGACTAAGGGAGCTTATGGATTATCAAGCATGAGAATTGCAGCCCCTCCATCTTCTGAAGTAGAAAACATAGTAAGTCCCACTTCCACTATAATTGACCTATCTATCACTCCAAAGAAGACAACAAAAGAAGGTACACCAGATCAACCAAACCAAATAGCCCTAATAAACAAAAGGTTGAAGTGGAACCTAAGAAGAAAGATAATAAGGATCTAGAGAATAAAGAGGATAAGGTAAGTGAGAATAAAGAAGAGAATATAGAACAAACACAAATAAAGGATTGCTAGAAACCAAACATAAAGATATTACATGAAAGGATAATAAGAGATGGTAACCTAAAGAAATTGAACATATAATATGAGAGGTATGACTCTCACAATCAATTATTCACATAAGATATGGTAATTGAACATCTACTTGTTTACAAGAAGAACCTATTGAAGATTGAGAACAATATACCTAATGATTTGTATGATAAACTAGAAATCAAAAAATAGCTTGCACAAATAGAAGATGAAGCAATTAGGAATCAATTTATTGAGGATCTGTTGCATGTAGTTTTTGTATAGGAGAGAGAGAAAATACTAAAGGAACTCAAATGTTTACTAATAAGAAAAGCTAGACTTGTGAAAATTATGGGTAGAAAATATGATGAATTTATCTAAGATACTTAGAAGGTATTAGATCAGATACTTATGAGTAATATCCCTCATAAAAATTCATCTCCTAAGGCTACCAAACCCACACCTATAGGAATTGGAGAGAGATCTAAGTTAGCTGAGGCTAATGTAGAGAGAAGTGAAGTAAGTAATGACAAGCAACTAGATTTCTTCATTGCTGGTATTCTTGTGACCCTTGACACTTCACTTTATGAGAATGATCCATTTGGAGGAAACTTGGATAATATAGTGATAGAAGAAGAAAAAAAATAGGAAGATGAAGGATAGAAAGAGGAAGAGCAAAAAGAAGAAACATAAAAGAGAGAAAATATAGACACAACAAAAGGAGAAGAAACAAGAGATAACGTTAAACAAGAACCTGATACTTCCACCACTCTATTGTTGACAAGTATGGATAATCCTATAACCATAGATGTAGAAAATATGGATGATGATGAACTCATGAGACTATCCTTCATGTAATTCACAAAGGAAAAGGAAAGATCTCAACAGAAAGGAGAAAAAAAGGCTAAGGTAATTACTAGGGTAGTTGATACAGTAAATAAACTACTCCCAATACCTATTTATTTTCATAGAAAAGATGATGCAAAGAACTTTAACATGGCACTAGATAACATTGATAGTCACTATGAGTCCCTAGTGAAGATCGCAGAAGAGAAGGAAGAGAAAAGATATCTAGAAATGAAGTTGAAGGAAGTATGCCAATCTATTTCATGGGACTTGGGTATTCTGAGATCAACTACATCAAAGTTCAAAAGTTATGTCACACATGGAAGGAAGTTATACAACTATTGTATTAACCCTATCAGACACACTCAAAATATTTAAGATATTATGGCTAAGGACAGGGCTACTCTAGATAGCATGATGGATAGTTGTGAGACCTCATAGATTGTATTGGAGATGGACAAATAGGAATCAAAGATCCTTGATAATATGAATGTATTGGATATAGAGAGAGGGAGAGTAATGAAAAGTTTTGGTTTTTTGAAGATTCTAATCACTCCTAAGCTATCAATTCTTGAGGTACATCAATCTAAAATGGAGAAGATTGGGGAATCAATGACCAATTCTATGCCCATGGAATTGAAAGAAGTAGATACCTCATATTATGCTTTGAATGGATAGATACATTTCATTAAAGTATTGATAAAATAATGGAATAATGAAGTAAAGACCTTGGAATATTCCTTCCAAGATGTTCTAAAATTGGTGAGCAAGCGCTAAGTTCTACACTTTTTCCATTGATGTCAAAGGGGGAGAAGAGACGAAGAAAAAAATTGTAACTAAAACTTTTTTTTTAAATGTATATATAGAAAAGAAAAAGAAAAAAAAGATAATAGGGGAGACGAGAAGAGAAAATAAGAAGAGTACAGTTAGTGTTTGTTGAGACACTTAGTCATTATTTTCTAAGTGATTTCATCAATGCCAAAGGGAGAGATTGTTGGAAAGTGATGTTTTTGAGTGATATGGAGCACTTGAGGGTTGTAATTAATGGAAACACATCTGATATGGTGATCACCTAGAGTTAATTATAGTTTTGGAGATGCAGTCTTGAAAATGACTAAGTATAGAAATAGAAGTACAGAGTATAGTAGTACTATTTTAGACATCGAAGATAGTATATGATAGATGATGACTTGCGAGCTTCGAGGAAGACATTTTTGGACACGTATGACCTTTAGGTAAAGGTTAATTTTTCTTTGGTATTGTTATCAATGAGTTATAGTTATTTGAAGATATGTGAAGATAGAGGAGCAATGAAACAAAGCATATGAATAGTCATGATGATAACTAGAGTATAAGATGGAATCATAATGTGCTAAGACATATTAAGATTGTGGATTTCCTACACTTTGGTAATACAAATATTTCCAACTTAGTATTTACTCTTTGCATTATTATTTATTTTATTTTGTATTAGAATTGAGATCTAACTAAATAATACAATATATATATATATATATATATATATATATATATATATATATATATATATATATATATATATATATATATATATATATATATATATATATATATATATATATATATATATATATATATATATATATATATATATATATATATATATATATATATATATATATATATATATATATGAAGAACTTTTTGGATAGTGAGATAGAGCTATTAGATATGGTTGATGGCAGTTGTGAGATCAGAGGCTAATAGATTTTATTGAGAGCTTCAAATGGAACTATAAAAGCATAGAAGATGCTTGTTTATGTTCATCATTGAGAACACTTTGTACTAGAAATATTGGTTCTAAGACTTGTAAGCTCAATACAATCCTAAAAGGGTTTTGTATACCTTTAATAGGGTTGATATTCCTTTAATAAGGAAATGTACTATGTAATACTTAGATCCTAATAGGGCTATATCTTCTAACATAGACATTATACTTTAGTGCATGCTTGTGGGTACTATCCTCACTAGGGTTTCCCTTGGCTAGGTTTTCCTCGACAATAAATAATGGTGTTATGAGTTATGTGTTATTTTCTTATGTACTTTTCATTTCTAAAATCTTATATTTTATTTGGAATTGGTTTAAGTTCAATTTAAAGTGTTGTAATATTGATTCACCCCCCTCTTAGTATTACTCAATCCTAACACTTGGTGCACTTACCCTCCTATACTTTTATTCCCCATTTACTAATAGTCTTTCCTATATTACCAATATGCTTGTAATTGAAAAAACATAAATTAAATAACAATAAAATCAAAAAATGATTCAAACACCCATAAAACATAGATTTTTGGTCTCGTAGAAATCCTTGGTCAGAGGAAAAAAAATATGATGGGGATGGTACCCATAATTCTTTATTGAAGCTAAAAGAATTTGTCAGTTAAGGCTACAAAATGTCACTTTTTGAGTGGTTGATCCTCGTAGGAGTGACTAATCCATGGTTAAGTGTATCTATAGTCTTGTTAGGACTACTCTACTAAGATATTTTATCCTACCTATATGGTATTCACCCTATTAAGGGATTTACAAAAAGTTCACACAACGAACTTCAACAATCCTACTAGAGAATACTCGATTAAGGGATTTACAATACCTTATAAGATAGTTAACCTATTTGTTCTTTCCTCCAAATCTTATCAGATCACTTATGATCACTATCTCTATCTTCAAAATCTTGTTTCCTTCACTGCTTGTTCTTCACTTGTATATCTTTTCCACTACATATCTCTCATTCTGATCCTTTGATCCTTTTATTATTGATCTACTTCTTGTCTATTGAATCATATAATTATGACCTTAGATCTTAGGGTTCCTTCATCTTGATATTTTTCATAAACCATTTTCTCATTTCCTTCTGTTGGCTCCACTACATTATTTTCCTTTATTTGATATATGTTCAATTTGATAACTAAATTCCTTGAATAAGGTGAAATTAGAGTTCACCTTATTCGGTAGATTGAAAATGTAGTGGGGGGATGTGTGATATAAAATATTGTGAACATGTAAAGGAAGCAAAATAGAAATGCAAATACTAACCTCAAAAATAGGGAAAATTTAGAAAATTCTAATTTTTGATGTACGTGTGGAGTTTCGAGCAATTCTACAAACTTGTTTCAGACTGGAAATACCAAGATAGAGAAAAGCCAAAAAAAATTGTCTTTTCGATAGTAGTTAGTCTTTGACCCTAATAAAAGGTCAAAGACTACTTCAGAATTTTGAAGGTCATCTTTCATGTTGTTTGCAAATCTTGAAAGTTCTCTAAAAAGGGTATACAGATCCAAGGTCTGATCTGCATTCCTGCACCTGTACCTATAACAAAAAGGGATTTTATTGTTTGGATGAGGGGTTTGCCTCGGTCAAACCCCGATTTGGAATCAACCTTAATAATGAAATTGAAATAGAGAGTGCTAGAAAGTAGTAGAAGTACATCTAACAATGAAGTTATGAAATTCAATAGATATGCAATTGTATTTCAAATGTAAATAAGTATATTGATATGAAAGCTTGAACACAACAATGCCAAATGTAAATCAAAACCATGAATGTAAATCGAAAACCTCCATGATTGCATGCTTGGAATCCACCTTGATAGAAGAATGAATGTATCTAGAAGATTAACAAAGGATCTTGATAAAAGATCACACCATCATGATGCCTAGATCTAGGGTTTGAATGATGAATCTTGCATGCTTGAACCAAATCCCTTCAATGGCTTGAATGCTTGAATCCTTGATCTTCAATGGAGAACTTGAATGGAGAAGAGAAATTAAATGGATGCTTACTTGATCTTGAAAATATCCTTGAGAGCTCTTGATGAATAATAGATGCTATTATTTGATTGTGGATATGAGATGATGATGGAAATGGATCTTGAAATCTTCTCACAAAACTTGATTTGGAAAATGAGAGAGGAAGGCTTCCTTTTATAATGATCTAGGGCACAAACCTCTAGAGAAGGTTGGAATAGGAGAATTAAATCCCAATTAACCTTAACCCCTAGAAATGGACCCAAATTAAATGCAATTTAAGGATTTACCATTTTAGAGACCAAAATAGCTGACCTAAAAGTGGGAAAACAAATCTTTCTGAAACTCGACATCTGGAAATCATGGGACCTTGAAATTTGAACCCTAGGTCAAGGATGAGGTAGACCCCACCCTAGGTTAGGGTTGAGGTCATCCCTAACCTAGGTCAAGGTTTAGGTCATCTTTGACCCTCAAGGTCATCTTTGACCTTGATGTCAAAAACCTCACGACCTCAATCCAGAATGCTAGGAAATGCAGAAAGATAGTGAAAATAGGTGGAGAGAGAAGCAGAATGGAGGGAGAAAGCTAGATCCAAGAAAAGACCCAATCAAGGTGCTTGACATGACCCCAGACTACTCAATCAGAGAGCTAAATGCTCTTAACATGGAAGTGCTTCCATTTTAAGATGATACATTAAGTCCCCAATTTATCAAAAGTATGGATTCAATGCAAACTCTTGGTAAAGGAGAAGAAAGAAGAGATCCAAGTGGATTTTCAATGAGATAAAATAACACTTAGCTAAGGATTCTAACTCAACATACATGCAAGAGGGTGTAGAAACAAAAAAAGGAAAAAGAGACAAAAGAGGGGTTAGTACAAACCCAAATGCAAATCAACTAGTACAAGAAACCTTGCTAAGAAAAATTTCTCATACTAATATCATATTTGGAAAGCTATCATAAAATCATAAATGATTACATAAGAAAGACAAGACAAACACTACAAATAACATAGCATCATGATCCTGTCCTACTAGCATGAAAGCGAAAAGAGAGAAAAGAGAAAGTGATTACCTCACCCAGTAAGATGCTCACCTTACTATGAATCACCAAGGGGGGGAGAGCCAAACAAGTGGCCAAACCTACTAGTTCACCCATAAACTATGCTTGCAATTGTAATGTGTCTTCTGAAGGCTTTTGGAATATCCATAGATCCACCTTCTTGTATCACTATGAATATGAAATGTGTGTCTCCTCAGGATTTAGAAACTTATGTGTGTTACCTTCAGATGATTTATCATATAAATGGACATCTTTTCAGGATTTAGCAACTTTTGTGTGTTACCTTCCAAGATTTAACATATTGAAAATTTTGAAAAATGTGTGTGTCCTCTTGATTTAGCAACTTATGTGCATTACCTTTGGAATATTTAGCATATAAATGTGTGTTTTTTTAGGATTTAGAAACTTATGTGTGTTACCTTCCAAGATTTAGCATGTAAAAATAAAAAACCATAGTATAAGGGACACCCTATATATGGCCCCCTCCTTATTGTGGTAGTCTACTAGATAGGATACGGAAGAGGAAGAGGATACCTACTTCATAATGCAAGGAGATATCCTATTTACAATAATGTACACCATATTCTTATCAAGGGGTAGTGACCCCTACATCCAAGAGCATAGATAATTGTGAAAACAATATGTCACTCATGGAAAGAGGATCCTCAAAGAAAGAGATCTTATCAACAAGACTCCCACAAAGAGGAGTTCTTTAGATAAAATATCATCTTTCAAAAGGCAGGGCCCAAGATTCAATCATCAAGCCCCCTATAAAGAAGAGGAAGAGGAATCTTCAGAATGAGGGAAACAACTATAACACCAAAGCAAGGGTGAGAGTTTATAAAGAACATAATTTGCAACATAGAGAAGAAGTGATGACTTAGGACAAAAACTTCTCATATAAGAAGGTTATCCATAGTCAAAACATTTGTCAATATGATGAAATAATATTGCAATATAAACAAAGAACACTAAGCTAAGGAAAGTCATTCCCTAGACAAAGAAAGAAAAACAAAGAACCTTGCCCCACAAGGATAGAGAAAAGGGGTATCTTTGTAAAACAAATGTCTTAGAAAAGATATCTTGAATAAGATCTATGGATCATTATAAGAATAATGAAAAACCATAGAAAGATAGGAGAGAAAGAATACTAATTAAGACCCAATAAAAGACCTAATGGATCCTAGGAGACTGGGGTAAAATACACCTCTTGCCCCCCAGTCATGAGACAAGAGGGGAAGAAAATTTATATTATATCAGAAGAAGGGAAATCCACTATATCAAAATTATGAAGAAATTGTAAAAATGCACGAGAGTGAGACATAATTCCTAAAGTAGCTCTTTCTCTAAAATATAACTTGAAATGTTTACAATCAGTAAGTAAATATGTATTTCTATAATGAAAAGGACATTTATATTTGTATAAATAATATATCAGCATAGGCTTGAAGATTTCTTTCTTGGAATTCATTAATTCAACATATACCTTCTTATCCACTTCTTGATGAGCATTAGGGTTATCTAAGATAGGTGTAGGGAGAAGAATGTGAAGAGGAGGATGATGATTAACATTACCTTTCTTGACTTGAGATTTTGAACAACCAACACCATACATATCCAATTTAGGGGGTATACGAACTGGAAACCTAATACCACATTCATTAACTCCAAGCCCTAAACCTTTATAACCTTGTTTAGTCACCATATTATATCTGGTAGTGTACATATTATGTAAAGCTTCTACAGGAGATTATTGTTTATCATGTTCATGAGTAAAGGTTGTATAAGCTGGAATAATAGGTTTTGAAGAAGTTTCTTTACCCTTTCCTTTAATATCACCATGAATCAGAGGAGAAGGTAAATCAAAGAAGTCTTGCACATCTACATCTTGAACTATAGCTTGAATCCCATCATAAGTATGGGAAGAAATAGGGATAGAAGATGGAGAATTAGGTATCGGATTATGAATATAAAGATTAGGAATCAGTTTAGGATTGATAGAATTAGGAATATTAGGAGATGGTGTATCATCTACAAAATTCTTCACATAAGCCAAAAGAGTAATAAGGCTACCACATAAATCTTTAATGAAAGTTTTGAATGTAGGAAAAGTAGTGTCAGTCAACTTCTCAAAAGCATAGGCAAGAGAAAAATGAAGGATCATCAACATAATGAAGTGAATGATAATATCATAAACATCATAGGTATGGTAAAGAGATTCTAAAAGAAGTGTAATAAAGAACATGACCACACACCAAAGCATCTTAACAATCTCCATAGTAAATGAAATGCAGAAATGTTTTTGTATTTTACTGAATATATAGATTTTTTGGTATTTTTGAATTTAAAATGAAAGAGAATAAAATAAATCTAATCTTAAGGGAAATATAACACCAAAAAGAAAGAGAGTAAGCTTGTCGGGTTCACCAAAATGAATAAGGTGAAATTAGAGTTCACCTTATTCGGTAAATTGAAAATGTAGTGGGGGGAATGTGTGATAGAAAATATTGTGAACATGTAAAGGAAGCAAAATAGAAATGCAAATACTAACCTGAAAAATAGGGAAAATTTGGAAAATGTTAATTTTTGATGTATGTGTGCAGTTTCAGGCAATTTTGCAACATCTCTGGACTGGAAATGCCGAGATAGAGAAAACCCAGAAAAATTTTGTCTTTCTGGTAGTAGGTAGTCTTTGACCTTGATAAAAGGTCAAAGACTACTTCAAAATTTTGAAGGTCATCTTTGACGTTGTTTGCAGATCTCAAAAGTTCACTGAAAAGGGTATCCAGATCCATGCTCCAATCTGCAGTCCTGCACCTATACTTGCAATAAAAAGGGATTTTGTTTCTTGGATGAGGGGTTTACCTTGGTCAAACCTAGGTTTGGAATCAACCTTAATAATGAAATTGAAATGGAGAATGCTAGCAAGTAGTAGAAGTACATCTAACAATGAAGCTATGCAATTCAATAGATATGAAATTATATTTCAAATGTAAATAAGTATATTGATATGAAAGCTTGAACACAACAATGGAAAATGTAAATCAAAACCATGAATGTAAATCCAAAACCTCCATGATTGTATGCTTGGAATCCACCTTAATAAAAGAATGAATGGATCTAGAAGATGAACAAAGAATCTTGAAGGAAGATCACACCATCATGATGGATAGATCTAGGGTTTGAATGATGAATCTTGCATTCTTGAACCAAATCCCTTCAATAGCTTGAATGCTTGAATCCTTGATCTTCAATGGAGAACTTGAATGGAGAAGAGAAACTGAATGGATGCTTGCTTGATCTTGAAAATATCCTTGAGAGATCTTGATGAATAATGGATGCTATTACTTGATTGTGGATATGAGATGATGATGGAAATGGATCTTGAGATCTTATCACAAAACTTGATTCAGAAAATGAGAGAGGAAGGCTTCCTTTTATAGTGATCTAGGGCACAAACCTCTAGAAAAGGCCGACATTGGGGAATTGAATCCCAATTAACCTTAACCAATATAAATGGACCCAAATTAAAAGCAATTTAAGAATTTACCATTTCAAAGACCAAAATAGCCAACCCGGAAGCTGGAAAACAAATCTTTCCAAAACCTGACATTTGTAAATCATGGGACCTTGAAATTTGAACCCTGGGTCAAGAATGAGATAGAGCCTACCCCAGGTCAATGTCTAGGTCATCTTTTACCCTCAAGATTGTCTTTGACCTTGAGGTCAAAAAACTCAGGACCTCAATCCAAAATGCTAGGAAATGCAGAAAGATAGTGAAAATAGGTGGAGAGAGAAGCAAAATGGAGGGAGAAAGTTAGATCTGAGAAAAGACCCAATCAAGTTGCTTGACATGACCCCAAACCACTAACTCGGAGGGATAAACTCTCTTAACATGGAAGTGCTTCCATTTTAAGATGATACATTCCTTATTCTGATAACTAACTCTGTTATTCTGATAATTGCTTTATCTTTCTGATAGTATAACTCTTCACATTATTGATGATTGACATCGATTACAAAACTTATACTTATATGTCCAACAATCTTCCCCTTTGGCATTGATGGAAAAAACTTTGATTCTTTGATTCTTCTCTATCTCTCAAAATTTTCAAAACTATTCTATTGATCACTCCCCCTATGATAATTTTCTCCTTTTTTTTCCTTCTCACTTCTTTACTTACTTCTCATGTTTCTTACTTCTCTCCCTTATTACTTTACTTCTCCTATTTTTGGCCATTAATGCCAAATGATATATATATATATATATATATATATATATACATACACTTTTTGGGGTGTATAGTTCCTATAGATTCTTTGTGATGAACTTGTACCTATCTCCTATATTCTACAAAATGGTGTTCCATGAATCTTTCAATGCATTCAAACCAATAATATGTCCATTAAGATCAAATGCTAGTTCTCCTAAGTTTTCCATAGAACTTAGTTCTGGTATCTATACAATGGTTTTTGATGCTTCAATATTGACTTTTCATTATGGAAATATGAGATGTGATTATACCTTGTAATTTAAAAATCCTCATATGTAGTTGATCTTTCTCTGCTACTAATTCTTTTTCCTTTGAGATTAATTCTCTCATCTTTTTTGAATTCTTCACAAAGTTTGTCATTTTCGGTTGTAGTTTGTCGATATGCTACACTAGCTCATTATGAGAATTACCTTTGATAATTCAACTCTTAAAACTGCTAGCTTTCTCAATAAATTTTATACAAGTTTATTTTCCACTTTTTTGTTTCTTCTATGGCTAGCTGCTCTCCAATTCATTTACAGATCCACTGATCTGATCAATGTATACCTTTAGTTATTTCTCAAGTGAGTCTTCTTCATCAAGATTTATATCTGGCATAAAGTCCTCAAATATGTTGAGCATCCAATTGAGAACTCATCTCCTTAACTTCTTCACTCTTTCCTCATCCAATTTTTCCTTCAAATGTAATACTCTTGTATATTCCTCTTTATCTTTGTTCTTATTCATCTTTCTCAGATCATGTTTGAGTATTAAAAATTGAGGATCATCACTATCTACTTCATCATCTTCATCTTCATCTTCATCTTCTTCCTCATGTTTCCTTTTTCCTTTGGTCTATATTTTCTCCTTATTAGCATCTTTATCTCCATCATTCCTTTCTTCTCATCTCTATCATTTATTTTACTTGATTCATCTTTTCTTGAACCTTCAAGTTCTTTCTTACCAGTATCACTCTTATCCTTATCTTTACTCCCAATATCTTCTATTTCTTGTTGTTTCTCAATTGATTTTTCCTTGTTAGTATCTTCTTGTGGTTGATTAATTGGTAAGTTTTTTTGTTCATCTAATATCGGGGTTAACTCATTTGTGCTTGATACTTATTTTTTCTTCTTCATCTCATACAATATCTCTTCAGTGTTGTGCAGGGTATGTTCTGGTAAATTTTCTTGATGTCTAACCAATATAGTATCATGTCCGTCTAGTGTGTCCTTTTCAGTTTACAGTGATATCTTCTCAGTAGATGTGTTGACATATGTGTCAACCTTTTTAGTTTATCTTTTTGTAGGTATATGTGCTCTTGTTTCTTGTTCCTCCATTTCTTTAGTAATATCTTTTATAATTACTTTATCCTTATTGATTTGCATTTTGGTTACACTAGGTGCACTATCAATTAACTTATTAATCGTGAATGTGTCATCAATATATTATGGTCCTTCCTCTGAGTAGGATGTATTTTGTTCTTTATTTAGCATCTCCTTCTATAACTATGTAATATCATGTCACAATTTTTGTTATTCATTTACTAACACCACAGCTATCAATGTCTTCGTTCTGAATGCTCTTTTATGCTTCTCTACAAAAAACTTTGTATCATTATTAGATAAATGTGGAATGAGTTACTTTGATACCTTTGTCCTTATCTCCTCAACTCTATGATAATTTGAGTTCCATCTAAAAAGTAAAGTTTCATATAATTCTATTGGTACATTATCCTTGATATCTCTAGGGTACTTGTTGTATGCATGAAAATGTTTCACAATTGTATCTTCAATTAATTTTTTCTCTACTTCTAAAAGTTTTGAAAATGTTTTAGGGTTGATTGTGCCAACCAATTCAATTTTAGTTATGTATTTTTCCATCTTGGTAGGATATGTCGGTATCTTGATTTGTTTCCTTCTTGACTTATTTCCTTGTGTTTTGTTTTCTTTCTTAGATTCTATATCTTCTTCTTCTTCATCTTGTAGCTTTTGTCTCAATGGATTCTTCACTTGAATCCTTATAGTTATGTATTCTGGCTCAAAAGTTTGATCTTTATTTCTTCTAATTATTTTCTTTGTCATAGTTTCTTCTATCTCTAGTGTTGCTTTACATTTCCTTCTGATAGTGCTTGGTTCTCTCAGTTTGGTCTCCTCTTCTACACTTTCCTTAATTTCTTAAATAGCTAGAAGGGCTTGTGTCTCTGTAACTTCTAGTTGAGTATTGATCTCTTCTTCACTTTATCCATATTTTGTTGTCAAAATATTGAACATTTTCTATTTCTTCTTCATAATTTTTATCTTTTTTTATTTTCAATGTTATTCTTTCATATGATTTTTCATATTTTCCAAAATTTTATCTTTTATGTCAATAGGTAAATTTAGTATATGATATGCACATCTCACCACAATGTCCTCACTAAATTCATATCCAAATATTGGAACCCAAGATGTTCTTTTTTACACATGTTGTATCGTGTAAGTGTCATTATCTACAAGAAAAATAAAATTGAATCTCTGTACTTCTCTACTACTGATGGAGGTATTCGATAGCATTTTTCATCTTAATTTGAAATTCCTTAAAATATCCCCACATGATTTGATTATATTCTTCTCCTAATTATGGTATATAGTCATTGATCTCATAAATTATTGGTCTATTTGTTTTCCAATTTACATTTCCTATGTCTTGGAAGGAATTCTTCACATAAAAGTATAAACAATCAAAAAATGATCCATACTTAAATTCTTTCTTTTGATCCCTCTGCAGTCGATTCATCTTTACAAATAGTTGTGTCTGAAACATGTTGCATATCATAATCTTTTCCTTTTTTTTCTATCTCATAGGTTTCATATACAACACTATTGGGTACGTTGTTTTGTCAAATGGATTGGTAGACTTTTAAAAAAATGATCGATGTTACAAATCATGTTCCTAAGTCCTTGACCTTCTCTACACTCATAGCTCTTCCATCCTTAGATGTCTCAATTATTTTCCTCATCTCTTCCATATTTCTCACTCATAGAGTGCATTCTTTTCCTTCATCAGGTAAGCAAGTGACCATATGAATTACATGTCTTTCATTATCATGAAGGGTGCTTCCCTTAATACCACAAACACATAGCAGAAATAGAGAAACAACAACAATATGCAAGAACAGAAAATTGGCTTCTTATTATCTCCACAAATGTGGAATTACAAACTTTCAGAATTACAATATGCAAAGCCACATGGGCATTCCCTTACAATATTCTGTAGGACAAAGCCTCAAATCAATACCCAGATCTACTACCTAGAATTGTCCCCAACTCCCTAAGACAATACAATGGGCCTTCTTTATATAGGCAATTTCCACCACCCGAGAAGGTTCCAAAAATTTAGCCTTTAAGGCCAACAAAACATAGAATTATTTATTTTTCACAATTATTACAATAGGGTCGGCTCAAAAGAAATACAAAATATTCTTTTAGGTAGCCCAACTTCCAGAGGCCATAACTTTTTAACCATAGCTCTATTTTTTTATTGTAACCACTTTTCGGAAACACCATGACGAGATCTACAGTGCTTGACACACGCTAGCACCAGTCAAGTGGGGGTCGATCATGATCTAGAGTCTTTAAGGCCTTCAAAATTGACATAAAATATTTTGTACCCAAGAACCTCAATAACTTCACCAATACTGATGATGTGGCAATGAAACTCAACTGGTAGGCTGAAATGACTAGGATGAACCTCCAACTATGAAATCAAAACATTCTGAGATCATATGACCAAATTACTAAAAATAGTAAGTTTTCATAAATAGCAGCTCTACACAAGATAGCCCTTATTGAAAACCAAATAGAAATATTTTTGGATGATGTAAGATTGCTCTTACACCCAGGATGCTCTTGCATCAAACACCCAGGGTAAATTCAGAAGTGACCCTGTCATGACTCAGGTGTGCAGAGGAAAATAAAGACGGTTAACCTCCTCCTTTGTTAGCCATGATGAATCTTCAACAAGTCCTCCTTTCCATTTGACCAAATACTCTTCATATGTCTTGTTCCTTATGCTTTTGCAAACATGACTATCCAGTATGTCTTCAATCTCCTTGATATTTGAACTGGTTGCTGGAATACTCCACTGTACTATTGTAACCTCATCTTGAACACCTCCTTCATGATACTCTATCAAATCTAAAACATTAAATACTGGTGAAATATTCAACTTAGTAGGTAACTCGACCTCATCTGCATTTCTTGAATCATGCTTCTTCAGTATCTTACATGGCCCAAACTTCTTCATTTTCAACTTGTTATATGTACTAGCCAAAAATCTTTCCTTCCACAAATGAACCATGACTTCATATCCAACCTAAAATTACTTATGCCTCCTTTTCTCATCTTCCTTAGCCTTATACTACACATTCATCTTGGTAATGTGCTTTCTCACCTCCTCATGGATATTCTTCAAATATTTTACAAAATCCTTAGCTTCAGCACTACTTATTTCTCCTTTATCTATCTTTCTCAACTCAAATGCATTTCTTGGACTACTCCCATATACAATCTATTGGAAATATTCAGGAATTAACCGAGTTACTGAGAGGGGAGGGGTGAATCAGTAACTCCAAATTTTCTTTGAATTTAACATGTAATTTATTTTTAACCTTTGCATACAGAAACTTAAGAGCATTCACAATAATGACACATAGATTTGGTTACCCAGAAACCTTCCAAAAAGAAAGTAAAACTGGGGTGGGGATGAAACCCACAAAGCTTTAATACTATAGAATAAAGTTGGCCAGTTAAGGCTTACAATTTGATCACTTCTGATGATCTGCCCTGTTAGGAGCAATAAGGATTGCTAAATCCACCCTGTTAAAGGATTTACAAAACATACAATGAAGTATGCACTCGGTAAAGAGATTTTACAAAAGACTGTTAAGTCTACCCGGTTAAAGGATTTAGTACTGATTCACCTGTTAGGGTGAAACAGTAGATCTCTGGCTTTGCAACTGGATTGCTGATTGAGATTCGCTGATGTAATGATCACCTTCTGTGATGAATTTGTCTTTGTTGTTCCTTATACTGTTGAAGCCCTTTGTAATTCGCTTATCTCTGCCTTTCTTTCTTTTTCACATATATGCTTCTTACTTACATTCTTTGACATTTTTACAACATTGTTTATATACAAGTCTTAAACAATTAATTTCAATTACAATTACAAAGTCGGCTTGACAAATAAACATAAGTGCTACTAAGTCGGCCCAAGTATGGTTACACGATTCCTGCAAACTAACTCGGTGACTTTTTGATACTCGATATCCACTACATTACTCGGCATCATCATGCACTCGGTAGAAGTGAAGGCACGGTTCATACTGATCACTCGGTAGGTTTTGAACTTGGTAAATACTGGTGACTCAGTAGACATGATGTTACTTGGTTTACACTGTCCTATTCGGTTTGTACTGTCTGCTCAGTTTGCACTGTCTGCTCGGTTTGCACTATCTACTCATTTTGCACTATCTGCTCGGTTTGCACTGTCTGCTCGGTTTGCACCCAGAATGCAAATAAGTGTTGTCACTAGTGGCAATTCTGCTTGATGCCAACAATCTCCCCCTTTGGCATTAGTGACAAAAACACTTATTGGCCAAAACTTATATACATGAATCATGCTGAGTTTTATTTTGATTTTTCAAAATTTGTCTTTGTTATAGAGCTTTATACATTGTCTCCCCCTTTCAATGTGCTAACTATTTCTATACAAATCTTCTTCTATACATATATCTCCCTCTATACATATCTCCCCCTTTTTGACGATAATGCCAAAGGTGTATATACAAGTTATTTACAGAGAGAATCCAAAATTTGATAGAAAATCAGAATGTACCTTCATTATTAGTGCCAGGGTTCTGTCCCAACTTTCTTGCAGAATCTTACATGTTTGGATTGCAATTTGGACTTCTGCAGAGAGTTCAATCATGTGATCTGCTATAGAGAATTGATTGTCATTAATCAATGTTTTGGAATGTTCAATGTGCTTATACATTGTATTCATGATGGGAAGGATCATGTGTTGGATGTCTAGCAGTGTGGACTGGATCCTTGTGTCTTCTTTCAGTAGATCAGACTGCATGTTTGATAGGTGTGAGATTTTCATGTGATGAGCAGAGCTTGAACTTGGTTCAAGTTGTAGCTTCTGTATGCTAATCTTCATATCCTAATCCATTTTATTCATTTTATCCTTAACATCCTTTGTGAACTCGGCAATATTGCACAATCTGGCCAAAAGAGAGGTAGCATTTGAATAGATAGATTCAGTGTTAGACAAAACTGAAGACAATTCTACTTGGTTAATAGCTATGTGCTGAGCAATGTGCTCAAGCACTTTATTGTTGAATCTCTTCTCGACTCTTTCAACTAACTTTTCTATCCCAGATGAATCCTCATTGTATTTATTAACTGCTTCTGCTAATTGTAGCAAAATATGTTGGGAGGAGTCTACTTTAATACCTAATGCATCAGACAAAATGTCCTTAGCATCCTTGATGATTTGATATTCCTTGTCTCTCTCCTCTTTAAGCTTCTTTTGTTTTTCTTTCCTTTGGAGGATCTCACCTATATTTTACATTTGGTCCGCTGATAGATTTGCAAAATCCAATGTAGGAATCTCTATCTCTTCATCTAAGTCTATATCCTCTACTACATTTTTACCCAAAAATTTTATACTCGGTAGAGCCTTAGGCTTATCTATACTTAATGCCTTGGTAGTAGTGACAGTAGATAAAGTAGGGCTAGCTATAGAGACTGGTATACTTTCTACTGGAGAACTTAAAATATTTACACTTGAAGATTCAAAAACTTGATGATGCGGGAGACTACAACTCGGTAGAAGAAATGATAGTTGCTTCTGTTGTTGCTATAGATGATTGGACAAATGTTGAAGTTGTCACAACCATGCTTGAAGGTGTCTCCGGGCTGGATGTAGAAACTTTTACTGGAGAGGTAGGAAGGGATGCAATGACTTCTGCTGCTATCCTCATAGTATCATCTACCTCAGTGTCTTCTTCTTGTTCATCACTGTCATCTTCAATATCTTTTATTATGACTATTTCAATACTCAGTTGGTGAAGGTGGTATATGTTCTTCCATGTAGCATTTGCAGCCTTCACAACCGATTCAATATTGTTGATCAAAATCAAACAAGTATTGAACTTTAATGTCATCTTACTTTCATTTTCTTTTAATGCCTTCTTTACTTCATCATTTTTCAAGCTCGGCATTAACTGTCTCAGGGTTTGATCAAATATATCTATCACAGTTTGCTTTGCATTGCTCCATCTCATTTTTATTGGATTTAGTAGAACTGCTGGAACCTGTGGGGCTATTTCTTCAGGAGAGTATTTCCACTGTCCCATCTTTTCAATAATAGCATCTTCTATTTCCTTCTATTCTATTTCTGATCTGGTTTCATATCTAAAGGATTTTATGTTACTTACTCCAGATCCTAATCTGTCTCTAAAGAGTTTGATCTTTTCTTGAAAGTTTAGAGGAGGCCTTTTGAATGCTATGTCTTTATCTGCCTTGTCTGCCTTGTCTGCCTTGCCTTTTGCATTTCTCCTTGTAAATACAGCAGTGGGAGGCTTAGGTGCCTTAGTGATGAATACCTTTCCTTTCTTCTTTGTAAGTTCTGGTTCCTCTATTTTCTCATCCTTTTCCTCTTCTTCTTCATCTTTTTCTTCTTTGTCCTCGGTTATCATTTGCATTTTGGCTATCCTCTTCTTTCCTTTGTTTACCACCTATGGAAGCTTTATGCTTAGTTCAATTCTTACCTTAGCTTCATCATATGTTCCAAAATATGGAGCTTTGGGATTGATAGGCTGATTAAGAAGAGCTTCAATGATATTCTTGGTTTCATCAATATTTACCTCATAAGGAAGAGGTTTTACATATACAGTCCCCAGTTTAGCTGCTTGAATATATACATTATCACAATCCACCATAAAACAAATTTCATTCTTGTAATCTTCCACCAACTTCTGTGGAATCTAGAATCTATCATTCATTTTCTCTTTGAAAGACTCAAAATAATTATCTATTATGCTTTCAAAATTTTCACCCATTTCTGAGATGTATTCATTTATTTCATAAAGGACTGGCACATCTTTTCTCCATACAACTTTGCCTTTAGAAGGGAAGAATTTTTGAACATAGAAGAATAAACAAACCAATAAGGATCCAAACTTACATGGATTGTTTTTGGAAGTTTGAATGCTTTCCATGTTTTTGTTAAACTGCTTTAACAATAAGTCTGCTAGGTCAAATGTTAAGTTATTCTTGACCACTTTGTATGCTAGGTCGATAGCTTCATAGGAGACACTATTCTGTCGACTAGAACTGTAAATCTTATGGGCAATGATGTGTGTACCAAACTTCAGTTCAGCATCGGTAATGTTGCTAACTTTCATGCCTCTACTGTCCCACTCGGCTAGGGTTTTCTTCTCTAGTTCCGTCCGACCTAGGGTTTTGGTAGATTTTTCTTTGTTCAACATGGGAAGACCGGTGATTTGATGAATCATCTTCTTTGTGATCTCTAAGGGTTTCTCAAGCCAAATCTTTCCATCATGTACACGGCTAAGAATGTATCTAACCCATTTATCTCGAAAGTTTTGAGGTAGATGTGCAATGTGAACTAAACCTTTATCTTCCAGATGTTTGTGCTCGGGTTTTAGAATACCATCCACACACAGTTCTTCATGCACAGTATCTAATTCTAGGTTCCCCATTTCATGAATTGAATAGTTGAAATGATTGCAGATATCGTTAAAAAGTAGTACCTTAGGAGGAATCTGAGATTGAGCTCCGTTCGGATCTAGGGCTGCTGCAATTGCGGGCACGATCTTGAAATCTGGTGCTTTCCATTCCCCTTGGACTAACATATCAGATCCTTTCTTCGCTGAAGTGCTAGATGATGCCATGGTAGCTCACAGAAAATTCCTTTTGCAAAAGTGTTGAATCGCTGGGTTGCTCTTGAAATTTTCTGCTCTCAAAGTGCTAAAGGTTCGCGGTGAAGAATCTGTTTGATTACTTGCTTTTTGTTTATAACTCTATCATTAATGCTCAGTACAAATTAGGGTATGAGTTCTGACAGACTGTCACCCAATAAGAATTAATTGCTTGATAAAGACTTCGCAACTCAGTGAACTTGAGAATTCATATTGTTCCGACCTCGCTCGGTAAAGATGGGTACCGACCTTGCTTGATAAAGACTGATACCGACCTCCCTGTGATCTTATTGCATCTTGTATGCTGATTTAGATCTTTCTATTAATTCGGTTCTGGAACTACTTGAGATTGGTCTATGAGAATACAGTTCCAGTGCTTTCTTGGAAATTTAGTTTGAGTTAGTAGAGCCATCCATTCCATTACTTGGACTGGATTGCTTGGTAGATTTAGGAATCCATTTTTGTCTCACCTGTTTCCTGACCTTAGTTGCTTCATTCTTCTTTCCATCTTCAACTTCACTAGCATTCATGTAGTTTCTGGCTATGTGACCTAGTTTAGTGCATTTGAAGCATCTTACGGTAGTATCTCTTTTCCTTAGATGATGTTTTATGCAATTCATGCCAATGTGTCCATATTCTCCACAGTAATGACATCTACACTAGGTGTTGTAGTCCCATCCAAACATTTCTTTCATAATTTGTTCTGCTGGATTAAATGTCTTGGATCTGCACTCAGATGCCTTGTGAGCTTGTTTGTTGCACTTGTGACAATTACCTCTGAATCTTGGTTTTTCCCTGCATTCATTTGCTTTGTGACCAGGTTGATTGCAGCTGTAACATTTTCCATTGAATTCTGCTTTTTCATTGTTCCAACATTTATTTGAAGTATGTCCTATTTTACCACAATGATTACAAGTAGGTTTTTTATTTCTTTGAGTACCTTGCTTAGAAGATTCACCTTCTCCTTTGTATCCAAGTCCTGCTTTTCCTTTTTGCCTATGAAGATTTCGCTCATACAGCTGATTCAAGTCTTCTTGACTTTTCAGCATTCCTTCATTGATTTGTTTTTCAGCGTTTAGGTCATCCACCAATCTTAGATTGATTTCCTTTTCAGATCTTAGTTCTTCTCTTGTGCTTTCTATTTCTGATCTTAGATTCAGAATTTCCTCATTTGTATGAGAGATCTGATCAATTAGGTTTTCTAGCTGAAGGGTTTTATTTTGGACTTCAATGTTCCTTCCATCTAATTCATCTTTCAATTTGTTTCTTTGTTCCAAGATCTCATAGAATCTTGTAGAGTGTAGCTCTTGTTCTCTTTTTAATTTTCTCACTTCTTCCTGCAGAGACCCATTCTTTTCTAGGAGTTCTTTGACAGCATTGTTTGCTTCATCTGAGTTATTTAAGGGAAAAAGATCTTCAATATTTTCTTCAATGTAATTCTAATCATTCATCTAATTTGCAAGTTCCTTCCTTCTTCTTAGGGATTGGGAAAGATGTTCTTTTTCTTCCTTGAGTTTAGCTATGGCCATTTCCAGATCTAGCTTTTCATTTTCAATCACCTTGTTCAGTTTGCATACCTCCATTGTCTTGGATCTTTGCTCAAGCTAGTTAAGCTTTATCTTGAGAACCAATGTTGCTCTGATACCAATTGTTGGAAATATTCAAGAATTAACCGAGTTACTAAGAGGGGAGGGGTGAATCAGTAATTCTAAATTTTCTTTGAATTCAACATGTAATTTATTTTTAACCTTTGCATACAAAAACTTAAGAGCATTCACAATAATGACACATAGATTTGGTTACCCAGAAACCTTCCAAAAAGAAAGTAAAACTGGGGTGGGGATGAAACCCACAAAGCTTTAATACTGCAGAATAAAGTTGGCCGGTTAAGGCTTACAATTTGATCACTTCTGATGATCTGCCCTGTTAGGAGCAATAAAGATTGCTAAAGCCACCCTGTTAAAGGATTTACAAAACATACAATGAAGTATGCACTCGGTAAAGAGATTTTACAAAAGACTATTAAGTCTACCCGGTTAAAGGATTTAGTACTGATTCACCTATTAGGATGAAACAGTAGATCTCTGGCTTTGCAACTGGATTGCTGATTGAGATTCACTGATGTACTGATCACCTTCTGTGATGAATTTGTCTTTGCTGTTCCTTATACTGCTGAAGCCCTTTGTAATTCGCTTATCTCTGCCTTTCTTTCTTTTTCACATATATGCTTCTTACTTACATTCTTTGACATTTTTACAACATTGTTTATATACAAGTCTTAAATAATTAATTTCAATTACAATTACAAAGTCAGCTTGACAAATAAACATAAGTACTACTAAGTCGGCCCAAGTATGGTTACACTGTTCCTGCAAACTAACTCGGTGACTTTTTGATACTCGGCGTCCACTGCATTACTCGGCATCGTCATGCACTTGGTAGAAGTGAAGGCACAGTTCATACTAATCACTCGGTAGGTTTTGAACTCAGTAAATACTGGTGACTCGGTAGACATGATGTTACTCGGTTTACACTGTCCTATTCGGTTTGCACTGTTTTCTCGGTTTGCACTGTCTGCTCGGTTTGCACTGTCTGCTCGGTTTGCACTATCTGCTCAATTTGCACTGTCTGCTCGGTTTGCACTGTCTGCTCGGTTTGCACCCAGAATGCAAATAAGTGTTGTCACTAGTGGCAATTTTTCTTGATGCCAACACAATCTAGAATGGTGATTTACTAGTGCTCCTATTGATAGAATTATTGTATGCAAATTCTTCCTTTGGTAAAATCAAATCCCATCTTATTGTCTTATCTCCAACCAAACATCTCAGCAAATTCTCCAAACTCCTATTCACCACCTCTATCTGTCCATTAGTCTATGGATGATGTGATGAGCTGAACTTCAAATCTATCTTCAATTTTTTCCACAATGTACGCCAAAAATATCCAATGAACTTAGTGTCCCTATCTAAAACTATACTCTTTGGCAAACAATGTAGTCTCACTACTTCTTTGAAAAATGATTCTGCTACATGAACAACATCATTAGTCTTCTTACAGGGAATAAAATGGGTCATCTTTGAAAATCTATCAACCACCACTGATATCCTTCCAAGGCTTCTCTGGTATAGGTAATGGCTGATACAACCCTATATTCTACTTCACTACTTTCGCCATCTGACATACTCTGAAACTTTGTACAAACTTCTTGACATCTTGCTGCAACTGTGGGCAATAATAATTCTCACTAACCAAAGCAAGGGTTTTATCATGACCAAAATGTCCAACAAATCCTTCGCTATGCTTCTCTTTAATGAGATTCTCCATCATAGAACTTCTTGAAATGCACAACTAACTCCCTCTGAATAGCATATCATCTTGAATGATGAAATCCAGCCACTTTGTTTTGTATAGAGTAACAGGTTCTTTACAAGCTTTCCTAGCTTCACCAAAATCAGGATCCTCTGGATAAAAATTCTTGAGTTCCTTGAACCCAACCACCTCAATTTGCATTTCTATTAGTAATAGTTGCCTTCTGCTAAGAGCATCTGCAACCCTGTTAGACTTTCCACTCCTATGTTTCAAAACAAATGTATAACTCTGCAAAAACTCAACCCATTTCAAATGCCTCTAATTCAACATTCCTTGACTATTCAAATATTGCAAAGCTTGATGATCAGTATACAAAACAAAATCTTTAGGAAGCAGATACTGTCTCCACTTCTTCAATGCTTGAACTATAGCATAAAATTCCTGATCATAAACAGAATATTTTCTCTTGGCATCATTCAACTTCTCACTGAAATAAGCAATAGGTTTACCTTCTTGGCTCATAATAGCTCCTATTGCAGTACCACTAGCATCACAGTCTACTTGAAACACCTTATTAAAATTTGGAAGTGCTAAAATAGGTTGTTCTATAACTTTCTGTTTCAACAGATTAAAACTCTTATTTGCCCCATTAGTCCACTTGAAATCTTTTCTATCCCCTCTCATTGTTTTAATCAAGGGTCCACAAATACTCCTAAAATTCTTGATAAACTTTTTGTAAAAGCTAGCCAAACCATGAAAAGATCTTACCTCAGTAGCACTCCTTGGAGTAGGCCATTGAAGGATAGCCTGTATTTTCTCTAGGTCCATTTTTATACCTTCTGCTAAAACTAAAATTCCCAAATACACTAATTCCTTCTTCACAAAACTACACTTCTCCAAATTAATCAATAATTTCTCATCTCTCAGCTTCTCAAACACAATACGAATATGCATCATATGTTCCTCCAATGTCTTGCTAAAGATCTGTTGGGAGTATTCTTAAATTTCTGAGGTTTTTGTCCAAACGTTGGTTTAGTCCTCTGGTCTGTGAAGTTGTCCTAGGTACAAGTGCCGAAATGTCTTCAAAAAATTGTCATAACCCTATTTCAAAAATCCTTACCCTAGGTGTTGTCCTTGAAGAATTTTGAATTCATGTCAAAAACCCCAAAATGTTTGCCATTTTCAAAATAAATCCTAAGTCAATTACTTTATTTCTTTTCGAGCGTTACTTTTTAAGTCACTTAGGTCCATTAAAGAGCACATGCATTTATTTTTACGTGGGGGTTATATTTCTTCCTAAGTCTAGAAACCCGGTGGTATAAATAACATTTCTTATGACCTAATTACCTTGTATTCTAATGTTTCAAGTTTATCCAACCATGAATCTTCAAAGAAGATCTAACGGCGGTCGCGTGTTCGCATGGAATATTTCCAAGCCATGCGAACATGCGAAAAAACCATTGATTTTATAACAAAAGCCTGATGCGAAAATAAGGTGGGACCACTGACAAGTATCTCACAAGTGGTGGCCTTCTATTTGTCAAGAATAGTAGGGCCGGTAACAGAAGAATCTCCAAGGGTTTAAAGCAATAAAGGGAAGACCGAACGGCTGTCATATAATCGCATGAGATCTTCCAAGCTATGTGATTATGTGACAGGCCGTTGATCTTGCATTGAATCAAGTGCAATTCTCTGGTGAAACCTTTGACAGATGTGCATAAATAATGTTTTCTCATTGGTTAGCTTCAGCAGACACCGGTGCTCGAAAAGAAAGAAAGTACCTGACATTCTGCTAGGTGTTGTGAGCATGGAATTTCTTTATTGACAAAGGTGAGGTGGGACTGGTGATATAAAAGAAGATAGTGATGGTGAATTCTAATGGGTTTTCGCATGTTTGCATAAGCTTCTTTTAATCTATGCGATCATGCGAATAGCATTTTATGTTAATGGAGGAAGTTACAAGAGACCGCCAAAAATAGAAAGGTAATATGACGGTTAGTCGCATGTTCGCATGAGTATTTTTTACACCATGCGATCATGCGATAAGCTATTAGATCATTTGCTAATGAGGATCGACGGTTCTCTTTCAAACTGAAGATAAAATGGTGCAAAGTGAGGCTTCTCATTGAAGAAGTGACAGTTTGCTCTTCTGGAGGAGTAATTGTTTCAATCGTGCTAAATTAATTGTTGACAGGACTACTTTAGTGGCTCATATATCAGAATTTCAAGCACTTTTAGAAGCACAAAGAGATAAAAAAATTTCAAAGACTCAGGTGTGAAGATTTCTAAGGTTTGGCTACTATTCCCAGGTGGTTTCGGAGAAAAAAGGTTGGTGAAATTCTTGTGCGATTTGCTTCCTTATTAAAAGAATCACAGTTCTATATTTTGTCTATCTTGCAAAGGTTTCTTTTAAAGATAAACCTTAAAATGGCCCCAAGGAAAGAATTGTCGGGTAAAATAGAGTACAGTGAAAGAGGTTTGCATGAAGATTTATTGCAGTTACTTCCCGGCTCTTCCACTACCCCGGTGAAAAATAAGAGTTTGATTCCCAAAGACCCTAGGGTAAAAATAGAAAAAGGTTTATATGACATGGCAAGTTTTATTAGAGAGGCCAAAATTGGTACTATCAATGCAAGAGGTGACTCTGATACCACAGGACTGGAATTATTCAAAGTAGGTTTTAGTTAGAGAAATGCCCCTCACCCTGTAAGCAATATATGGTAGTTTGACCTAGGAAAACTTGTCGTGCCTGGTGTCTTTTTAGATGTAGATTTGATGACCCAGGTTGCAAAGAATTATGATCCAATCACTCAAGAAATTAGGGATGCAAAGGGAGTGTTATTGTTTAAAGTTTCGGCTAAAGAAATCAGGAAGGTGTTTGGGTTAAGTGAACCCTCAGAAAGTTTGGAAAGCATTAACTTTGAAGAACTAAGGCAAGTGTACATTGCACAAAGGAACTATTTTAGAGGCAAGTTGTTGAAGGATTTCTGCACCAAAATTGGAAAAATGGTTGTTGTGGGGCATAACACTCCGGAGCCTTTTAAAATAGAATATTTTGATCTCAGAGCTAGGGGTGCATATTGGTCATTATGTCAGGTATTTGGAGAGGATGTTAGTGAAAGGATGCCAATACACTTGATGTGCATGATGATCCAAATTTTACATGCACACGTGTCTATCACTTTTGATTTTGCTCCTTTTATTTCTGAATTAATCCATAATGGATTAGTAAAGATTCAAAAGAATGAAGGTGACAGGCCCTTTTGCTGGTACTCTTTCATAATGTACATATTTCTATTCAAAGGAGCAAGCTATTTTGAACAAGAAATGGAATTGGTGTGAAAGAAGGATGGTGAAGACATGCTAGTCCAACTATGGAGCCTCACAATGACTTGGGATAAGAAGGATCATAGTTTCATCAATTTTGATAAATGTTTTGCAGCTAGACTTAGGAAGCTATTTGTCTTAGATAACCCAAGAATCCCAACAATGTTAGCACAGCTTGTTAGGCCAAACCAGTTTGCTAAGAACCTAAACATCGTACACAATTAGGGAGATGTTATTTTCTACAATGTATCAACTGTTATCAGGTTGTGTGGTTTTAGGGGGACCCCTTTTATATTGCCCTATCAAGTACCCCTTAGGATTGGAATTGTAGAGTTCTTGAGGCAATTAGGAGATATTGAGGAGTGTGCCCTCACTAGGAAAGGCAAGGGAACTTTATTCCGAAATGTTACCATTGCCCATCAATTCATAATTACCAAGGGTGGATGGGTCTACATGGATAAAATTTTGAATCCATACCATATGGCTACTGCAATTGCTAGAACAACATATCCAGAAGGTTTCTATGATGAAATGTTTAAAAAGAGAACCAAGTGTGCCATGATCAACCATATTTTTAATTTCCCTGAAGATATCATCAGGAATGTAGCAAAGATACAGGAACAAGAGGTTATGAAAGAAAAATGCTTGGTATACAGGAAGACACTAGATTTTATCCAGCAATTTGATTTGGGATGGGATCCCCTGAAAAGCATAACTCCAATGGGGAAGAAAATAGACACTCTCATGAATTATTTTCAGGATATTTTTCAGAATTTAAATGAGAAGAAGGAAAAGGTTATGAAGGATGATCCAAAAAAGGCTAGACAATTGTTGAGCAAGCCTATGTTTGCAAAAGGGTTACCCCCGGGGAGGTATATGGTACAAAAGAAAACTGGTTACAATGTGGTGATACCAGAATAGAGCCAGCAAAAGTAGATGGATAAAAGGGATATCCCATCAACCTCACAAAAGGTTGGAAAACAAAAGGAGATTGTGGAGATCCTGGATTCTCCTCATCCTTAGACTTCTAAAGATATAATTGATTCACCACCCCCATCAAAAAGGAAAAGGTTGGAAGAGAGACCTGCTCATGTGGAAAAGGAGTACTCTCCATCACAGTCTCCTATAAGAATTTTTGATGACCAAGAGATTGCAGAACAAGTACAGCAAGTAGATGCTCTAGTTCAGATCTTTATGACTTATGAAGAAGTAAATAAGGGAGTGCCAGAGCTACTAGAAGAACCTTAGTTGGATCTAACAGTAGGGGATTTAGAAGGTAGTGAATTGGACCCTATAATCAAGCAAGCTTGTGAAGAATTTTTGGTTGATGACACTTTTGTTAAAACTAGGGCCTTTATGCCATTTCTTTGGAAATTAAACATCAAACAATTTTAAGAAATCTGCGAGAAGAGACATGAAGAGAATTCGGAGAAGGATTTATAAGTTATAGAGGAAGAAGTGAAAATAGAGATGACTGCAAAGTTTAAACAAATCACTCCAAAACAAGGAAGAGATATGGTAAAGATGTCAGGAGTACTCATCCTCCCAGAATGGGATATAGCTGATGCAGTAGTGTTTGATGTAGTTAGAAAACAAACCAGTCCTCTCCATAGGACTCTAGAAGAAGCAGAACAAGCTGTTAAAGGAGTCACTTTCAGTGATAATCATCAAGCATTGGTAATGTGGTCTTTGAGGAAGAATGAAACTGATAAAGGAAAGAAAATTGTCAAAGATGACCTCTCAGGGTGTTTAATTGTAAGAAGAGTTACTGATACATCTTTGGTGGAAGCATCAAGTATGGTAATGGCCATGACATAATTAACAACAAAGGTGGTGGAAAAGGAACCTAAAGAGAAGGATGAGCTCACTGCAAAACTAGAAACAATTTTGAAGGTTTATGGTGAGATGAAACAGGGGATTCTTGAGAGAGATATTCTGATTGCAAATTTAAGAAAGAAATTGGGAGAATAGGGTCCAATACAATTATCAGAGAAAATTTAGATAGCTTCCTCCTCTGCAGGGCCTTCCTCATCAAGCCCTATTATTGAACTTCCCCCTTCCCCTTTTCCTCCTTCCATAGATGAAGAGGATATTGATCAAAAGGTACAGAATAGGTTAGGTGATAAGATAAAAGATGTTGTGTCACATTTTGTTGCAAAGGTGAGACCTAAAGAAATATACAAATTTGCAGAACAATTGGCAGATGTCTTAGTGATTTTTCAGAAGGAGGTGGCAAGTGTGGACAAAATTTTGGAAAGATGGACTGCAAGGAAAGATACTCTGAGGTCATGGTTTGATCAAAATAAGGATAAGTGTGTTGTAAATATTGAGCTAGAAAGTACTTATAGGGTTATCAAGGATCTTTTTGACTTTGAGGTAAATAGGGAGAGTATAAGGAGAAGGTCAGAAATCTTAAGGACAAGATATTTCCAGGATGATTTCCAAATTTTCCCTGGTCTTATTAAGGCAGATGGGGTAATCAAGGATAAAGGTCAATGGATGGAGCAAATAGATAGATGAGTACTAACTAAAATAAATGACATTCTATGTACAGATCATAATACCCCATTCGTACACTTTATTGAACTCCTTCAGGATGCTAGGTTATACTTTGCTAATGTGAGAATTGAGGTTCATCAGTTGGTTGCTGAGTGGGAAAAGTTGTCCCCAAAGAAAGATGAGGTCCTTGCCTTTCATTGGCCATGTGAAGAAACCTACATGACTTGGGAATCCACATATCTATCAGGAGATTTAGAAGAAAGGGCATTCAGGTGAAGAAGTGGCAGGTGTTAGTATTCCAAACCTTTGAAGGTCAAGGTAAAAAGGGACAAAGATGTCAAACAAGTTATCATAGACATGAATGTGACATGTGGCCAAATTTGAATTACGCATGGAACCTGAAACAGAATTGGAGGAAGAGTGGTTTCAAACAAAGGATGATGTAAATTAGCCGGATGGTGGTCATCATTCATGCAACAAATTTAGCAACTGCTCTAAAATATCTTTAGACAAAGATGCCACCTGCGGAATTGTTGGAAATAGATATTTGTAATCCGTTGTTGCAAACAACTTTCTCTATTTGTAATCTTGTTTTTAGTGCAAGATCTTTTAACAGCTATCTGAAGCTTGTTGCATCCTTTCAAGGATTCCAAGATGGCTGATTGGTATAAGTAGTATGTCCTTGTTCATTTCAAAGGAGGTTGAAAAATATACTATAGAGGCTTGGCTCCATTGTTGAAATCTTAGAATATTTTATCAGATTTTGAAATGTATTGATACAGTGAAATTTTATTGGAATACAACAAAATTCCCTTGCATGATTTCAATTGTCTTCTTGTTTGAATTATGTGGCTTTTGTATATTGAATCTATAAGGTAGTTTTGATATACCATTTACAAGGTATCTATGATTTTGGTCTATAGCTCCTTTCAAGGAAAGTGTAATGTCTTTAGGTTAATCTCTGAGAGCTTAGGAATTTGGCAAGAATTTGATGATCAAATGTGTTAAGAGAGGATGAATTGTAAGGCATTTCATCTGGGATTTGCTTGTGTTTCATTTAGAAGATTTTTGTAAGTATATGTTTTACTATTTGACTCTATACCCGAAGATAAGGCACTGGTCTATCCTTGATTTTGCAGAGATCTCACCCTCAACAAAACTTAAATAATAATTTACTTTCATGTATGTTGAACGATTGAGAAGATAAAGTTTGTATCAAGGATATAAACTAGTGTTGTGATCCTTTCAAGAAGTAGATCTAAAAGGGGTTAACCTGCCCGAGTTCAAAGCTTGGAAAGAAGAAGGAGTTTGTCCTTGTCACACTTGCCATTTTTCTACAATGAATGTTTAGTTCCATTAATATCATTGTGGGAGCATTGAGTCTGAAGATAGGTACACCCGCCTGGGTCTGTGGAGCCCAAAGTAGAAGAAGGACTTGGTCCTTATCAATTAGCCTTTCCTCTATAAGAATCCAGAGTTGAGAACTCGAGAGTCAAGTTTGAAAACTATATTGGTGATTCTACATGAAAAAGAGCTAACAAATTGGCAACTCTGCTGGGGACAACCTTTTGAATAGCGTGCAATAGGTTAGTGCAAATCTTGTCTATTGTGCATTTGTAGACTAGTATAGAATAATTTCATTCCCGCGTAAAAGTGGGTGGCGACTCTAAATTATGTGCTACCAGTTGCTAATTGTTGTAAACTCTGCTAATATTATCATGCTATACCATGAATCGACCAAGGTACACTAGGTCTTGTTACAAGGATCACCCCGAAGATAATATGGGTGATGAGCTCCATACACCAAGTAGGAAACAATGGTCTAGAAGAGGTCAGCATACTGCTAGTTCCCAAGGCCCTTCTCGAGAAAGATCTCATGTCCCACTCCCTCACGAGTCCTCATCCTCTTCTAATGATCATGAACATGTCAAGAGGGTTACACCAAGTGTGCACATGTAGAAAGAAGTAATCATAGAGGTCATAGAAGCAGGTTATTTACCTGTAAGAGAAACTCTAGAACAACCAGAAGAAACCTTTGCTACTGAGACCACCTCCTATGATTCTGAGAAGTTGAGAGAAGAGGTGATTTCTTTAAGAAAAAAGGAGAGTGAACAACTGGCTGAGATTGCCAATAGGTTGAAAGGAAGGGAACAACAAATCTATGATTTACTCATAAAGAGGCAGGAACTTCTCAAGAGAACCAAGAAAAATGAGACCCAAGTTAGTGATTTAAACCAAGACGTTCAAGGTTTAAATAAGCACTTATTTGGTGATATGGAAGATTTGAGAAAGCAGGCCCAGGATAATAAACCTAAGAAAGGTGAATTAGAGGGAACAGGCCATGTCTTAAGGCAATTGAATCCCTTTGAAATCCAGAGGAATAAGGAGATTATAATTGCTCCCAAAGAAATCCCTGATAAGGAAAAATAGAAATTGGTGGGTATAAATATTAATGAGCCCAAGAAAATTGTGGTTCCTCCTAATGTACATTCTCACACAAGTATAGACTTGGAGAAGGCTAGAAAAGCAAAGGAAGAATTGGCTATTCAACTGGAGAAACTTGAGTTGGAGGCTGTTGCTGATGAAATGAAGAGGAAGATAGCCTTCCTACATGCTAACATGAACACATCTGCTAGTACCTCTATCCCTATCACCATAGGAACAACTCCTTTCAGTCAGCCCAATACTTCACTTCCAAATGCTCAAGCCTTTCACCCTGGACAAACTTTACTTGGACCAGTTCCCAATCAAGTTCCCATTATAGCTAGTGGTACAGTAGGAACTATACCCTGTCAAAATGTTGCAAATACCCCTCTGAATCAACTAAATATCCAAAGATGACCAGTTCATTTGGATAGATATAGGCCTCTATTTTTTGATGGTATTCCTGGCCAACCTAATGCTGTCCCCAATGAAATCAGAAAGAAGATCCCATTATTTACTGGGAATAATGTTATTACCTGTGAAGAACATCTGGAGTTTTTTACAGATAAGGTCAATGATTATGAAATTGAACATGAAGACGTCATAATGAAGCTCTTTGTTCAATCATTGATTGAGGATGCCAGGAATTGGTATAGGGGGTTACCTGAGAACAGTATTGCATCTTGGGAAGAATTTGTCAGATGCTTTAAAGAGCAATATGCAGAACATGTGAACTCTAGCTACATGCTCAATGAGTTTAATAATATAAAGAAACATTACAATGAGAGCATGTCAGAGTTGAATAGCCGATTCCAAAAGGCTATGTATAAACTGTTCCAAGTATTGAGGCTAGATGATGTAGTCTGCATGACAACTTATTTCAATTCTATGGATGGTAAGATGTCTTACCTTTTGAGAGACAAGAATCCCTGTACCCTTAGAGATGCTTTTAAGTTGGCTATAAATATTGAAAGTAATCGAAAGGCATCTAGCCAAATGTATAAAAGGGATGAAGGTAGATTGTGGAAAGAAACCAGGCCACAACCTGCAAGGCCATCCAAAGAGGAGGATAGAATGGACAAAGGGCCTGGTAACACTAAATATTTCCCAGAAAGGTTTGATAAAGGTGGTAGAAACTTTCAAGATGTGAGACCTCCTTATCAAAGGTAGGACAAAGCCCCTAATCTGAGAGATATGCCTTACAAAACAAACTGGAAAGATGGGAGGCCTGTTCCTGATAATAATGAACCCCAAAAGGGAAGGGATGCACCAGATCCTTTGAAGAAAAATATAGCACATAATGTGGAAAGTACCCCTTGGTGTGTGGCCTATAGTATGCCCCACTCACCATTTCAGTGTGTTGTTGCTCAGGCTCAGGGAGAAGAGGCCAGTGATTCATATGTAGGAGATTATGAAGGATCTAAAAAGCCTGCTATTAACATGTTTACTACTAAACTAATGGAGGATCTTGAGTTCTCAGATGATGAATTTATTTGCCTTGATGTTGATCATAAGAGGAAGATTTTCTCTGATTATGAACAACAATTATTTACTCAGTTTGATCAGGAAGAGTTTGATAATGATGACTATAAGACTCACATGGTAGAATCTAGGTCAGATGAAAGACAATGGAGAAAGCCCAGTGAAGAAGAAATTAAGAGTTTAACTGTGGCTGCTATTACACAAGTAAAATCCTCATACAATTTGAGGAACAGAAAGGTAGGTAATGATCAGGGAGTCCCTAGATCAGTGTTTGTCAAAAGTAATCCTCAGAATAAGGACTCCCCAAAGCCCAATATTGTGAACAATAAAGATGAAGGGTTTGAAGCTGAAAAGAAAGGGAAACAAGAAGTTATTGCCGACAAGGTGAAAAAGAAATTTGCCAGGTCAAAGGATCACCCTGATTTTTGTACTGACTCCCCTACTTTTGATATGAGACATGCTTTGTCCCAAATGAAGGTTTCCATTTCTCTGCTTGAAATGTTGAAAATAGAAGAGCACAAAGCAGCAGCCCTGGCTCTCATAAGTGAGCAGAGAACTACTCCTATTTTACAAGATGAAGGGAAATCCCTAGACAAGCCAATTGCAATTAATGACATCTCTGATGTATGTGTTGGGACAATTGTGACACAGGAACCCTCTTCTATCAATCCTTTCTATGTCACTTTGCTTGTAAATAAGTTTTTGCTAAAAAATTGTATGATTGACTCTGGTGCTGCTACAACTGTAATGCCTTACCAAGTGATGGAGTTAGGGTTGCAAGTTGATACATCCAGTGGAAGGTGTTATGCCATGGACAATAGGGTAGTACCTATTTTAGGGAGCCTGATTGGAATTGAAGTGAAAATTGCTGCATTCCCAGAAGCCACATATAAAATGGATGTGGTTGTTGTTGATACAAAACCTCACTATGGCATGTTATTATCACGACAATGAGCTGTAGCAGTGGGTGGAAAGTTGCAACTAGATTTATCATATGCTACCATCCCATTAAATGGAACTAAGGTAAAGTTGTACAGGGAGACCCATTCTTTAGTCATGATTGAAGTGGTTGCTCTGGAGGATCTAAATTGTTTTGTAGATATTGACATGAGCAATTTTGTGATTGAAGAAATAGTACCTCAGTTAAAAAACATAGACCCAATTGTGGATGAGTTGATTTTTCAGCAAGATGGGCTTTGGAAAATGTTCTTTGATGGTGGATGCTCTAAGGAAGGATCAGGAGCTGGTGTGGTGTTCATTTCCCCATTAGGTATTACATTTAAATACTCATTCTTGTTAACTTTTGAGTGTACAAATAACACTGCTGAGTATGAGGCTTTGATACTGGGGTTAGATGTGGCCATAAAACATGGTATTAAATCTTTAAAGGTTCATGGTGATTCCCAATTGATTATAGCCCAAGTGAGATCTCAGTATGCTTCTAAAGATGAGAAGTTGAAATTGTATAAACATGCTGTTTCGGATAGGCTAGAGTTTTTTGATGCTTTCAATCTGCTTTGGGTAGAAAGATCCAATAATATCATGAAATATTTTCTTGCAAATGTTTCCCTTAAGAGTGAAGATATAACCCTCACTAGTGTGTCTATGTTAGAAGTCAAATCTAGGCCTACAGTGCCTGACAATGTATATAATTGGCAAGTTTTTGAGGATGACTTAGAATCCTTAGGTTACTTCAAGGCCTTGATCAATATGATGGTCAACAAATAGATCTCAATGAGATACAATAGTGTGTTGAGGGAAAAGAATGCATCATGGGGAATGAGATAATGCAGTTGCCATCCAACCACATACCTAAAGGGTTAGTAGAATTGGAAGGAATGTTCAAGATAAATGATGGTTTTTTATCTCAGAAGTCTAACACTAAAATGGAGGACTTAGAGGAAATAAACCTGGGTTCAGAAAACTTCCCGCAAATGGTATACATTGGCAAGAAACTAAGCAAAGAAATCAGAGCAAATTTGATAAGACTTCTGAAAAAGTACAAACATGTATTTGCTTGGTCCTATGATGACCTCAAAGCTTATAGGGCTGACCTATTTCAGCATGAAATTCCTCTAAAAGAGGAAACGAGGCCTTTTAGATAAAAGCAGAGACCCATTAACCCTTTATTGGCTACTAAGATGCAAGTTGAGTTGACAAAACTAAGAGATGCTAGTATTATTGAACCAATTAGGCACTCAACTTGGGTCTCGAATCTTGTGCCAGTAAGGAAAAAGAACGGTGATATTAGGCTCTATGTTGATTTCAGGAACCTAAATGTAGCTTCACTTAAGGATAACTATGGATTGCCCAATATGGAGGCTATGCTGCATAGGGTGACCGAATGTGAACTCTTGTTAATGATGGATGGTTTCTCTGGGTATAATCAAGTGCTGGTCAAAGAATTAGAACAATTTAAGATAGCCTTTACAACCCCATGGGGAACATATGTATATGTTCGCATGCCTTTTGGTCTAAAAAATGCTGGAGCAACATTTCAGAGAGCCATGGATGTTGCATTTGAGGAATTGATAAATGTTTTAATGGTTGTTTATCAAGATGATCTCACTGCTTATTCCAAGAAAGTTGAGGATCATTGTTCCCATTTGGAGAAGGTCATTCTTAAGGCTTTAGAATTTGGTGTGTCCTTGAATCCCAAAAAGTGTCAATTTGCTGTGATAGAGGGGAAGTTACTTGGACACATAGTGTCAACAGAAGGAGTCAGGATTGATCCTGAAAGAGTAGAAGTGATTCAAAAGGTCCCTCCACCAAAGAACATAAAAGGTGTCCAGTCATTTTTGGGACAAATTAATTTTGTAAGACGATTTATTGCCAACTTTGCAGAATTGGTCAAGCCCATAGTGAAGTTCCTAAAGAAGGATGTGAAGTTTTATTGGAACCTTGAAGCTCAGCAAGCTTTTGCAAAAATCAAACAAGCAATTCAGGAGGCCCTGGTTTTGGTATCCCCTGATTACTTGAAACCATTTTCTCTATTTTCTTTTGCATCTTTTCATACTATTGCAGCCATCCTTTTGCAAAAGGATCAAGAAGGGTATGAGCATCCTATAGCCTTTTTCAGCAAATCATTACAATCTGTTGAATTAAGATATGAACTAATGGAAAAGCAAGCCTATGCACTTGTGAAGACAATCAAAGCTTTCAGACCATATCTAGTCTGTGCAAAGGTTAGTGCTTATGTGCCTCATGCTGCGGTAAAGGATATCTTAACACAGAGTGAAGTCATAGGAAAGACATGCAAATGGATAAATAGGATTCAAGAGTTTGACCTGGAAATTCATATTACAAAATTGGTGAGAGGATTGGGACTTGCTAAGTTAATGACTAAGGAAAACATGGACCTTGTTTAGGTAAATAATATTGCTGCTAACATTGATATGATTACTAGTATTGAAATGCAACCCTGGTACAAGGATGTTATTTATTTTATTAAAAATGCTAAATGTCCACCTGATTTAAATGATAATCAAAGAAGGAGTCTGAGATTGCAAGCTCAGAGATATGTGTTGATCTAGGGTGATTTGTACTGGAAGGATAATGATGGTATTTTACTCTTTTGTCTGGATAAGCATCAATTAGAGAAAATGTTAAAGGAAATGCACTCTGGAATGTGTGGAGGACATCATTCAGCTCGATCAACAGCTCATAAAATCTTAAGAGTAGGATACTATTGGCCTGTGTTCAAAGACACTCATTCTTATGTGAGGAAATGTGAACCTTGTCAAAGGTTCTCTAAAAAATTGAAGTTTCCAAGTGCATTATTATTGAACCTTGTGGTTGCAGAAGCTCCTTTTGCAATGTGGGGTATGGATTTTATTGGAGAATTCTCTGAGAAGTCTAGTGGGGGACATAGTCACATTTTGGTGGCTACTGATTATTTCACCAAATGGATTGAAGCCATCCCACCCAAAAGGGCAACCAGTGCTGTTGTGATCAAGTTTCTGATGAACAACATAATTACTAGATTTAGCATTCTTGTTAAATTGGTTGTTGACAATGCTATGAGCTTCAAGTCACAGGAGATCACTGATTTTTTCTCAGAAATGGGTTTAGTATTGTCTTACTTGTCCCCTTATCATCCACAAGCCAATGGACAGGCTGAATCTAGCAACAAGAGTATTTTGCAGATCCTGAAGAAAACCCCGAAAATGAATAAGAGAAGCTGGCATGTAAAATTAAAGTTAGCACTATGGGTTGATAGGATTTCTGAGAAGAGGGCTACTGGTAAGTCCCCTTTTGAAATGGTATATGGTGCTAAATCAAGATTGCCAGTAAATAACCTCCTTCCGATCTATAAGTTTATGCAAGAAGAGGACATGGAAATCAGTGATCCACTACATGAGAGAATGGTTCAACTGATTGAATTAGATGAGATTAGAAAGGAGGGACAAAAGGAAAATATGAAGTTACAGTAGAAGATGAAATATCTTTTCGATAAGAGAGCAACTGTGAGAAAATTCCAACCTGGTGATATGGTTCTCCAATGGAATTCCAGGGCTGAAGATAAAGGGAAACACAAAAAATTTGAGTCCTTATGGATGGGACCTTAGATTGTTCATTAGACCCATGGTAAGGACTCATATTTCTTGCAACATTTTTATGGTGAAAAGTAGGAATTGCCAGTGCATGGACAATTTTTGAAAATTTTCTTCAGTTAATTCTTTTTCCATGCACAGTAGGCTTGTATATATGTATAGGTGTGTTTGTTTCTATTGTGTGTTTGTTTCCTATTTTAGGTTTAGGTTTTGTGGTCTACCTCCAAGAAATTCGTAAGTTCTTGCTATGATTTTGCAATCAAGCATCCTCAGATAGAGCCACTGTTGGGAGTATTCTTAAATTTTTGAGGTTTTTGTCCAAATGTTGGTTTAGTCCTCTGGTCTATGAAATTGTCCTAGGTACAAGTGTCGGAATGTCTTCAAAAAATTGTCATAACCCTATTTCAAAAATCCTTACCCTAGGTCTTTTCCTTGAAGAATTTCAAATTCATGCCAAAAACCCCAAAATGTTTGCCATTTTCAAAATAAATCCTAAGTCAATTACTTTATTTCTTTTCGAGCATTACTTTTTAAGTCACTTAGGTCCATTAAAGAGCACATGCATTTATTTTTACGCGGGGGTTATATTTCTTCCAAAGTCTAGAAACCCGGTGGTATAAATAACATTTCTTATGACCTAATTACCTTGTATTCTAATGTTTCAAGTTCATCCAACCGTGAATCTTCAAAGAAGATCTAACAGCGGTCGCATGTTTGCATGGAATATTTCCAAGCCATGCGAACATGTGAAATAACCATTGATTTTATAACAAAAGCCTGATGTGGAAACAAGGTGGGACCACTGACAAGTATCTCACAAGTGGCGGCCTTCTATTAGTTAAGAATAGTAGGGCCGGTAATAGAAGAATCTCCAAGGGTTTAAAGCAGTAAAGGGAAGATCGGACGGATGTCATATAATCGCATGGGATCTTCCAACCTATGCAATTATGTGACAGGCTGTTGATCTTGCATTGAATCAAGTGCGATTCTCTGGTGAAACATTTGACAGATGTGCATAAATAATTTTTTCTCATTGGTTAGCTTCAGCAGACACCGGTGCTCGAAAAGAAAGAAAGTACCTGACATTCTGCCAGGTGTTGTGAGCGTGGAATTTCTTTATTGACAAAGGTGAGGTGGGACCGATGATATAAAAGAATATAGTGACAGTGAATGCTAACGGGTTTTTTCATGTTTGCATAAGCTTCTTTTAAGCTATGTGATCATGCGAATAGCATTTTATGTTAACGGAGGAAGTTACAAGAGACCGCCAAAAATAGAAAGGTAATGTGACGGTTAGTCACATGTTTGCATGAGTGTTTTTTACACCATGCGATCATGCGATAAGCCATTAGATCATCAGCTAATGAGGATCGACGGTTCTCTTTCAAACTGAAGATAAAATGGTGCAAAGTGAGCCTTCCTATTGAAGAAGTGACAGTTCACTCTTCCGGAGGAGTAATTGTTTCAATTGTGCTAAATTAATTGTTGATAGGACTACTTTAGTGGCTCATATATCAAAATTTTGCGTACTTTTAGAAGCACAAAGAGAAAAAAATTTGCAGAGACTTAGGCCTGAAGATTTTAGAGGTTTGGCTGCTATTCCCGGGTGGTTTCTGAGAAAAAAGGTCGGTGAAATTCTTGTGCGATTTGCTTCCTTATTAAAAGAATCACAGTTCTGTATTTTGTCTATCTTGCAAATATTTCTTTTAAAGATAAACCTTAAAATGGCCCCAAGGAAAGAATTGTCAGGTAAAATAGAGTATAGTGAAAGAGGTTTGCACGAAGATTTATTGCAGTTACTTCCCAGCTCTTCCACTACCCCGGTGAAAAATAAGAGTTTGATTCCCAAAGACCCTAGGGTAGAAATAGCAGAAGGTTTATATAACACGACAAGTTTTATTAGAGAGGCCAAAATTGGTACTATCAATGCAAGAGGTGACTCTGATACCACAGGACTAGAATTATTCAAAGTAGGTTTTAGTTAGAGAAATGCCCCTCACCCTGCAAGCAATATATGGTAGTCTGACCTAGGAAAACTTGTCGTGCCTGGTGTCTTTTTAAATGTAGATTTGATGACCTAGGTTGTAAAGAATTATGATCCAATCACTAAAGAAATTAGGGATGCAAAGGGAGTGTTATTGTTTAAAGTTTCGGCTCAAGAAATCAGGAAGGTGTTCGGGTTAAGTGAACCCTCAGAAAGTTTGGAAAGCATTAACTTTGAAGAACTAAGGCATGTGTACAATGCACAAAGGAACTATTTTAGAGGCAAGTTGTTGAAGGATTTCTGCACCAAAATTGGAAAAATGGTTGTTGTGGGGCATAACACTCCGGAGCCTTTTAAAATAGAATATTTTGATCTCAGAGCTAGGGGTGCATATTGGTCATTATGTCAGGTATTTGGAGAGGATGTTAGTGAAAGGATGCCAATACACTTGATGTGCATGATGATCCAAATTTTACATGCACACGTGTCTATCACTTTTGATTTTGTCCCTTTTATTTCTGAATTAATCCATAATGGATTAGTAAAGATTCAAAAGAATGAAGGTGACAGGCCCTTTTGCTGGTACTCTTTCATAATGTACATGTTTTTGTTCAAAGGAGCAAGCTATTTTGAACAAGAAATAGAATTGGTGAGAAAGAAGGATGGTGAAGACATGCCAGTCCAACTATGGAGCCTCACAATGACCTGGGATAAGAAGGATCATAGTTTCATCAATTTTGATAAATGTTTTGCAGTGAGACTCAGGAAGCTATTTGTCTTAGATAACCCAAGAATCCCAACAATGTTACCACAGCTTGTTAGGCCAAACTAGTTTGCTAAGAACCTGAACATCGTACACAATTGGGGAGATGTTATTTTCTACAATGTATCAACTGTTATCAAGTTGTATGGTTTCAGGGGGACCCCTTTTATATTTCCCTATCAAGTACCCCTTAGGATTGGAATTGCAGAGTTCTTGAGGCAATTAGGAGATATTGAGGAGTGTGCCCTCACTAGGAAAGGCAAGGGAACTTTATTCCCAAATGTTACCATTGCCCATCAATTCATAATTACCAAGGATGGATGAGTCTACATGGATAAAATTCTGGCTCCATACCATATGGCTACTGCAATTGCTAGAACAGTAGATCCAGAAGGTTTCTATAATGAAATGTTTAAAAAGAGAGCCAAGTGTGCCATGATCAACCATATTTTTAATTTCCCTGAAGATATCATCAGGAATGTAGAAAAGATACAGGAACAAGAGGTTATGAAAGAAAAATGGTTGGTATACAGGAAGACACTAGATTTTATCCGATAATTTGATTCGGGATAGGATCCCCTGAAAAGCATAACTCCAATGGGGAAGAAAATAGACACTCTCATGAATTGTTTTCAGGATATTTTTCAGAATTTAAATGAGAAGAAGGAAAAGGTTATGAAGGATGATCCAGAAAAGGCTAGACAATTGTTGAGCAAGCCTATGTTTGCAAAAGGATTACCCCCGGGGAGGTATATGGTACAAAAGAAAACTGGTTACAATGTGGTGATACCAAAATAGAGCCAGCAAAAGTAGATGGATTAAAGGGATATCCCATCAACCTCACAATAGGTTGGAAAACAAAAGGAGATTCTGGAGATCCTAGAGTCTCCTCATCCTCAGACTTCTAAAGATATAATTGATTCTCCACCCCCATCAAAAAGGAAAAGGTTGGAAGAGAGACCTGCTCATGTGGAAAAGGAGTACTCCCCATCACAGTCTCCTATAAGAATTTTTGATGACCAAGAGATTGCAGAACAAGTACAGCAAGTAGATGCTCTAGGTCAGATCTTTATGACTTATGAAGAAGTAAATGAGGGAGTGCCAGAGCTACCAGAAGAACCTAAGTTGGATCTAACAGTAGGGGAGTTAGCATGTACTGAATTGGACCCTGTAATCAAGCAAGCTTGTGAAGAATTTTTGGTTGATGACACTTTTGTTAAAACTAGGGCCTTTATGCAATTTCTTTGGAAATTAAACATCAAACAATTTCAAGAAATCTGTGAGAAGAGACATGAAGAGAATCTGGAGAAGGATTTACAAGTTATAGAGGAAGAAGTGAAAATAGAGATGACTGCAAAGTTTAAACAAATCACTCCAGAACAGGGAAGAGATATGGTAAAGATGTCAGGAGTACTAATCCTCCCAGAATGGGATTTAGCTGATGCAGTAGTGCTTGATGCAGTCAGAAAAACAAACCACTCCTCTCCATAGGACTCTAGAAGAAGTAGAACAAGGTGTTAAAGGAGTCACTTTCAGTGATAATCATCAAGCATTGGTAATGTGGTCTTTGAGGAAGAATGAAAGTGATAAAGGAAAGAAAATTGTTAAAGATGACCTCTCAGGGAGTTTAATTGTAAGAAGAGTTACTGATACATCTTTGGTGGAAGCATTAGGTATGGTAATGGCCATGGCACAATTAACAGCAAAGGTGGCAGAAAAGGAAGCTAAAGAGAAGGATGAGATCACTGCAAAACTGGAAACAATTTTGAAGGTTTATGGTGAAGTGAAATAGGGGATTCTTGAGAGAGATATTCTGATTGCAGATTTAAGAGAGAAATTGGGAGAACAGGGCCCAATACAATTATCAGAGAAAATTCAGATAGCTTCCTCCTCTGCAGGGCCTTCCTCATCAAGCCCTATTATTGAACTTCCCCCTTACCCTTTTCCTCCTTCCATAGATGAAGAGGATATTGATCAAAAGGTAAAGAATAGGTTAGGTGATAAGATAAAAGATGTTGTGTCACATTTTGTTGCAAAGGTGAGACCTAAAGAAATATACAAATCTTCAAAATAGTTGACAGATGTCTTAGTGATTTTTCAGAAGGAGGTGGCAACTGTGGACAAAATTTTGGAAAGATGGACTGCAAGGAAAGATACTCTGAGGTCATGGTTTGATAAAAATAAGGATAAGTGTGTTGTAAATATTGAGCTAGCAAGTACTTACAGGGTTATCAAGGATCTTTTTGACTTTGAGGTAAACAGGGAGAGTATAAGAAGAAGGTCAGAAATCTTAAGGACAAGATATCTCCAAGATGATTTCCAAATTTTCCCTGGTCTTATTAAGGTAGATGGGGTAATCAAGGATAAAGGTCAATGGATAGAGCAAATAGATAGATGAGTACTGACTAAAATAAATGACATTCTATGTATAGATGATAATGCCCCATTCATACACTTTATTGAACTCCTTCAGGATGCTAGGTTATACTTTGCTAATGTGAGAATAGAGGTTCATCAGTTGGTTGCTGAGTGGGAAAAGTTGTCCCCAAAGAAAGATGAGGTCCTTGCCTTTCATTGGCCAAGTGAAGAAACCTACATGACTTTGGAATCCACATATCTATCAGGAGATTCAGAAGAAAGGACAATCAGGTGAAGAAGTGGTAGGGGTTAGTATTGCAAACCTTTGAAGGTCAAGGTAAAAAGGGACAAAGATGTCAAACAAGTTATCATAGACATGAATATGACACTTGGCAAAATTTGAATTATGTATGGAACCTGACACAGAATTGGAGGAAGAGTGGTTTCAAACAAAGGATGATGTAAATTAGCCAGATGGTGGTCATCATTCATGCCAGAAATTTAGCAACTACTCTAAAATATCTTTAGACAAAGATGCCACCTACGGGATTGTTGGAAATAGATATTTGTAATCTGTTGTTGCAAACAACTTTCTCTATTTGTAATCTTGTTTTTAGTGCAAGATCTTTTAACAGCCATCTGAAGCTTGTTGCATCCTTTTGAGGATTCCAAGATGGCTGATTGGTATAAGTAGTAAGTCCTTGTTCATTTCAAAGGAGGTTGAAAAATATACTATAGAGGCTTGGCTCCATTGTTGAAATCTTAGAATATTTTATTAGATTTTGAAATGTATTGATACAGTGAAATTTTATTGGAATACAATAGAATTCCCTTGCATGATTTCAATTGTCTTCTTGTTTGAATTATGTGGCTTTTGTATATTGAATCTATAAGGTAGTTTTGATATACCATTTACAAGGTATCTGTGATTTTGGTCTATAGCTCCTTTCAAGGAAAGGGTAATGTCTTTAGGTTAATCTCTGAGAGCTTAGGAATTTGGCAAGAATTTGATGATCAAATGTGTTAAGAGAGGATGAATTGTAAGGCGTTTCATCTGGGATTTGTTTGTGTTTCATTTAGAAGATTTCTGTAAGTATATGTTTTACTGTTTGACTCTATACCCGAAGATAAGGCACTGGTCTATCCTTGATTTTGCAGAGATCTCACCCTCAACAAAACTTAAATAATAATTTACTTTCATGTATGTTGAACGATTGAGAAGATAAAGTTTGTATCAAAGATATAAACTAGTGTTGTGATCCTTTCAAGAATTAGATCTAAAAGGGGTTAACCTGCCCGAGTTCAAAGCTCGAAAAGAAGAAGGAGTTTGTCCTTGTCACACTTTCCATTTTTCTGCAATGAATGTTTACTTCCGTTAATATCATTGTGGAGCATTGAGTCTAAAGATAGGTACACCTGCCTGGGTCTGTAGAGCCCGAAGTAGAAGAAGGACTTGGTCCTTATCAATTAGCCTTTTCCCTGTAAGAATCTGGAGTTGAGAACCCAAGAGTCAAGTTTGAAAACTATATTGGTGATTCTACATGAAAAAGAGCTAACAAGATCAAAATATCATCTAGGCAAACAATGACAAACTTACCTAAAAATTCTTTCAAAACCTCATTCATGAGCTGCATGAAAGTGCTTAGGGCATTGGTTAGCCCAAAAGGTATGACTAACCACTCATATAGTCCTTCCTTTGTCTTGAAGGTATTCTTCCATTCATCTCCTTCTCTAATCCAAATTTGGTGATATCCACTCTTCAGATCTATCTTTGAGAAATACACAGCTCCACTCAAATAATCTATAATATCATCCATTCATGGCAATGGAAACCTATACTTGATTGTGATTTTGTTTATTGCCCTAGAGTCTGTAAACATCCTCCATTCTCCATTCTTCTTTGGTGCTAATACTACTGGTATAGCACATGGACTCAAGCTCTCCTAAATCAATCCCTTCTGTAACAACTCATGTACTTGACTATTCAACTCTTCACTTTTTGTTGGTGTCATTCTGTGTGCTACCTTGTTTGGAAAACTAGCTCCTTGAATCAAATACATCTAATGAATAATCTTCCTTACCGGTGGTAATCCATCAGGTAAATTATCAAATATAATATCTTGAAACTCATTCAACAAATCTGCAACCTCTACAGGTACATCCTCTATTTCCTCTTTACCAGCTTTTCAAATTAAAGAAAAACACACATGCTCATGCCTCATACCATCTAGGAATTTTCTTCCATCAACAAAAGTTATTCTTGCACTACCACATACCTTTTCTTCGGTCTCCTTCAATGGCTTCAACTTATGTCGCACTCCATCCTTTGTTAAGGAATAGGTATTCACACGGCCATCGTGTACAGTACATCTGTCAAACTACCATGGCCTACCCAACAACATGTGACATGCATCCATTGGAATGATATCACATAGTACCTCATCATGGTACCCATTGATCTTGAACTTTACTAGGCACTGTTCACTGACCATGACCTTGTGGTCATCCTGTACCCAGGCAACCCGATATGGATGTGGGTGTTTCTATCTCTTGAGCTTCAACTTTGTCACCATCTCTTCTAACACCAAATTTTTAGTGCTTCCACTATCAATAATCACATCATAGTATTTACCCTCACACTTGCATCTAGTGCAAAATAGGCTCCTCCTTTATTCAGGTTCATTCTCACCACTCAGCAGGACTCTTCTGTTAATCAACATTTCTCCTTTTTCAGCATCTTCAAAATTTGAGGATCTAGCATCTTCATCTACATGTGCCACTCTGGCCTGGCCTTCATTCCTCCTATCTGTCCTTACTTGGCATTGAGGACATTCAAATGCCCTATGACCTTCTTCTCCATAGTGAAAACATGTTCCACAGAAGCCTCCTCTTCCTGAACCTTGTCCTCTTCCTCTTCCTCTCTGATCTCTATTGTTCTGATCTTGGAAACTATTGTAATTGTTTCCTCTCTAATTTTGACTGCTACTAGCCTCATTCTTTTTCAGATCTTCATTTTGGCCTCCATATAACCATCCACCAGATCATCCACTGCGACCTCTTCCATTTTGTCTTCTCTTGAACTTCTTGTTCAGCTTTTCCTCTACTTTTAGGGCAAACTGGTATACCTCTTGAATACTATTCATTCGAACCAAATTCAACTCCTCTTGAATGCTTGGCCTCAACCCATTAAGGTAATGGGCAACTTTCTCCTTATCATCTTTCACATGGCCTGTTCTGATGAGGATTCAATAGAACTCCTCTGTATAGTCCTAAACAGATCATCCCGCTTGCTTCAAACTCTGCAATTTCTTTAGTAGGTCAAGCTCATAATCAGCAGGGATGAACTATCACTTCAATTTATCCACCATCTGATCTCATTTTGTGATTTTATCTTTTCCTCTTCTATTTCACTCTAATTGAATCTCTTGCCACTAGATCTTCGCATGACCTTTCAGTTTGGCCTTTCTGAATTTGACCCTATCAAGATCCTCAATATCCTCATACTCAAAATATTCTTCACATTCATTGATCTAGTTGATCAACTCCTCTGGGTTAAGATTTCCAAAATATGTTGGAACCTCAATCTTAGGTCTTTTCCCGATCTTGGAAATGGCCCAAAAAAGTCTTTCTTCCTCTGGTTTCACAACTTCGACTTCTCCTTCTTGATCTTCTTCTTCGGCTTCATCCTCACTTTCATCTCTGACATTAAGATTCATTCCTTTATAAATCTCTTCTTGCAATGCTCGCACTTATCTCTAGAGTGCTCTAACCTCAGGTGTTACAACACTAGCTCTTCCACCACATTCCCTTTGTGGAGGCATTTTCGTGGTGCAAACTGAAACCCTAACCATAGTTCTGGTGAAAACTACCTCATAGTCGGTGATCTATTTACACACTCGGGAACTCTTACTTTAATACCACTTGATGAAGGGGGCTCCCCTTAATACCACAAACACATAGTAGAAACAGAGAAACAACAACAATATGGAAGAACAAAAATTGGCTTCTTATTATCTCCACAAATGTGGAATTACAAACTTTCAAAATTACAATATGCAAAGCCACATGGGCATTCCCTTACAATATTCTATAGGAAAAAGCCTCGAATCAATACCTAGATCTACTACTCAGAACTATCCCCAACTCCCTAAGACAATACTATGGGCCTTCTTTATATAGGTAATTTCCACTGCTCGAGAAGGTTCGAGAAATTTAGCCTTTTAGGCCGACAAAACATAGAATTATTTATTTATCACAATTATGACAATAGGGTCGGCTCAAAAGAAATACAAAATATTCTTTTAGGTAGCCCAACTTCTGTAGGTCATAACTTTTTAACTGTAGCTTTGTTTTTCTATTGTAACCACTTTATGGAAATGTCGTGACGAGATCTACAGTGCTTGACATGTGCAAGCACTAGTCAGCTGGGGGTCAATCGCAATCCGGAGCCTCTAAGGCCTTCAAAATTGACCTAAAAGATTTCATACCCAAGAACCTCAATAACTTCACCAATACTGATGATGTGGTAATGAAACTCAATTGGTAGGCTGAAATGACTAGGATGAACCTCCAACTATGAAATCAAAACATTCTGAGATCATATGACCAACTTACTAAAAATAGTAAGTTTCCATAAATAGAAGCTCTGCACAAGATAGCCCTTATTGAAAACCAAACAGAAATATTTTTGGGTGATGCAAGATTGTTCTTACACCTAGGATGCTCCTGCATCAGATTATTTTGATTTGCTTCTTGTCTAACCACATAAATTCTTCATGCACATGATTCAATACATATCTGATACATTCTGCATTAAATTTTGGTAGAAATACCATATGTGTTAATCCTTTTGTTTCCAGATGTTTGTTTTCATCCTTTAGGTTTCCTTCAATTCTTAGCTATGTGTTGTACATTTTATTGATTTATTCACCTCCCAGTTCTACAACATTGTCGTGAATAAAATTTATGATATCCTCTGTAAGCATAACTCTCTAAGGTATTGATGATAGAGCTTCAACATTATCCTTCTCCACTGCCTTCAATGGGTACAATTTGAATCTTGGTGTTGGTTCATTATTAATGCTTATGACTATAGGGTTTTGAATTTTTTTTGCCATTGTGCTCAAATGATTCCACAAATGCAAGTCATCGGCTAGTGATTTCTCTACACTTTAACTAACTCTTCTAAACTAGGGCACCAAAATATTTTCAATCACTTTTGCAATGATTTCTTGTTGGTAATACTTCATACTAGATTTCTCTAGACTCTTAGATTCTTCTCAAATGATTTCTTTAGAAAAGTAAGGTACCAAATCAATAATGTCTATGTGTATTTATTTACCAAAAAATGTGCAAATGGCTATTTAGGCATTGTCTTCAACAACAATCTTTTCGTCGATAGTCATCTCTTTTTTTTGATAGTGATTCTTTTCTACAGATTACCTTTATTTTGTTAGAAATAGGAAATACTGAGAGGGGGGGTTGAATCAGTATCTCACAAACTTTTACTTTTGCCCACTTATGGATATAACAGATTACTTTAGTGCATACAAAGCATAAGAAACTAAATAGCATACATAATAGTAAATGTAAAGAACTCATAACACATGATATGTTCTTGAGGAAACCTTGGCCAAGGGAAAACCTTGGTGGGGATGGTACCCACAAAGATCCACTAATCAAAAGATATCCGGTTAAGGATGTTGACCCTATTAGGAGCCTGTTACAATCATATAGTGTATCAGTCCTGGTTAAGGGACTATAGGCTTTGTTAGAAGCCTTAACCCTATTAGGAGTTGTAGATACAAAACCTGATTACCAGATGAGCTCACTACCCAAAAAAGTAATACAAATATTTATTGATTACAATATGGTACTTCTTACAACTTCGCATCAACAACTTTCACTGCTATCACAATTTACATATATTACATGTTACATTTCAAGTATGCTCAGTACATCTTTATTTATACAAGATACAAACATAATATCTTTCTCTTGTCAACTTGCATATCTTTATCCAATAGTAAACATCTAGGATGTTGTCTCTTTATAATATTAAGTCATTTCGACAAGCAAAATAATCCGTTAATTCATTTACTAGTTCTGTCTTCAAAATTGCACTGCCAGCTGTACTCTGTCATTGGTAAAATAGTCATAAATTTGTCTGTACTATCTGTACTCTTTTGTACACTAAGATGGGGTATCCTTGGACACCATAGAGTCTATGTTCAACTGCACAAACTCTGATCATGCTCCAATGAATGTCACCAAAACAAACTGTATCGGGTGCTCTGTCAAAATCATTATTTCATACTTAGACAATTTTAGTCTGCGATCTTCCATACTTACTTTCTAGCTCATGCACTCTTCATAGGGAACATATGTTTCCATAATGACAACATCTATGTACATACCTTAGCCAAATTGGCAACAATCTCCCCCTTTGTCATTGGTGGCAACATATGAGAAAATTGGCTAAGTGTACAAGTCAAAATCTCAAAATTTGTATCAAAATTATGGCCATAGTATAAAATAAGTATACTATGCTTATATCTCCTCAAAATATATACAATAATCTATTAAACTTCATAATACTCCATAGATCTCCCCCTATGAGTATCCTTCCTTATCATATAGACAATTTTCTAAGTATATCTCCCCCTTTGACAACAATGACAAAATAAAGGGTGGAAAGGGATATACAAAATTTGTGTCAAAACTTTTACCTTACTTTCTTATTGCAAAGCTGGTAGGCTTGCAACACAATCTACAAAATGTATCTTCCAAGTCTCAAAATCTTTCTCCCATGCCTTCTTTATTGATTCTGCTACATTGAGTAGAGTACTCAATCTGTATGCTGCAATCTGACAGGCTTGGAGGGACTCAAAATTGAATTTCTAAAATGTTGTCTTAGTAGTAAGACATTCATCTAGCTGCTCTTCGATTATGGTCAACTTGATTGAGACATGCTGTCTCAAGATGTTTATTCTGATAGATTTCTTATTTTTCTCATCATTTAAAGTCCTTATTTCATCACATAATTTTCTGATCTTATTCTCAACTGTACTGACCTTCATGTTTATGCTTGCCAAAGAGTTTGTCTTTGCTGCAATCTCATCTTGCTTCTCTTTTATATTCTTTTCTTCCTCAAATAAAATATTCTCAGATTTTGTATACTGAATGTATAAACACTTTCCAGTCTCAAGATGTTTCCTTCAGTCCTTAATGTGTCTATCAAGGCTGTCAATGTCATTCTTGATATTATGACTTGTGTTCTGCAACATCTCAGCTTCATAAGCTGCCTGAGCCTTAACCTTAGCAATATCAGTTAAATTAGTGAATTCAACATCAAAAGATTTAATTACCATATTTTCTCTTTCAAGTAGATCTGAATCAAAGACTTTTGTAGATATGACACTTTGTAGCTTCTCATTCAAGTCTTTCAGACTACCTTCCAAATTCTTAACTTTCTTGTTCTTTCCAATAATTTTGTTTAAAGAGGTGATCAACTCTATTTGATCATCGTCATCAACTTCCTTGCTCAAATATTCAATCAAATGTTTCTATTCCTTTCTCATTTCCAGTCTTAGGAGTAAGACTGATGTCTTCTTGTGTTTCAGTAGGTGTATGGGCCTCTATTTCCATTTGCATTTTAGTATGTGTTGTCTCTATTTCAATAGTCCTTTCTTGCTCTCCCAAATCCAAATTGTCAACAATGTTATCCAAACTATTGAGTACCGCATCATCTGAATCTAAAGTAACTTTAGTTCCTTCAATGTCCATAGATTTTGTGCCAATGTTTATGGAAGAAGAGGGAATATCTTCAACTTCAACTACCTCTGTTGCTGCCTCTGCTTGTTTTGAACTCTGTTTCTCTACTAGTTTTGTAACTGCTTGATCTTTTCTATCTTTTCTTGCTACCAAGTTTGCTAGCACTTGCACAACTACCTGTTTAGTTTCAGTCCTTACTTGCTCATATTGTCCTCCCATTATTTGTATAATTCTTCTTTTGGTTCTCAATAGGGTCTCAAGTGGCTTGAGGATCTATTTAAGATGGTCATCATCTCTTATCTCACAGAACTGTCTAATCACATTCTCTCTCATTTTGGTATCTTCTTCTTGTGCTCTCATCTTTATTCTCACAAGTTTGTTGTATAAATCTTTTGGTATCTTTCCATGAATAGTATCAAATTTCTTGTTTGACAAAATCATGTGTAACCATTGCATTCTCAAGATTCAATCTGTCAAAGGATCCATATAAATCATAGTATTTATTCAGTTTGGTAAAGTCTCCATGCTGCATTATATCTTCATTAACTCTTTCTATCCTTGGTTTCCATGATTTCTTCTTTGTTGTCACTTCATCATCTTTTATTTCTACAACTCTTCTAGGTACTGGTGGAACAATTTTTTTCTATCTTTTACCTAGTCCTGAAGCACTTGCCTTCATTCTTTTTCTCGATGCTGAAGAAAATGGTTTCTCTGTCTGACTGATTCCTTGATCTTTCTCAAGTTCTTCAACCTTTACCTTTACTTAAATAGGTTCTGCACTAGATGCCAAAGGTGGAACTGATAATATCTCACTTTGCCTTATTGCTACTGCAGTCTTCTTTGAAATATCAAATTCTTGCTCACTCATACCTAATTCTTTTAGAATTTTTTTTATTGTAGACTCCACTCTCTTCTTTGATTGTTTCTCTTCCTTAAGTGACTTTGCTGAACCAAAGTTTTCATCATATGTTCCAAATCTGTTGCTATGAGCATCAATTTTACTTTTCAAAAATCTACTAACATAACCTTCTATTTCAACTTTAGAGATTTCATAGCCAAGAGGGTCTATGAATTCATGTCTAGGTTCTACTGCCTCAATGTAAGTGAAATCAGTATCAACCATAAAACATATATCATCTTTGTATTTCTCAACTAGGGATGGAGGAATTCTTGATCTGTTTACCACAATGTTCTAAAAATATTTCAATACTAACTTTACACTATCATTAACCTTCTCGATAAGATGTTTCATGTAGACTTTATTGATTCTTGCCATAGTATTCTCACCATCATTCCATTCAATAGTGTAAGGAAATCTTCTTAGAAAATGGAAGAACATGTAAGTAACCAATGAGGAAAATCTAAAGTGAGTGTATTTAGCTTTCTTTACCTTCTCCAAATTCTCAAACAACTGTATTCTCAGAATTTCACACATATCCAAAGGCTTCTTCTCCACACACACCAAATAAGCAATGTGTACCATACATGCTAGCATATCATCTTATCTAGAGCTTCCATAGAACTTTGTTGTCAAAATCTTACACAAGTATTTTACATCATCTTGCTTAATCTTGCTAATGACTATACCTTTGCCATTGTATACTAAACCGGTGTTTTCAATCACAATATTTTTCATGTTTTTCTCATTCAATGGGATTGCACCAACTTTTGATAATCTAGTCACATCATCAATTAGGTTTGTAGTTATGTCTATAACTCTATCTTCTAACCAAAATTTACCATTATGAATCCTACTCAAAATGATCTTAGTACACTCCTCAACATCAAATTCATATTTCATAGAGTACTCAATGATTTCATTATTTTCTAGATGTTCATAACCTTGTTTCACTAACATATCTGAGTTGTACAATTTCTTATATTCACCATTAAAATCATACTCCCTTAGGGTTTCATACTTGCATCCAAGATAACCTTTAACTTTCTCTAAATGAAGAAACTCCATCTGGTATGGCTGATAAGGCTAAACTAGCATCTCTTTCTAAGAGATCAACTAGATCTTTCTTATTTCTAGGTCTATTCTTATCCTTAATGTTGTGAATCAATGACACATCCATGATTATATCTAATTTCTTAAGCTGATTCAAGATTGTAGTCGGATAAATACCTTAAATTCACAAAATTAGGGCTTTCGCTAGATCGACGCTTCAAACTTCTACAAATTGCTTCCAAACTTCTTTCTTCACTTCGAAATCACTTCTAATCACTTGATAGTCATAATAAATTTGATTTTAATATTTTAACACTTAACATTTACTCGATCTGACATTGCATTCAATAATTTTGCGGCCAAAATGTCAGAAAGCTAATTTTGTAAACCTACAACCATAAATCTTTTTGCGACCTCGCAAAACACAATTTTTTTTTTGTGCACTTAACCATGGCATCAGTATAACATAACAAACCTTCATCTAACTATGCAAAACTTAACTCATTAAAAAAACTAACTCTATACTAATTCTAAGTTCCTAGACTACAAAAATTTACATAATTTAAGTGCTTAAAGAAGGGTTAGGTAAAGACTCATTCTTACCTTTAGATACATTACCTTCCTGATTACCTTCAATGCTGAATATACCTCCTTGATCTATGCCATTAAAAAATTTTACTTCATCTTCATTGCTACAACAACCTTTCTCTTTGTTTCCAGCATTTTCATTCCTTCTTGCATAGTTTCGAGGGTTAGGTTTACGATGATAACCTCCGTTGTTCATTCTGCAAAATCTTGTTGTGTGTCCAATCTTATTACATATCTGACAAGTGATTCCATTGGTTCCATATCTAGGTATTTTCTGATTGATTTGTGTCCTACAATTTCTAGCAATATGTCCAATTTTGTTGCATCTAAAACATACTATTCCATTTCATCTTTTCATGTCTTCAATTCATCTCTGATATGCATTGTTAGTATTTCTAGGAATTCTTCAATTATAATTATTCTCAATAACTTTAGATCTTCTACATTCAATAGCTCTATGTCCAAAACCATGACAATTATAACAATAGCTATTTAGAGGTTTGAATTGTTTACCTATACAATCTGTCTTCATATGACCAATAGTATTACAAGTAAAACATCTACCTTGGAATTCTCTTTGCTTACCTTTGGATGATTCTTCTTGCTTTGATGGTTCTTCTTTCTTAGGTGCATCTTCTTTCTTTGGTGATTATTCTTGCTTTGGTGCATCTTCTAATTTGTTCTCATCTAACTTCTTTTCTTCACTGCTTTCACATTCATTCAGATCTAGTTTCTTGCTTTCACTAACTATCTTCAATATGTTAAATCCAAGACCAGTTTTGTCATAAAATGGTTTTCCATAAGATACTTGCTTATCAATCTTTTCACTATTTGAATATAGCCTTTCAAGTTGTTGTTTAGATTGAGTTAATTCACCTTTCACAATTTTGTTGTATTTCTCAAGTTCATCATACTGCAGTTTGACTTTATCAAATTCAGATGTTACCTTGCCAAGTTTAGATTTCAGATCTTCATTTTAATTCTTTAAACTTTCATTCTCAAATCTCAAATTGTCATTTCCATCTCTCAAGCTAAGATTCAGATTTGCTATCTTCAATTCATGTTTAAGGATCACATTTTCTTTTTCTAAATCTTCACAATCTTCAACAAGAATTTTAGATTCCTTCTTAGATTTTAGATATTCTATCTTACCTTTCAATTTGTTAATAAGATTCTTTGCATCATCATACTTCCTTTTCAAAGTGTTTCTTTCATCAGTAAGCATATCAATTTTCTCAAGAGCTTCTTCAAGATTCTTCTGTAATTCATCCATATCCATAGAGATCTTACTCAAGCTACTAGGCTTTCCTTGAATGTTTCTTCTCTGAGTAACTATTCTCTGATACCAATTGTTAGAAATAGGAAATACAGAGAGGGGGGGTGAATCATTATTTCACAAACTTGTACTTTTGCCCACTTATGGATATAACAGATTACTTTAGTGCATACAAAGCATAAGAAACTAAATAGCATACATAATAGTAAATGTAAAGAACTCATAACACATGATATGTTCTCGAGGAAACCCTGGCCAAGGGAAAACTATGGTGGGGATGGTACCCACAAAGATCCACTAATCAAAAGATATCTGGTTAAGGATGTTGACCCTGTTAGGAGCTTGTTACAATCATATAGTGTATCAATCCTGGTTAAGGGACTATAGGCCTTGTTAGAAGCCTCAACCCTATTAGGAGTTGTAGATACAAAACCTTATTACAATATGGTACTTCTTACAACTTCACATCAACAACTTTTGCTGCTATCACAATTTACATATATTACATGTTACATTTCAAGTATGCTCGATACATCTTTATTTATACAAGATAAAAAGATAATATCTTTCTCTTGTCAGCTTGCATATCTTTATCCAAGAGTAAACATTTAGGATGTCATCTCTTTATAATATTAAGTCATTATTTTGACAAGAAAAAGAATCCCTTAATTCATTTACTAGTTTTGTCTTCAAAACTGCACTGTCGACTGTACTATGCCATCGGTAAAACAATCATAACTTTGTCTATACTATCCATACTCTTTTGTGCACTGAGATGGGGTATCTTTGGACACCATAGAGTCTATGTTCAACTACAAAAACTCTGATCATGCTCCAGTGAACATCACCAAAACAAACTGTATGGGGTGCTCTGTCAAAATCACTATTTCATACTTAGACAATTTTAGTCTGCAATCTTCCATACTTACTTTCCAGCTTATGCACTCTTCATAGGGAACATATGTTGCTATAATGACAACATCTATGCACATACCTCAGCCAAATTGCCAACATGTTTTTCTCTAATGGTGAAACTAGTTCACCAATAAATATTTATCCTCAAAATAATAAAGCGATGATATCCAATACTAATTGATTTCCATTAAATATGTCTAGTATGAGTTCTACTATATCTATAATATTATAACATGTGATCTATCCTATCTTATCTTATAAAGGGATAAAAAAATTTAGCAATTTCTTCTTGGTCCCTAAGCAAAAACTTACTTTCTTTGTTTGATGATGAGTCCTCCTCCCTAGAGGCTAGAGGGCTTCATTCTTTCTCACTAACTTTCTCCTTCTTGATCCACTTTTTCTTCTTATTATTTTTTCTCTTTCTCTGGATTAATCACAACTTTTCTTTTGTTATATGCATTGTTGGCTTGTCGATATCTGTAGTTTTGGGCAATATGTCCATACTTGTGATAAATATAACATACCATACCATTTGATCTCCATGGTCCTAAATTTCCTCTTAGATTCCTTAATCTGTAGTTCATCGCCATATGTCCAAAGTGTCCACAAATATTGCACATAGCTAGAATATTTCCTTCTCTTCTCAATTTTCTTATTAGTTTGGTTGGTGCTCTTGTCGGTAAATTTCTTGATCTATAGTGTTCATCTTTATGTTTGTATTGATTACATGTGTAACACTAATCTGTGAAACTTCCTTGAGATGATATGCTATTGGATCTTGATTTTCATTCTTTTTCCTGATGTCCAAACTTATTGCAATTGTAACAATGTCCATTAAAGATTGTACCACTTGGAGTTTTGACCAATCTACTTCTACAAATATTTTATGTGTGACCAAGCTTTTCACAATTGTAACAAGTAGGTTTTTTAGGTTTCTTTCCTTATGTATCGATAGGTTCTTTTGAATTTTGTGATGGATTCTTTGCTATGGCTTTTCATGATTCACCCATTTCAAATTTTTTGTTTTTGATAGATAAAATCAGCAGAAGGGTGCTAGCCCATAGAATAGATGACTAGTAGCACATTAATAGCATATTAATGTAACCATTCAAGCAGCAGTAATAGAATAATAGTGTTCAGTAGTTCTAAATCTGCCTCTATCAAAAACAAAAGTCACATTAATAAACATACGAATTAGACCAGAGTATCTAGTACCAATAGTATCAAGTAAAGTATTAGTAAAAAGCCACATAGGGCTAACCAGAGAGAAATAAAAGCTAATAAAAATCCCATTCACAAAATAGGGGGACCTAGGGCTAAACCCTTTTAAAATTAACCAACACATAGGAACTGAACTACTTATTTCCACCCAACTACTTAGATAATAGAGTAGTCACCCATTCTTCCTGCAAGAATAGGAGGAGGTCCTTCTTGTCCTCATTCACTTCCAGAATGCCACTTGCCAGCTTATCCTATAAATGACAAATAGTCATCGTCGAAGTGTGCATAATTTTCAAACCAAATTTATTGGTTAGCCTGCATTGGTTCATCAGCTTCTGCACATTATTCTTTATCTCAGAAATCTCCTTGTCCAACTTCTCAAACCTCCTCTTAAGAGTCCCTTTGAGCTTGTTTCTATTCTCCAGGGCTTCAGTGTTGTGAACAGGGGAAGGGGGCTTCTCCAGAGGATTGTGAGTAGGGCTTAGGGATGGGGAAGAGATGATGGGGGCTTCCATGGTAGGTTTGGGTTCAGGAACAGGGATATGAGGAGGGCTCATGTGGTCTTCTGAAGAATCATTCATGGAATCGATGGACAGGGAGTCCTTGTAAGACATGGAAAGATCTTTAGTTGATGTTTCCAGTAGTTTAGTTTTGCATTGTTTTTTGGCCAGTCTGTTAGACCTCCTTCTACCTGACCCACTCAAGTCCACCTCTAGGTTGACCTGGCTTTCCAATAATTTTATTTTTTTGGTCTTATAGTCGATCTTCGGGGTACTATCATCCTCCTTCCTAGTTTTAATATCCTTAGACTTGGATACATAAGACACATCCTGGGCATCCTTCCTAAGAAATGGATTTTTGACACATTTTTTTTCTGATTCTTACCCTCTTTGGTGCTAGGAATAGCCTCCTGGGTAATATGAATGGACTAGGAGGAGGACTAGGTGGGGTTTTCCTTTTTGATCAAGGAATCCTCCTGTGTCATTTCCTGGATAACAGGGGGGGGCTGAGGTACCAGACAAATGGCTTTGTGGAACTCATAAAGCCAAAGAAGGAGGCCCTAGTGAAGGATAGGTATTTTCTTATCAGGGTTCTCTTTGATGTCAAGGATATTGCTTTCAATGGAGTGTAGTAGGAAGAAGGGGATGGATATTAAATCTTTGTTCCTCATGTGGTTTAGAAATAGTAAATGGTAATAGTACAAGATGGTGAACTTACCTTCCAAAGTGAAGTATTTCATCACAATGAGGTAGATTTTTGGCCAAAAATCCAGCAGCACATCCCTGTTGAAACCCGCTGCTTTTTCACTGGTATCTCACCATCCTTGAAGAAATAGTTAAGGCTAGCTGGGTCTAGATTTCAACTAGTTTTCTTGTATTTTCTCCCCTTCATAGATAGCCCAGTCACCTTGTCTATCACCTCCTCATTCAGCTAGAAGTGAATGCCGCCAATAGAGACACTTCTGTTATTCCAAGATGACGCGAACTATTTGGATATATGTTCATCATGCCCATGCTTCATTCTCTCCATGAAGCCCCAAATGCTACTCTCCTTGCAATAATGAGACACCAGCGCATCCGAGGAGAAGATCTCATCGATTTTATCAGGCTCAATGTGGAGAGTGTTGCCTCCCATTTCAAAATTCAGCCCCTCCTTCACCAGAATAAGCTGATAATCATAGAGCTGAGTATCTCTACAAAACTTGATAAACCCTTTGCAATTACAAAAATTTTCTAAATATAACTTAAACTGCAAGCTTTGGGAAAAGTTTTGGGAAATGGACTTCGTACCCCTAGATCCAATGGATCTCTAGGTGCCATTAATAGTAATAATACCAAGAATACACTTGCTATCCTCTTTGGCCAAGTAAGCCCTCTGATTTGGACAGTGTCTACTCCACATGTTTAAAGGGTAATTATGATTCATTATGGGAAAATGGGTTCTCTTTTCCATAATCGCAAAAATCATTAGGACACACCAGCATGTGATCCAGTGAGGATTCACAATGAATAAAATATCGTGGCACATTTAAACTTTGATATTCATTTCTCCCCCAATGATTTGCTAAGTCACCAGAGGTAAATCACTAACCGCCCTCCAATTGTTGAGTTTAGCTTTCCTTAGGCCCATTGTCACCATTAAGTTAGCAATAGAATTCCCTTCCATGTACATGTGAGTTATGGTGGCGCTCTGGAAGCTATTCATTAGCTCACTGATCTCCCTAATGATAGGTCTAGCCCACCACCCCGCATTAGCACCACTTTTCACAGCCTCAACCACCACCATGGAATCCCCCTCTATAGCCAGATGCCTGACATTCAAATGTTTTACAAATTCAATCCCACAGAAAAGAGCCATTCCTTCCATCTAGGTGACCGTGCTGTTGTTGATGGGACTAGCATAAGCCAGCAGGAAGTCACCTCTATGATCTCTTAGAATGCCACCCCCAACTTGGCTTATATTATTTTTCACCCTGTCAAAATTTAATTTAATCCATCCTCTAGGGGGAGGCACCCATTTGGTGGCTTTTCTAGCTATCATTTTAGCATCATCAAACCTAGAGAACCTGTCAAGGATGTTCCACCTATCAGTAAAAATCACTTCCCAAGTAGTAGCAGGGTAAGGAGGGAGCTTCCATTTGGCCATCCTGACATTTTTGCATAAGAGCTTAGTTCCAATGTGGAGCCAAGTGTCAGGATTGATACTCTCCTCTCTAAAAATCCTATTGTTCCTCTCCTTCCAAATGGCCCAGCAGATGTGGGGGGGTAGCATACGGTAGAGGAGCTAGAGAAGGGGGTGATTTGAAGGTGCTCTCCAGTTATTAAATTGATGCACTTCTCTATCCAGGGCCCATGGGATACCTAACTTTCCTATAACTCCTTGCCATAAACTAGAGACATAGTCACAGTGGATGAACAAGTGGTTCACCATTTCCTCTTCCTTCTTACATAGAATACATCTATTGGCCATGGGGATGCCCCTCTTTATTAGGTTATCCTAGGTTAGGACCTTACCATGCATTAAGTTCCACCATAAGAAGTTAATTTTTGGGGTGACCTGGGGAATCCACACCTTCTTCTAGTCCTGCGAGTTACCCACCTCCTTCAAAAGCAGATTATAAGCTGATTTGATAGAGAAAGTACCAGCCTAGGTGGGGGCCTAGATAATTGAGTCCTCAAGACTTGAGATTCTAACCTTAGTTGTAATTTCCATGAGGTCCTTGGCTGAGTGTTGCAGATCTGATTTGTTCCTTGACCAATTAGGAATGTCCTCCCAATCCCTGCCAGTGATATAGTTAGAAGGTCTGTTACCCAAGATAGGTCTGAGGTGATCCATAAGACATTTGAAACTCTATCCTAAATTAGGTTGGTTCTCTATCTAGTTTTCATCTGAAAACTTGATAGATCTTCCATTTCCAATTTGCTAGAGAACACCTTTAGAGAGAAGCGTCCTACATTTGCATTTGTTCGTCCATAGTTTGGAGCTGCTAGGGAGGTCACCTTCTTGGAACATCCTCCTATAGGGGTGTCCTTGGAGGTACTTGGCTTCCATAAGTCTGGACCAATTTTCCTTTCCCTCTATAAGCTTCCAGGCCACTTTTGTGGTAAGGGCTTTATTCATCAGCCCAATTTTCCTTAACCCCAGGCCACCCATTCTCTTCAGGAGGCAGACAGTATCCTAATTCACCAGAGACATCCTCTTTTTTTCTTCAAATCCTACCCACAGAAAATTCCTCTATATCTTTTCAAGTTTGTCCACCATATAGCCTCTGATTTTAAAGAGAGAAATGAAGTAGACAGGGATTCCTTGTAGAGTGGAGGCCACAAGTTGCAGCTTACCAGCATTGCTCATAAACTTCCCCTTCTAGCCAGCAAGTTTCTTTTGGGTTCTTTCTAGGATGGAATTCCAAAAATCTCGGGACACCTCTTTAACATTAAGGGGGAGGCCAAGATAAGTAGTGATGAAGGGTGCTCCCCTTAATACCACAAACACATAACAAAAATAGAGAGATAACAACAATATGCAAGAACAAAAAATTGGCTTCTTATTATCTCCACAAATGTGGAATTACAAACTTTCAAAATTACAATATGCAAAGCCACATGGGCATTCCCTTACAATATTCTATAGGAAAAAGCCTCAAATCAATACCCAGATCTACTACCTAGAACTGTCCTGAACTACCTAAGACAACACTACAACCTTCGTTATATAGGCAATTTTCCACTGCTTGGGAAGGTTCCAGAATTTTTAGCCAACAAGGCTGACCAAACTTAGAATTATTTTATTTTTCATTTTATTACATCAAAGTCAGCTCAAAATAACTTTTGAAACCCAAATAGAAATTTTGAAGGAAAATCATTTTCTACCATTTTAGGTGACCCAACTTCTGGAGACCATAAGTCATCACCCGTTGACCCTATTGACTATTATAACCCCATTTTGGAAAGGGTACGAGGAGCTCGACAATGCCTAAATCAAGCAAGCTTCATGCAGCCAAAAATTTGACCTCATCTAGGGCCTCTAAGGCCTTCAAAATTGAGTTCAAAGTTTTTCTACCCTATTTCCAAAATCGAAAAGTTTCAATATCTTCAAAAACCAAACTTGATCTAGCAATGAAACTTTACAGGCAGGCTAATATGACTAAGATGAACCTCCAATTGTGAAATCAAAAAAATCCAAGATCGTATGACCAACTTGCCAAAAATAGAAAGTTTCCATAAATAGAAGCTCTACACAAGATAGCCCTTATTGAAAAGAAACCAAAAATATTTTTGGGTGATGCAAGATTGCTCTTACACCTAGGATGTTCCTGCATCAGACACCTGGGGTAATTTGAGAAGTGACCCTGTCTGACTCAGGTGTGTAGAGGAAAACTAAGTCGGTTAACCTCCTCCTTTGCTAGCCATGATGAATCTTCAATAGGTCTTCCTTTCCATTTGAACAAATACTCTTCATATGTCTTGTTCCTTATTCTTCTACCAACATGATTATGTAGTATGTCTTCAATCTCCTTGATATCTGAACTGGTTGATGGAATACTCCACCATGCTACTGTAACCTCATCTTCGACACCTCCTTCATGATACTTTGTCAGATCTAAAACATTAAATATTGGTGAAATATTTAGCTTAGTAGGCAACTCAACCTCATATGCATTTCCTAAATCATGCTTCTTCAGTATCTTACATGGCCCAAACTTCTTCATTTTCAACTTGTTATATGTACCAACTAGAAATATTTCCTTCCGCAAATGAACCATGACTTCATCTCCAACCTAAAATTCTTTATGCCTCCTTTTCCCATCTGCCTTAGCCTTATATTGTGCATTCATCTTGGTAATATACTTCCTCACCTCCTCATGGATGTTCTTCAAGTGTTCTACAAAATCTTTAGCTTCAGCACTACTTATTTCACCTGTATCTATCTTCCTCAACTCAGATGCATTTTTGGGACTACTTCCATATACAATCTAGAATGGTGATTTACCAGTGCCCCTATTGATAGAATTATTATATGCAAATTCCGCCTATGGTAAAATCAAATCCCATCCTGTTGGCTTATCTCTAACCAAACATCTCAGCAAATTTCCCAAACTCATGTTCACCACCTCTGTCTGTCCATCAGTCTGTGGATGATGTGATGAACTAAACTTCAAATAATTTTTTAACTTCTTTCACAATGTACGCCAGAAATATCCAACAAACTTAGTGTCCCAATCTGAAAATATGGTCTTTGGCAAACCATGTAGTCTCACTACTTCTTTGATAAACAATTCTACTACATGAACAACATCATTAGTCTTCTTGTAGGGAATAAAATGTGCCATCTTTGAAAATCTATCAACCACCACAAAATTTGAATCATATCCCCGCTGAGTCCTCGGTAATCCAAGAACAAAGTCCATACTGATATCCTCCCAAGGCTTCTTTGGTATAGGTAATGGCTGATACAACCCTGTATTCTACTTCACGTCTTTCGCCATTTGACATACTCTGCAACTCTATACAAACTTCTTCACATCTTGCTACAATTGCGGCCAATAATCATTCTCACTAACCAAAGCAAGGGTTTTATCATGACCAAAATGTCCAGCCAATCCTCAGCTATGGTTCTCTTTAATGAGATTCTCCCTCATAGAGCTTCGTGGAATGCACAACTAACTCCCCCTAAATAGCATATCATCCTGAATAATAAAATCCAACCACTTCATTCTGTCTAGAGTAACAGGTTCTTTACAAGCTTTCCAAGCTTCACCAAAATTAGGATCCTCTGGATACAAATTCTTGAGTTCCTTGAACCCAACCACCTCAATCTACATCTCTGTTAGCAATAGTTTCCTTCTGCTAAGTGTATCTGCAAACCTGTTAAACTTTCCACTTTTGTGTTTCAAAACAAATGTATAACTCTGCCAAAACTCAATCCATTTCAAATGCATCTGATTCAACTTTTCTTGACTACTCAAATATTGCAAAGCTTGATGATCAGTATATAAGACAAACTCCTTAAGAAGCAGATAGTGTCTCCACTTCTTTAATGCTTGAACTATAGTATAAAATTCTTGATCATAAAAAAAATATTTTCTCTTGGCATCATTCAACTTCTCACTGAAATAAGTAATAGGTTTACCTTCTTGGCTCATAACAGCTCCTATTGCAGTACCACTAGCATCACAGTTTACTTGAAACACCTTATTAAAATCTAGAAGTGCTAAAATGAGCTGTTCTATAACTTTCTATTTTAATAGTTTAAAACTCTTATCTGCCCCATTAGTCCACTTGAACTCTTTTCTATCCCCTCTCATTGTTTCAGTCAAGGGTCCAAAAATACTGCTAAAATTTTTAATAAATTTTTTGTAAAAGCTAGCCAAACTATGAAAAGATCTTACCTGAGTAGCACTCCTTGTAGTAGGCCATTCAACGATAGCCTATACTTTCTCTGGATCCATTTTTTGACCTTCTACTGAAACTACAAATCCAAAATACAGTAATTCCTTCTTCACAAAACTACACTTCTTCAAATTAATCAACAATTTCTCATCTCTCAACTTCTCAAACACCATATGAATATGCATCATATGTTCCTCCAATGTCTTGCTAAAGATCAAAATATCATCTAGGTGAACAATGACAAACTTACCTAGAAATTCTTTTAGAACCTCATTCATGAGTCACATGAAATTGCTCAGTGCATTGGTTAGCCCAAAAGGCATGACTAACCACTCATACAGTCCTTTTCTCTTGAAGGTAGTCTTCCATTCATCTCCTTCTCTGATTTGAATCTAGTGATATCCACTCTTCAGATCTATCTTTGAAAAATACACAGCTCCACTCAAACAGTCCATAATATCATCCATTCATGGCAATGAAAACTTGTACTTGATTGTGATCTTATTTATTTCTCTGGAATCTATACACATCCTCCACTATCCATTCTTCTTTGGTGCTAATACTACTAGTACAACACAGGGACTAAGACTCTCTCGAATCAACCCCTTCTGCAATAATTCATATACTTGTCTATTTAACTCTTTACTTTTTGCTGGTGTCATTTTGTGTGCTACCTTGTTTGGAAAAACTAGCTCCTGAAATCAAATCCATCTAATGACTGATCTTCCTTACCGGTGGTAATCCATCAGGTACATTATCGGATACAATATCCTGAAATTCATTCAATAAATCTGCAACCTCTACAGGTACATCCTCTATTTCCTCTTTACTAGCTTTTGGAATTAAAGCAAAACACACATGCTCATGCCTCATACCATCTAGGAATTTTCTTCCATCAACAAATATTATTCTTGCATGACCACATACCTTTTCTTTGGTCTCCTTCAATGGCTTTAGCTTATGTCGAACTCCATCCTTTATCAGGGAATAGGTATTCACATGACCATCACGTACATCACATCTATCAAACTACCACGGCCTACCTAACAACATGTGACATGCATCCATAGGTATGATATCACATAGTACTTCATCATGGTAACCACCAATCTTGAACTTTACTAGGCACTATTCACTGACCATGACCTTGTGGTCATCGTGCACCTAGGCAATCTGATATGGATGTGGGTGTTTCTATCTCTTGAGCTTCAACTTTGTCACCATCTTTTATGACACTAAATTTTTAGTGCTTCCACTATTAATAATCACATCACAACATTTACCCTCACACTTGCATCTAGTGTGAAACAGGCTCCTCCTTTGTTCAGGTTCATTCTCACCACTCAGCAGGACTCTTCTATTAATGAATGTTTCTCCTCTTTTAGCATCTTCAGAATTTGAAGATCTGGCATCTTCATCTACATGTGCCACTCTAGCTTGGCCTTCATTCCTCCTATCCATCCTTCCTTGGTGTTGAGGACATTCAAATGCCTTGTGACCTTCTTCTCCATAGTGAAAACATGTTCCACATAAACCTCCTCTTCCATGGAAACATGTTTTGATCTTGGAAATGATTAGAGTTGTTTCCTCTCTGATTTTGACTGCTACTGGCCTCATCCTTGTTTTTTGGATCTTCATTTCAGCCTCCATATGATCGACCACCAGATCATCCACCATGACCTCTTCCATTTTGTCTACTCTCGAACTTCTTGTTTAGCTTTTCCTCTACTTTTAGGGCAAACTGGTATGCCTCTTCAATACTGTTCATTCAAACTAGATTTAGCTCCTCCTATATGCTCGGCCTCAATCCATTAAGGTAACAGGAAACTTTCTCCTTATCAGCTTCTACATGGCCTATTCTTGATGAGGATTCAATAGAACTCCTCTGTATACTCCTGAACAGATCATCTCGCTTGCTTCAAACTTTGCATTTTCTTCAGTAGGTCAAGCTCATAATCAACAGGGATGAATTGTTGCTTCAATTTATCCACCATTCGATCCCATCTTGTGATTCTATCTTTCCCTCTTCTATTTCACTCCAATTGAATCTCTTGCCACCAAATCTTCACATGACCTTTCAGTTTGGCCTTCACAAATTTGACCCTATCAGGATCCTCAATATCTTCATACTCAAAATATTCTTCACATTCATTGATCTAGTCGATCAACTCCTCTGGGTTAAGATTTCCTAAAAATGCAGGAGCCTCAATCTTAGGTCTTTTTTCGATCTTGGAAATGCCCTGAAAAAGTCTTTCTTTCTCCTGGTTTACAACTTTGACTTCTCCTTCTTGGTCTTCTTCTTCGGCTTCATCCACGCTTTTTGTCTCTGACATTAAGATTCATTCCTCTACAAATCTCTTCTTGCAATGCTCGCACTTGTCTCTGGAGGGCTCTAACCTTAGGTGTTACAACACTAGCTCTTCCACCACATTCCCTTCATGGAGGCATTTTCATGATGCACGCTGAAACCCTAACCATGGTCCTGGTGCAAACTACCTCATAGTTGATGATCTGTTTACACAGAAACCCTAACCCACGATCCTGGTGCAAACTACCTCACAATCGGTGATCTATTTACACACTCAAGAACTTCTTCTCTCATACCACTTGATGAAGGGTACTCCCCTTAATACCACAAACAGATAATAGAAACAGAGAAATAACAACAATATGCAAAAACAAAAAATTGGCTTCTTATTATCTCCACAAATGTGGAATTACAAACTTTCAGAATTACAATATGCAAAGCCACATGGGCATTCCCTTGTAATATTCTGTAGGACAAATCCTTGAATCAATACCCAGATCTACTACCCAGAACTGTCCCGAACTAACTAAGACAACACTACAACCTTCCTTATATAGGCAATTTTCCACCGCCTAGGAAGGTTCTAGAATTTTTAGCCAACAAGGCCAACCAAACTTAGAATTATTTTATTTTTCATTTTATTACATCAAAGTTGGCTCAAAATAACTTTTGAAACATAAACATAAATTTTGAAGGAAAATCATTTTTCACCATTTCAGGTGAGCCAACTTTCGAAGACCATAAGTCATCACCTGTTGACCCGATTGACTATTATAACCCCATTTTGGAAAGGGCACAAGGAGCTCGACAACACCTAAATCAAGCAAGCTTCATTTAGCTGAAAATTCAACCTCATTCTCGGCCTCTAAAGCCTTCAAAATTGAGTTCAAAGTTTCTGTACCCTATTTCCAAAACTGAAAAGTTTCAATATCTTCAAAACCAGACTTGATCTAGCAATGAAACTTTACAAGAAGGCTGATATGACTAAGATGAACCTCCAACTGTGAAATCAGAACATTCTGAGATCATATGACCAACTTAATAAAAATAGCAAGTTTCCATAAATAGCCACTCTACACAAGATAGCCCTTATTGAAAAGAAACCAAAAATGTTTTTGGGTGATGCAAGATTGCTCTTACACCTAGGATGCTCCTGCATCAAGTAGAAGGGAGAGAGGTCGCCAGATAACCCAGGATTCAAAGCACCTTATTTTGTATCTCTATGGGGGTGTTGAAGAAGAACAACCTACTCCTCTGATAGTTGATGCACTACCCTGAAGCCCAAGCATAACTTTCCGGAATTTGTTTCCACTACTTGGCCTCAATAACTGAGGAATAACCAAAGAGGAAGGTGTCATCCACAAACTGTTCTAAAACCACCTGAGAACTAGTGGAGGAAGGTTTTTCGCCCATTATTCTCCTCATGGCAGAAAGAATACAAAGGTTCCTGCTAATCACATCAGCCACCATAATAAAAAGGTAAGGGGAGAGGGGGTCCCCCTGTCTAAGACCCTTCTCAGGTTTAAAATAACTACTAGCGGGTCCATTCACCAGGACATAAAGGCTATTAGTTTGAGTACATTCTTGTATGATCTGGATGACCTTCTCATTAAACCCCATTTTAGCAAGAATTTTAATCAGAAAGGACCAATTAACTTTGTCATAAGCTTTGGAGATATCCAGTTTAAAAGCCATACCTAGAACCTTGCTTCTGTCAATAGAGTGGATTATTTCATGGGTGGCTATGGATGCATCCAGGATCTATCTTCCCAGCATGAAGCCTTTCTAAGTAGTGCTTATATTCTTGTCCAGCAGAGGCTTGATTCTGTCCACCAGGATCTTGGTGAGGATCTTATAAAAAGTATTGCATAGGTTGATGGGCTTGAAATCCATCATAGTGGTAGGGTTTTCATTCTTAGGAACCAACATAATGTAGGTTTGATTATGTTTCCTGAGGATGCGACCCATCCTAAAAAAGTATCTGGCCCCCTGAATAACATCGGTCCCTGCAATGTCCCAATACTCTTAAAAGAACACCGGAGGAAAGCCGTCCGGACCAGGGGCTTTATAAGCTCCCATAGCAAAAACTGCCTTCCTAACCTCTTCATCAGAGACCCACTCCGTGAGCATGTTATTGTCACTAATCATTATAGAACTTTGGATGTGGTCTAGGAGTTGATTTTGGATGCTGTCTGGGCAGATAGGACCCACATTAGAACATAGCTCCTTGAAGTAGATGACCACTGCCAGGTTGATCCTATCCTTTTCCTTGACTTCATTCCCTTCTTTGTCCTTAATAGTAGCAATTGTATTTCTTCTTTTATGGATGCTGGCAGACCTATGACAGAAGGTCATGTTCCTATCTCCTTCAGTAAGCCACTAGACATAGGATCTCTGCTTCCAATAGATTTTTTCTCTTTTTAGGGTTTCCTGCCACTTATTCCTAGTCAATTCCTCCTCAGCATGGACCTAGGGAGGGAAGTTACTAGCAGTCAACTATGCTTGGAGGGAATCTAAGGTTCCAGAGAGTTTCATCTTTTCTTTGCAGAAGTCACCAAAGTTATGTTTTCTCCATCCTTTAACCTCCCTATGGATAATTTCAAGCTTTCAGGCTATTCTAAACATAGCAGTACCCTTGACATTGGTCTTCCACCAGAATTTCACTTGATCCCTAAATGATGGGTGAGAGCACCACATAATTTCAAATCTAAAGAGTGTTAGGCTAACCTTGGGTGTGTCGAACCAGCAAAGAAGGAGGGGGTTGTGGTTCGACGTCATTCTAGGGAGGGAGGAAGGGAGGAGTTCAGGCAAAGGTTCCATGAAGAGGTGGTTAGGGCTCGATCTAGTCTCACTTGGATGAGGTGGGGACCTTTCCTATTGTTGGACCAGGTGAAAGGGTTTCCCTTTAGAATGATGTCAGTAAGACCAGTGGAGGAGATAAAGTGAGCTAGCACCCCCATACTATCCAAGTAATCCACCAGACCACCACACTTTTCTAAAGGGTAAAGGGGGGTATTGAAATCACCAGCTAGTAGGAAATTCGCAGAGCAATCCTGATCTAGATGGTGGACAAGATCAACCCACAAAGAAGCTCTACTTGAGTGAGTATTAGGAGCATAGATATTAAATGTAGTCCACTCAGAGCCATTTTTCCTGAAAGTGGCAGCAAGGTAGTTGGGAGAAGAAGCAACTAGCTGACTAGATATCCTATTGGGGTTCCAAAGTGTGGCAATACCCCCAGACACCCCCACAACTTTAATATAGAGAAAGGCCACCCCCAGCTAGAGATTGGATGCTAGGAGAGTGAAGTTAGTAGGTGACATCTTGACCTCTTGGAGGAGTAGAACATCAAGCTTGAGGTCAAAAATGTAGTGTTTGACAACACTTTGTTTAAGGGAGCTATTCAGTCCCCTCACATTCCAAGAAAGACAATTCATTTCTTACTTTTGAAGCTAGATTCCAGGGTTTGCTACTTACCTTGTACAACATCCCTTGTGGTTCCTCACAATCTTCTTGCTCTATCTGAAGGTCTTCCCCTTGGTGTTTCCATTCCCACATCCACCTTTTTAGGCTTGGTTTTCTTTCTCTGCATTTTCCATTCCCCCTCATCATCCTCCAAATCATCCAAGGAGATGGAGGGGCTCTTCTTTACTAGCTTCAGGGGGGATTTTGCATCTATCTTTGGGGATTGCACCACCAAATCCACTACAATGGTAGGTTGTTCCACCATAGTATGGCTAGTCACTAATTCTTCTTGGGGGGGGTGTCGAGGTGACTATTAACAGCTCCACCATCTAGATAACAAGCTCCTCCATGGATGCAAGCAAGTCTAGGTTAGGGCATCCTTCCTTCAACACCTGGGTGGGGATGATCTCTCCTTCCTCCAGGGGTAGGTCTTCAATAGCAAGAATTTCTAGTTCCTTAGTCACCAAGGGTGGCCTAGATTCCACCTTCTCTTCTTTGCCTAAGGGGGGAGGACCCTTAGCCACACCCTTATCTTTGTTCTCTTTTTTTGCTCCCATTTTGGAGGAGTGCAAGTATCACTAGTGTGACCCCTGCTATCATAGTTCTGGTAGAATAAGGTAGCATTCGCATACACCAAATCTTGTGTCCATCTGTGTAGCTTTGATTTGAAGATGATAAAGTTGGGCAGGGTTTTATTCCGGTTAACATTTACACAAACTATGGCAAAAACCAGTCTGGAATTCGATTGAGTCACCTAGTCCACTATGATGAAAGAGCTGAAGGAGTCTCCAATCCATCTAAAGACCTACTCATCCTAGTACTCAAGAGGGACCCCAGTGAGGCAGACCCAAATTGGGGTCGTTCTAGTTAGGTCCATCGTCGGATTGAATCTAGGTTTCCATTTTGCGAGGGCTAGGAAATGCTTTTCATAGACCCATGATCCTGCCAACACATAGGAAAGATCCTCAAGAGTGGTAAACTTAAACATAAAAAGTCCTCCCAGCATAGCTGAAACTAGGACAAGACCCTTGATCTTCCACTGAATAGTCACCCATTTCCTCACCATCTCTATGGTAGGGCGAAAGTTGAAGAACCGGCCGACCAAAGACATCTGAAAATCTGCCATCATTCAATTCACAACTGAATCTGGGAGTGAAAGTTCAGCACCCTCCTCAGTCTGAATGAAATCCACTAGCAGAGCCTCCAAAGATTGTTGAGCTTCTCCAAAAAGGGCCCCTTTCCAGTTGGGTTTTGAGGGATAAAGCGGGGGTACCAGTAGAAGATGATGCTTTTTGAGATACCCCCGTTGACTCAGGCGTTGGGCCCATGATAGAGGATATCATGGGAATAGCCTAGGGTATAGGACTAGCAGGCAGGTCAGCCAGGGGGATAGCATCTCCCCTAGGGGAGGCAGGCATGGGGGCCTTCAGTTTGAAAATCGGGTTGGGCGGGAAGTTGCAGAGTGGTATGGAATTGGGTTATGTTTCAAATTTTTTGTTACCTATATATCCTAGGTTGGTTAAGTCTCTAGATCTTCTTTGAGTTTTCAATTGTTCATCAATTTTTTGAACGCTTAGATCAAACTTAGTGAGTCTCATTAACTTCTTTTTCAATTTTTAGATTGGTCTTCAAATTTTCAACTTCTTTTCTCAAGTTTTTGTTCTCGACAAGTATATGTCTCTTTTCTTCATTTGTGTCATTTAGATGTTCACCTAGTATATTATTTTCATGTTGTTTATTTTCAATGATGTCATCTCTATCTTTGATCATTTTTCCCATATTTTTCTTATCGGCTTCAAGGCTTTCCTTGGCTTCCTCGACAATCTTCATTCTTTCAAGTATTTTAGTCATCCTTATAGCTTGACTTTTAATTTCCTTCTGAGATTCATTTAGGTTTTCTTCTAGGTCTATGTTCTTTTCCAATAGATCTGCATCATCTTCTTCATAATTTATACTCTGTTCCAATAATATTTCAAGATTTTCTAGACTTATCTGCAGGCATTATGTGAGTTCTTTTATTTTTGAAAATGATGCTCTTAGCTTCTTCTTTATATTTTCATTCTATTCAAGGGCTTCATCTAAGGCTTCTTCTATTTGTTTTTTTCTTCTATACCTTTTCATATTCCAAGATCTACTCTCAAGATGTTAAACTTTCCCTCTTAGAGAACAAATCTTTAATACCAATGGTTGATTAGGAAGATTAGGTATTGGGAGGGGGTGAATCACTACTATCATTTTTATATCAATTTAAACTTTTAATCTCAATCATGTAGTTTCATTTCCAATTTATAGATAGTCTTTCCTATATTACTGATATGCTTGTAATTGAAAAAACATAAAGTAAATAATAGTAAACTCATAAAATGATTACACACCCATAATAGATATATTTTTGGTCTCACAAAAATCCTTGGTTAGAGGAAAAAACTGCGGTGGGGATGGTACCTACAACTCTTCACTGTAGCTAAAAGATTTTTTTAGTAAAGGCTACAAAATGTCATTTTCTGAGTGACTTACCATGTTAGGAGTGACTGATACATGGTTTAGTGTATCTAAAGCCTTGTTAGGAATACTCTACTAAGACATTTTATCCTTCCTATACAAAATTAACCCTATTAAAGGATCTACAAAAACTTCATACAACAAACTTCAATAGTCTTGTTAGAGACTACCCAGTTAAAGGATTTATAATACCTTGTAGAAACTTGTTAGGATTCCTTACAAGATAGTTGACATATTTGCACTTTCCTCCAAAGCTTATTAGAACACTTATACTCAAGTCTCTGTCTTCTAATCCTTCTATCCTTTTATTCTTGATCCACTTCTTGTCTATTGAATTCTATAATCCTGACCTTTGATCTTAGGGTTCCTTCATCTCAATCTTTTTCATAAACCATTTTCTCATTTTCTTATGTCGGGTGCACTCCATAATTTTTCCTTTATCCGATATATGTCGGCTCTGATAACTAACTTATTCTGATAACTAGTTTAGCTTTCTGATAGTATAACTCTCCACATTAGTGATTATTGACATCAATGACAAAAATTATCCGTAGATGTCCAACAAGATTTTCTTGGAAAATCCTTCCTCTTTAAAAATGATAGCATGAAATTTGATACGGATATTATTTTCTCTTGAAAGATAATCATCTATATATATTTCACACTGGATTTTGTCTTGAATTTCTTTTAACCATAGTTGAATAGAAGATTTCACATAAAAAGTATTCTCATAAGTTTCTTTATTCCATTTTTTATTTTTTTACTATTATTAGTAATAGTAGTCAGTACTAATAATTTTGAAGGCACAATTAATTAGATTATAAGATTATAATATATGACCATTGAAATATCAATGCACTAAAACCTATTGAGGCTCATTCAATGTATTATATAATATTAAAACTATTTTTCACTTTTTTTATAGTACAATGTATTCTAAGTTACATTTAGATGTAAAAACTTCTATCAATAAATACATAACAATATAATTTGGGGAGTGGCTTAACTTCCTACAAAATGCAACAAAGACAGAAAAAAATGTCAAACTTTTTTTTGAACCAGATTCGCCAAAATACAATGATTATTTTGTGGTTTTTGTCCATAAAATATGCAAATCATGAAGAACATATGGTGAAAATTTTTCAAAACTCATTTATGTTTTCCATTTTTTGAAATTTGGTCAACAGTGCATTTTGTAGGCAGCTTAGTCGTGCCCTATAATTTGATGAGTTGTCACATTTCAAAATAAATATAATTTAAATTATTAATAGCCTTATTGTAGCAGTTAGAAAACAAATGAAATTTAAAATCTTAATCGACTTCTACCACCACTAGTTACAAGATGAATGGAATTTAAAATATTAATATCAAAGTGGCATATATGGTTTTCTTGGAATTATTAAAAATGAGTCATACATGTAGTGGATTAGGGATGGAAGATGAAAAGATTAGTCGATGGCATCCTTGTATTACATCATAATGATTTTCAATTTAAGTAACTCCATAGCATCCGCATTATTATCATATATTTATAAATTTTAATATAAAATTTATTAAAATATTTATATAATAGAATGAATGATAAGAAATAATCAATGCAAAATAGAAGATCCCTTCAAACAATTTAAACATTGAAGAAAGAGAAGAGTTGTGTGAGTACCATATTCATCAATATAAGTAACTTAAAAGAATTCTATAAACTATTTACATTCAATTTTTAAAATAATTCCTGCAACTAAGCAAACTAAATGTAGAAGAGAAAAACGACAACTTAATATTACATCCTCATTGTGTCTATATTGTGACGGATAAATGCTACCCGCATCAAATTTTCGAAGTAATAAAGTTCCTTGTATATCTTTCATTATTGAAAGGTTGAATAGTCGGAAAATCTTGTTTTTACACACAAGAAAACTATGAGTTGTATACGAAGGTTTACGAGAGTAAGGAAAAAAAACTGAATGGAATTTAAGCTTTCATTTCATGTTGTCAATGAGCCGACGCAAGCAATATTCTCCAAGTCAATAACGTACATCATGTGAAAACTACTTTGTTAGAATGGAAACCAACATATCATAGAATAATTTCAGAATTTAACAGTTTTCAATGACTCGTATGCTATTGTAGATGGGATAGCTCACCAAATCCACAAGGATTTCTTCGTAAACAGCTGGATTATGATTTAAAAGTTCTTAACAATAAAGTCTCGTTGCACGAGAACTGGACTTCCATGCGCTTAATGAGCCAATATTATCCCAACTAGAGTATATTTTGGATAGTTTACTTATAAATCCAGGATTGGGAATGTTTCTATCGTTGGCCATTATGTGTTGGGGACTTTCTCATGAACATGATAATGGTACATTTTATGATCGTATCCTTCACAAGGCTTTTCCAATAGTGAAAATAACTTCTTCAATGATGTTTCTACTTTCATTGTATGGAAGACATCAACTTCTCTTTGGAATTCATGACAGAGATATTTTATGACTAGTTGAACAGGTATGACGTAGGCTACTCCATGCTTCTTTTGTATTTGGGTAGTAATTTCGCTTTTTGCAGGTAAGGTGTATGTTGTTCCTCGCTTGTTTTGTGAGTTATTAGAGATTTTGTTTTTCTAAGTGTTTTCTTGACTGCGTCTTCTAATTATGATTTTATCATAGATTAATTGAGAAAGAGTACAATAACGTTGTGATCTTATAGAATGTGCTTCGTTTGCATTATATTTGAGATATGTTTTTATTAAATAATGGAAGAAAATAATTGACTACTACGAGTCAAAATAATCAATTTAATGACAGTAGGATAATTGTATGGGTTGTTAGAGGAGGTAAAAAAAATGAATTAGTTAAATAAAATAGTAGGAGTAAACTATGTAAAGATATCATTATGCGAGGGAGAAATAATCTAAATATATGGAAAATATTGCAGCATGTGAAAGCGGGTGTAAAGGTGTCATAGTTGTATTAATTATGGGTGAAACAAGAGAATTTCTATAAAAAATGCATATCATAAAATAAGAATGTTGTACAATTATAAAAATTATGAAATACTCAAAAAGAAAAACTACATCCTATTGAGTGACAATATATGATTGGTATATGCTATGAGGAAAGTTATAAAAAAAAAAGATATACACAATCCATAGTAACAAAATTATCAAAACTCGTGGATGTGGACAAGATATGTCTAAAAGTACCATGGGCTATATTAATAAAAATAATTTAGTTTTAATTATAAAAATTCAATGAACTAATATTTAATTATTGAATTATTTTGAAAATTAATTAACAAAAGTAAATAGATCATGTGCCCCTGAGACATAATAGAATAAATTACATATGTTCCAAGTCAACAAAGGCTAAGTTATCTTTGAGACATTGTGTCACATTTGGATTACACTAATTTTACTATATAATGAGATCATCAACTATAGAACAATTAATCACAAAATAATTGTTACTTTATCTAAGCAATCTTTTGTAGGCCACGATGTGTTCTCACAAATTCACATTACATACAATAAATTTAATTTTCCCAAGATGAATATAATGATAGTTATCATCATCAAATGACACTTGGATCATGACATAAAGAGAAGGAATCTCAATATGAGCAAAATTCATAGCTACAATGACACCATACATGAGGGAATAATTAGTAGAAAATAAGGAACATAAATTATCATATGATTGGTCCATTAACCTAGGAAGCTTTTAGAAAGCCAACCTTTGTCATGTTTATTGATCTAATATTATAAAAATATATACTTGATGGTCCTATCACAGTCCTTGACCACTACAAAATGGGTAATATGGAAGAAACATGAAATTTTTCTTCTAGACTTTCTAAACATATTTATTCTTAAATAAATAACTATTGTTAGAAATAAATTTAGGAGGAATTCTAAAGTGAGAAGTATTTTATTTCTTTAGGAATCAATAGGTGTCTTTGATATTGATGGATTTAAGAAAATAACATCTAGTTTAACATAGTGACCTAAATTTTGGCAATGACCATGTAAATATATGTCCTTTAAATGAGAGAAAAAATATCTATCAAATCTAATCTCAAGATAGAAAAAATGCCAAGGAGAAGTGAAAGGTTGAAATTTTTGAGTTGTAAAAATTACTATTTTATGTATCAAGTACACTTATTAATAAATTAATAAATATGATTTATTTTATAAGAATGTCATATGTTAGTGGATGCAAGGATATGTGGTTTGATAAACTCTCCCATTCTTGAGCTACACCAAATGGTTTGAGAGCAAGGTTATGTATTGGGAAGATTAATAGTGTAAAGTGTTTGACAAAGTGTCTAAAAAAAGATTATGTTTGATGATGAGGAGAATATTCTTCAAACCATAGAAAGAGAAGAAAATCCTACGTAGAGAAGTAATTTATTTCAAACCATATGTGAGTCTCTAACCGGACATAATTACCCAACCAAAATAACCCTGGACACAGTAATCACGCCATAATAACCCAAGGACACAATAACCCATGGTCAAAATAACCCATGGACAAAATAACCCATGGTCATTTTAGATCAAGTTAGTATACTAAAAAAGGGATTATGAGGCACCATAGAGGATATTTAGGTCCTTTTTAGACCATTTATCCATTATATACCCCTAAAATAGCCTTAAAACATCTTTAATATTCTTGAATAACTTATAAAATGGTAAATAATTATAGAAATAAAGAAAAAATTATGGGAATAAGATAAATACAAGTTATTATGAAAAGATATAACTCAGAAGGCATTATGAAGAGGCATTAAGAGGATATATAAAGTGGTAGAATTAAGAGAAGTAAAGGAAGGAAGAAGGGGAGAACAATTAAGAGTGTTCTAGAGTGAGAAGAAAAAGAGAAATCAAAATTCATAAAAAAAAATATATATTTTTTACTATAATTTTTTGAACATTATATTAAATTTTTCCTAGGGGTTTTGTAAAACTATACAAAAAAAAATATGCTTTTAGGGAATCAAAAAATTCTTCATAATTTTTAATATATACAATGCCTCTTCAATTTTTAACAAGTCAAAAAATAAGAAATTACTCATTTTAAATGGTTAGACAGTTTTGCTCCACCGAGAAGGTGTCAATAAAATGATCTGGCCTTGCGCAGAATATTTTACAAATAAATGTTCAAGTTGGTGCTATACCACAACACAAACAAAATCTAGTGATGTGATTAGATGTACATGACATAATCATGCTCCAAAAATTGAGATGATCACTGCCAAACAGAAGTTGAATGAAATGAAAGACATGGTGTGCTTGACTCAAGACTCTACAAGAAATACCATTTCTACTACATGTTTTAATATTTCATTACCAGTAGTGGGAGAAATACCTTCAACCAATGCATTATCCATAATGATTTGAAGGAAAATAATAATATGTGAAGTACCAACACCAAATCCTCAGTCATCGAGAGATCTTATCTTACCAATTGAATATACAATTACCAATAGAAGGGAAAAGTTTCTTTTTCATGACAATAATGATGAGAATCATTTTTTAATATTCACCACCACACAAAATTTGCAATTAATAAAAGAATCTGAAAATTGGTTTAGTGATGGTACATTCAAAATAGTACCAAGTATTTTTCAACAGTTGTACACAATTCATGGCTTGAAAAATGATGCAATATTTCCACTCATCTATATTATTATGACCAACAAAACAAGATCTACTTATACACAAATACTTGTACAATTAAAATAACTGCAACCTGATCTAAACCCAAAAACTATACTTATTGATTTTGAATTAGGTTTCAAGGGAGTTGTTTCTAAAATTTTTCCAAATGTCACTATTCAGGGATTCTTTTTCCATTTCTCTCAGTGCTTGTGGAGGAGATTTCAAGAGGAAGGTCTCCAAACATGTTACAGTGTCGATGAAGTATTTTCATTTGAGATCAAAAAACTTGTTGCATTAGCTTTTGTGCCTCAGATATATGTAATCAATCCATTCGAAACACTTCTACAATCTCCTTAATATATAGAACATGAGGAGACTTTGTAACCCATAATTGATTATTTTGAAGACATCTGGATTGGAAGACTAACTAGAAGAGGCAACAAGCGATCACCCAAGTTTCCAATCACAATGTGGAACTGCTATTCTGCTATTCAAGATGATCTTCCCAAAACCAATAATTCTATTGAGGGATAGCATAAAGGATCTAGTGAATTTCTTTAATCATCACATAGCTCAATCTGGAAATTGATCAAAGTTGTGAAAAAAGAATAGGGTCTCCAAGAGAATAAAATAGAGAAATATATGGCTGGACACACTACACAACCAAGAAGGAAAAAATACCATGAACTCGAAGAAAGACTAAAAAGACAAGTTGATGGTTCTGACAATAATAATATTTTACATTATATAAGAAGCATTTCTCATAATTTGACACTTTAATTAAAAATTTGAATAAAAAAGTTTTTTAGAAATATACTTGTAATTTATAAATTTTGTTTTCCTTTCTCTATAATCTTATGGTGCTATTTTGTCCTTGGGCTATTATGGTCTGGTTATTCTATCCAGGGTTATTTTGATTGGGTTATTATGTCTTGTAATCATGTGAGTCAAGTATAAAGTGTTGTGGGATGATGATGGATAGCTGGAATATAGATAACTTGCTATATTCAAAAAATGTTGATAATTTGATACTGCAAACAAAGAAGGATCCTAACTTGTATTGCATTTCATGGCTATAAGGAGTTCATCAAATTTGGATAAGTGAGCAATGTGTTGTTAATTTTCATATTCATAATTATAAAGAGGAGATTATTTGTGACATAGTATCTAAGGAGGTATGTCATGTAATTTTGGGTTAACATTGAATTTGGGATTGAGAAGTAGTATATTATGCAAAAAAGAACACTTACTTCATAGTAAAAGAAGGAAATAAATTTTTGATGAATATATTGTAGGATAGGAGGGATAAATTACAAAAGGAAATTGTAGAAAAGGAGAACATTGAAGAAGAAAAATAAAGATTTGACAAAAATAAACACAAAAGGAAGAAAGAGAAAATAGAAAGTTACAACCCTATGCTCAAAATGGGATTGAAAGAAGAAGTTATTGGAGTAAAAAATAGATTTATTGATGAAATAAATAAAGTATAAGAAAGAAAGGAATGAAAAAAGAAAGAGAAAATGAAAGAGAAATTTTACGATGAGAGCCCTAAATTAAACTTAGAAATAGATGAAGATGACAAAGATCACCTATTGATAGAGGAGACAATGAAGAAGAGAAATGCTTTGAAGAGGCTTCCAAGAAGATGAGGAAATATGAAAATTATTTTTAAAAAAATGATTTTTATAATCCTTTTTGTGATATTTTATTTGTAGGTAAAAAGAGGAAAGTAACAAGATGTCACACACATGTTATTGAAGATGAGATCCTCATGCAAGAGGATAAATAAGGAAATGATGAAAAAAATATGTTTTCATATCATTATAAATGTATGAGAGAGGCAAACAATAATGTTTGAATTGAGATAAAAGAAAGAGATGAAGATATTAATAATATGGATGCAATTGTTGGCATTAAGCAGTATTGCCACTAGTGACAACACTTATTTGCATTCTGGATGTAAACCGAGCAGACAGTGCAAACCGAGCAGACAGTGCAAACCGAGCAGACAGTGGAAACCGAGCAAGTTAGTACAAACCGATCAGGACAATGTAAACTGAGTAACATCTTGTCTACCGAGTCACCAATGCTTACCGAGTTCAATACCTACCGAGTGATCAGTATGAACCGTGCCTTCACTTCTACCGAGTGCATGACGATGCCGAGTAATGCAGTGGACGCCGAGTATCAGAAAGTCACCGAGTCAGTGTGAAGGAACCGAGTAACCATATTTGGGCCGACTTAGTAGCACTTATGTTTATTTGTCAAGCCGACTGTGCAATTGTAATTGTAATTAATTTTTTGAGACCTGTATATAAACAATGATGTAGAAATAAAAAGAAAAACACACAAGAAATAAAATATATAAAGTAGAAAATATGTGATAGAAAAAAAAAAAAAAAAAAGGCAGAGATAAGCAAATTGCAGAAGGCTTCAGAAGTATAAGGTTCAGCAAAGACAAATTCATCACAGAAGGTGATCAGTACATCAGCGAATCTCATTCAGCAATCCAGTTGCAAAGCAGAGATCTACTGTTTCATTCTAACAGGTGAATCAGTACTAAATCCTTTAACCGGGTAGACTTAACAGTCTTTGTATAAATCTCTTTACCGAGTGCATACTTCACTGTATGTTTGTAAATCCTTTAACAGGGTGGATTTAGCAATCCTTATTGCTCCTAACAGGGCAGATCATCAGAAGTGATCAAATTGTAAGCCTTAACCGGCCAACTTTATTCTGCAGTATTAAAGCTTTGTGGGTTTCATCCCCACCCCAGTTTTACTTTCTTTTGGAAGGTTTCTGGGTAACCAAATCCATGTGTCATTATTGTGAATGCTTTTAAGTTTCATGCTTTCTTTATGCAAAGGTTAAAAGTAAAATACATGTTAAAATTAGAAGAAAATTTGGAGTTACTGATTCACCCCTCCCCTCTCAGTAACTTGGTTAATTCCTGAATATTTCCAACAATTGGTATCAGAGCTGCATTGGTTCTCAAGACAAAGCTTAACTAGCTTGAGCAAAGATCCAGGACAATGGAGGTATTCAAACTGAACAAGGTGATTGAAAATGAAAAGCTAGATCTGGAAATGGCCATAGCTAAACTCAAAGAAGCAAAAGAACATCTTTCCCAATCCCTAAGAAGAAGGAAGGAACTTGCAAATCAGATGAATGATCAGAATTACATTGAAGAAAAGATTGAAGATCTTCTTCCCTCAAATAACTCAGATGAAGCAAACAATGCTATCAAAGAACTCCTAGAAAAGAATGGGTCTCTGCAGGAAGAAGTGAGAAAATTGAAAAGAGAACAAGAACTACACTCTACAAGATTCTGTGAGATCTTGGAACAGAAAAACAAGTTGAAAGATGAATTAGATGAAAGAAACATTGAAGTCCAAAACAAAACCCTTCAGCTAGAAAACCTAATTGATCAGATCTCTCATACAAATGAAGAAATTCTAAATCTAAGTTCAGAAATAGAAAACACAAAAGAAGAACTAAGATCTGAAAAGGAAATCAATCTAAGATTGATGGATGACCTAAATGCTGAAAAACAAATCAATGAAGGAATGCTGAAAAGTCAAGAAGACTTGAATCAGCTGTATGAACGAAATCTTCATAGGCAAAAAGGAAAAGCAGGACTTGGATACAAAGAAGAAGGTGAATCCTCTAAGCAAGGTACTAAAAGAAATCAAAAACCTACTTGTAATCATTGTGGTAAAATAGGACATACTTCAAATAAATGTTGGAACAATGAAAAAGCAGAATTCAATGGAAAATGTTATAGCTGCAATCAACCTGGTCATAAAGCAAATGAATGCAGGGAAAAACCTAGATTCAGAGGTAATTGTCACAAGTGCAACAAACAAGGTCACAAGGCATCCGAGTGCAGATCCAAGATATTTAATCGAGCAGAACAAATTGTGAAAGCAATGTTTGGATGGGACTACAACACCTGGTGTAGATGTCATTACTGTGGAGAATATGGACACATTGGCATGAATTGCATAAAACATCATCTAAGGAAAAGAGATACTACCATAAGATGTTTCAAATGCACTAAACTCGGTCACATAGCCAGAAACTGCATGAATGCTAATGAAATTGAAGAAGGAAAGAAGAATGAAGCAACTAAGGTCAGGAAACAGGTCAGACAAAAATGGATTCCTAAAGCTACCGAGCAATCCAGTCCAAGTAATGGAATGGATGGCTCTATCGACTCAAATTAAATTTCCAAGGAAGCTCTGGAACTATATTCTCATAGATCAATCTCAAGCAGTTCCAGAACCGAAATTAAAAGAAAAGTCTAAATCAGCATGCAAGATGCAGTGAGATCACAACAAGGTTGGTATAGTCTTCACCGAGAAAGGTCGGTATAGTCTTCACCGAGCAAGGTCGGTATAGTCTTCACCGAGCGAGGTCGGTATAGTCTTCACCGAGCAAGGTCGGTATAGTCTTCACCGAGCAAGGTCGGTATAGTCTTCACCGAGCGAGGTCGGAGCATTATGAATTTTTGAGTTCACCGAGCTGCGAAGTCTTTTCCGAGCAATTAATTCTTAGTGGGTGACAGTCTGTCAGAATTCCTACCCTAATTTGAAATGAGCATTAATGACAGAATTGTAAACAAAAAGCAAGTAATCGAACTTATTCTTCACCACGAATCTTTAAGCACTTTGAGAGTAGAAAACTTCAAGGGCAACCCGGCGATTTAATACTCTTGCGAAAGGAATTTTCTGTGAGCTACCATGGCATCATCCAGCACCTCAGCGAAGAAAGGATCAGACATGTTAGTCCAAGGGGAGTGGAAAGCACCAGATTTTAAGATCGTGCCCCCAGTTGCAGCCGCCCTAGATCCGAACGGAGCTCAATCTCAGATTCCTCCTAAGGTACTGCTTATCAACGATATCCGTAATCATTTTAACTGTTCTATTCAAGAAATGGGAAACCTAGAACTAGACATTGTGCGTGAGGAACTATGTGTGGATGGTACTTTGAAACCCGAGCACAAACATCTGGAAGATAAGGGTTTAGTCCACATTGCACATCTTCCTCGAAACTTTCGAGATAAATGGGTTAGGTACATTCTCAGCCGAGTACACGATGGCAAGATTTGGCTTGAGCAACCTATTGAGATCACAAGGAAAATGATTCATCAAGTTACTGGTCTTCCCTTGTTGAACAAAGCGAAAACTACCAAAACCCTAGGTCGGACGGAACTAGGGAAGAAAACCCTAGCCGAGTGGGATGGTAGAGGTATGAAGGTTAGCAGCATTACCGACGCCGAACTAAAGTTTGGTACACATATCATTGCACACAAGATTTACAGTTCTAGTCGACAGAACAGTGTCTCATGTGAAGCTGTTGACCTAGCATACAAAGTGGTCAAAAACAACTTGACATTTGACCTAGCAGACTTATTGTTGAAACAGTTCAACAAGAACATGGAAAGCATCAAAACTTCCAAAAACAATCCATGTAAGTTTGGATCCTTGTTAGTCTATTTATTCTTCTATGTTTAGAAATTCTTCCCTTCAAAAGGAAAAGTTGTATGGAGAAAAGATGTGCCAGTACTTTATGAAATTAATGAATACATCGCAGAAATGGGTGAAAACTTTGAAAGCATCATGGATAATTATTTTGAGTCTTTCAAAGAGAAAATGAATGATAGATTTCGGATTCCACAGAATTTGGTGGAAGATTACAAAGATGACATCTGTTTTATGGTAGATTGTGATAATGTGTATATTCAAGCAGTTAAACCGAGAACTATGTATGCAAAACCTCTTCCTTATGAGGTAAATATTGATGAAACCAAGAACATTATTGAAGCACTTCTAAATCATCCTGTCAATCCCAAAGCCCCATATTTTGGAACATATGATGAAGCTAAGATGAGAATTGAACTAAGCATAAAGCTTCCACAGGCGGTAAACAAAGGAAAGAAAATAATAGCTAAAATGCAAATGATAACCGAGGAGAAATACAAGAGGTAGATAAGGACATAGTATTCAAAAGGCCTCCTCTAACCCTTCAAGAAAAGCTCAAACTCTTCAGAGATGGATCAGGATCTGGAGTAAGTAACATAAAATCCTTGAGATATGAAACCAGATCGGAAGCAGAGCAGAAGGAAATAGAAGATGATGTTGTTGAGAAGATGGGACAGTGGAAATACTCTCCTGAAGAAATTACCCCACAGGTTCTAGCAGTTCTATTGAATCTGATAAGAATGAGATGGAGCAATGCAAGGCAAACTGTAATAGACATATTTGATCAAAACCTAAGACAGTTGATGCCGAGCCTGAACAATGATGAAGTAAAGAAGGCACTAAAAGAGAATGAAAACAAGATGACACTGAAGTTCAATACTTGTTTGATTTTGATCAACAATATTGAATCAGTTGTGAAGGCTGCAAAAGCCACATGGAAGAACATTTACCACCTTCACCAACCGAGCATTGAAACTGTAATAATAAAGGATATTGAAGATGATAGCGATGAGCAAGAAGAAGACACCGAGGTAGATGATACTGTAAGGATAGCAGCAGAAGTCATTGCATCCCTTCCTACCTCTCCAGTGAAAGTCTCTACATCCAGCCCAGAGACACCTTCAAGCATGGTTGTGACAACTTCCACATTTGTCCAATCATCCCTAGCAACATCAGAGGCAGCTACCATTTCTTCTACCGAGCTGCAGTCTCCTGTACCAGTAAGTTTTCCAGCTTTTGAATCATCAAGTGTAAATATTGTAAGTTCTCCAGTAGAAAGTATACCAGTGTCAATAGCCAGCCCTATTTTATCTACTATCACTACTACAAGAACATTAAGTACAGATAAGCCTAAGGCTCTACCGAGTATAAAATTTTTGGGTAAAAATATAGTTGAGGATATAGACCTAGACGAAGAGATAGAGATTCCTACACTAGATTTTGCAAATCTCTCAGCAGACCAGATGCAGAATATAGGTGAGATCCTCCAAAGGAAAGAAAAACAAAAGAAGCTTAAGGAGGAGAGAGACAAGGAGTATCAAATCATCAAGGATGCTAAGGACATTTTGTCTGATGCATTAGGCATTAAAGTAGACTCCTCCCAACATGTTTTGTTACAATTGGCAGAAGCAGTTGAGAAATACAATGAGGACTCATCCGGGACAGAAAAGTTAGTTGAAAGAGCCGAGAAGAGATTCAACAATAAAGTGCTTGAGCACATTGCTCAGCACATAGCTATTAACCAAGTAGAATTGTCTTCAGTTTTGTCTAATACAGAGTCTATTTATTCGAATGCTACCTCTCTTTTGGCCAGACTATGCAATTTTGCCGAGTTCACAAAGGATGTCAAAGATAAAATGAATAAAATGGATGAGGATATGAAGATTAGCATACAGAAGCTGCAACTTGAACCAAGTTCAAGCTCTTCTCATCACATGAAAATTTCACATCTATCCAATATGCAGTCTGATCTATTGAAAGAAGACTCAAGGATCCGGTCCACACTGCTAGACATCCAACACATGATCCTTCCCATCATGAATACAATGTATAAGCACATTGAACATTCCAGAACATTGATTCATGACAATCAGTTCTCCATAGTAGATCACATGATTGAACTCTCTGCAAAAATCCAAATTGCCATACAAACATGTAAGATTCTGCAAGAAAGTTGGGACAGAACCCTGGCACTAATAATGAAGGTACATTTTGGTTTCTTATCAAATTTTGGATTCTCTCTGTAAATAAATTGTATATGCACCTTTGGCATTATCATCAAAAAGGGGGAGATATGTATAGAAGGATATGTATACAGTTATAGATTTGTATAAGAAACAGTTAGCACATTGAAAGGGGGAGACAATGTATAAAGCCCTATAACAAAGACAAATTTTGAAAAATCAAAATAAAACTCAGCATGATTCGGTGTATATAAATTTTGGCCAATAAGTGTTTTTGTCACTAATGCCAAAGGGGGAGATTGTTGGCATTAAGCAGTATTGCCACTAGTGACAACACTTATTTGCATTCTGGATGTAAACCGAGCAGACAGTGCAAACCGAGCAGACAGTGGAAACCAAGCAAGTTAGTACAAACCGATCAGGACAATGTAAACCGAGTAACATCTTGTCTACCGAGTCACCAATGCTTACCGAGTTCAATACCTACCGAGTGATCAGTATGAACCGTGCCTTCACTTCTATCGAGTGCATGACGATGCCGAGTAATGCAGTGGACGCCGAGTATCAGAAAGTCACCGAGTCAGTGTGAAGGAACCGAGTAACCATATTTGGGCCGACTTAGTAGCACTTATGTTTATTTGTCAAGCCGACTGTGCAATTGTAATTGTAATTAATTGTTTGAGACCTGTATATAAACAATGATGTAGAAATAAAAAGAAAAACACACAAGAAATAAAATATATAAAGTAGAAAATATGTGATAGAAAAAAAAAAAAAGGTAGAGATAAGAAAATTGCAGAAGGCTTCAGAAGTATAAGGTTCAGCAAAGACAAATTCATCACAGAAGGTGATCAGTACATCAGCGAATCTCATTCAGCAATCCAGTTGCAAAGAAGAGATCTACTGTTTCATTCTAATAGGTGAATCAGTACTAAATCCTTTAACCGGGTAGACTTAACAGTCTTTGTATAAATCTCTTTACCGAGTGCATACTTCACTGTATGTTTGTAAATCCTTTAACAGGGTGGATTTAGCAATCCTTATTGCTCCTAACAGGGCAGATCATCAGAAGTGATCAAATTGTAAGCCTTAACCGGCCAACTTTATTCTGCAGTATTAAAGCTTTGTGGGTTTCATCCCCACCCCAGTTTTACTTTCTTTTGGAAGGTTTCTGGGTAACCAAATCCATGTGTCATTATTGTGAATGCTTTTAAGTTTCATGCTTTCTGTATGCAAAGGTTAAAAGTAAAATACATGTTAAAATTAGAAGAAAATTTGGAGTTACTGATTCACCCCTCCCCTCTCAGTAACTTGGTTAATTCCTGAATATTTCCAACAGCAATAACTTATGAAGGAAGAGTTGGGGAAATAACAAAGAAGTAAGAAACACATAGGTAAAGGTTCTTTTTAATATTTATAAAAATGAGTTTTATTTTGAGTTTCACCTAAGGCATATTAGGATTCCTTACGACTTGTTATGACCTGTTAAGACACATTAGAATCATAAAGTGTTTCCTAAGGGGTTGTATTGTATCTATGGGGTCCTATGACCCCTTAGAAAACACTTTATGTTTCTAATGTGTTGAAATGGGTCATAATGGGTTGTAAGGGGTCCTAATGCATCCTAAGCAGTATTAGGACTACTTACCACCCACTATGACCAAATACAACACATTCTAACCATAAAGTATGCCATGCAACTCTTTAGGACAAAGTTTATGGATATAATGTGTCAAAAGGGGTCATAATATGTCATTATGGATCCTAATGGGGCCTAAGGGGTATTAGGACCCCTTATAACTCCTTGTGAGCCATTAGGAAACATTAGAACCTTAAAATGTGTCATAAGGGGTCGTAATGTGTCCTAAAGTGTCATAGAACCCCTTAGAACACTCTTTATGGTTCTAATGTGTTAAAATGGGTCATAAGGGTTATTAGGACCCCTTATGATCCATTATGACCCGTTAGGTAAAAATGTTATAACCATAAAGTGTGTCATATGGGGTCGTGATGTGTTCTAGTGTGTCCTACAACCCCTTAAAACATAGTTTATGGTTCTAATGTATCAAAAGGGGTCATAATGGGTTGTAAGGGTTCCTAATGGGTCCTAAGCAGTATTAGGACCCCTTAAAACCCACTAGGAAACATTAGAAATATAAAGTGTGTCTTAAGGGGTTGTAATGTGTTATAAGGGATCCTACAACCCCTTAGGACACACTTTATGATTCTAATGTGTCCTAGTGGATCATAATAGGTCCTAAGGGGTTCAAATGTATCATAAGTAGTACTAGAACCCCTTACAACCCATTATTCCCATTGGGACACATTAGAACAATAAAATGTGTCTTAAGGGGTCGTAATGTGTCCTAAAGGGTCCTACGACCCCTAAGAACACACTTTATGGTTTTAATGTGTCAAAATGGGACATAATGGCTCACAGGGGGTCTTTATGGGTCTTGAGGGGTATCAAGACCTCCTAAAACTCATTATGACCCATGGGGACACATTGGAACCATACAATTTGTCTTAAGGGATCGTAATGTGTACAAAGGTGTCCTACAACCCCTTAGAACACACTTTGTGGTTTTACTAGGTTGAAAAGGATCATAATTCATGGGTAGATGTCCTAATCCATCCTAAGGGGTATTAGGACCACTTACAACCCATTTTGATCCATTACGACACATTAAACCCATAAAGTATGTCCTAAGGGGTCATAATATGTCATAAGGTGTCTTATGAACCTTTAGGAAAATATTTATGGATATAATATGTTGAAAGGGGTCCTAATGGGTCCTAAGGGGTATTAAGACCCCTTATGATCCATTATAACCCATTGGGAAACAATAGAAACATAAAGTGTGTCCTAAGGGATTGTAATATTTCCTAATGAGTCCTAAGACTCCTTACGACACACTTTATTGTTCTAATAAGTCCTAATGGGTCCTAAAGGGTGTTAGGACCCCTTACAACACATTATAACCCATTAGGACACATTAGAACCATAAAGTGTGTCCTAAGGGGTCCCAATTTTTTGTAAGGGGTCTTACGACCCCATAAGACACACTTTATGGTTCTAATATGTCAAAAGGAGTCATAATGGGTCGTGTAAGGAGTCCTAATATGTCCTAAAGGGTATGAGGATCCCTTGTGACCCTTTATGACCCGTCATGACACATTATAATCATAAAGTGTTTCCTAAGGGATTGTAATGTGTACTAAGGTGTCCTACGACCTCTTAGAATGCACTTTATGGTTATAATGTGTTAAAAGGGTTCATACTAGGTTGTAAGGGGTCCTTATGGGTCCAAAGGGGTATTAGGACCCCTTGTGACCCATCGTGATCCATTAGGACAAAATAAAACCATAAAGTGTGTCCTAAGGGGTCGTAAGGTGTCCTACAACACCTAAGGGAATAATGTATGGTTCTCATGCATCAAAATGGGTTATAATGGGTTTTAAGAGGTCCTAATGGATCCTAAGGAGTATTAGGACACCTTGTGGCCCATTATGACCCATTACAAAACATTGGAACCATAAAGTTTGTCCTAAGGTGTCCTACGACCTATTCAAACACACTTTATGATTTTAATGTCTCCTAATGGGTCGTAATAAGTCATAAGGGGTCCAAATGGGTTATAAGGGGTATTAGGAACCCTTACAACCCATTATTAACCATTGGGACACAATAGAACCATAAAGTGTGTCCTAATGGGTCCTACAACCCTTTAGTACACACTTTATGGTTTTAATATCTCGAAATGGTTCATAATGGGTCATATGGGGTCCTAATGGGTCCTAAGAGTTATTTTGATCCTTAAAAACCCATTATTATCCATTAAGACACATTATAATGATTAAGTGTGTTCTAAAAGGTTGTAATGTGTCCTAGGACCCCTTACAACCCACTTTATGGTTCTAATATGTCAAAAGTGCTCTTAATGGATTGTATGGGGTCCAAATGGGTCCTAAATGGTATTAGGATCCCTTATAACCTATTATGAAGTATTGGGACACATTAGAACCATCTCTTGAATTGCAGATACATGCTATAGAGTGTACACACTATTGAAACAAAAAAAAGTAGTAAAAATTCTATGATACTTGTGAAAGAGACCACATATTCTGTATACTATCTTATCTCTATGTTCGTGTTGACAAATATTTTCTTTTCATGGTGTTGAAGGTTAAAAATAATCACATTCTATCAAATTGAACCATTCTTTTGTTTAATAGTCTCCATTGAAGTGGGAAAGTTGATCATTCTTCACCAAAATTGATCATTTGAGGTAAGTTTTATATTTTTTAAATTTGAAATGTGAATAAAGAGTCTTTGTTTTTATAATTATTATTGTATGGACTTGTTAAAGACATAATTTAACATATTGTAATAGATTTGAATTATAATTTGACATAATGTTATAAATTTAAATTGTAATTTGAAAATTGTAAAGAATTCATATATAGAAATAGAATCATGCCAAGGAAAAAAGAAAAAACTCTAACACTGGAAGAATATGAAAGATATTTGGTGAAGAAAAGAGAAAGAATAAGAGTATTTTGTGAAAAAAAACTACATACCATCTAGACAAATAATTTCATTTGGATGAGGAACATGAAATGTTAATAGAAATAAATCAAGAATTAAAATTGGAAAGAAAAATAGAATTAATGATATATTTGCGTTCAATAAGACAAGTGAATTGTGAAGATTCTAACACATTATCTATGAATTCAAAATTTGAAGATACACCATCATCCAATGTTGGAGGTACACCATAATATCATGTTGAAGGAACATCATTTTCCAAATCTGAAGGAGTAGGGACTCCATCATATCATGTTCAAGGCACATCAATTTCTACATCTGAAGGAGTAGGCACTCCATCATATCATGTTGAAGGAAAGATATTGTAATAGATTTAAATTGTAATTTAAAAATTGTTATGAATTTATATGTATAAATTGAATCATGCCATGGCAAAGAGAAAAGACTCTAACATTAGAAGAATATGAAAGAGATTTGATCAAGAAAATAGAAAGAATAAGTCTATCTCATTAAAAAAAAATTGCATACCATAGAAGAATAATTTCCTTTGGACGGGGAACATGAAACATCAATGGAAAGAAATAGAGAATTATAACTGGAAAGAAAAATAGAATGTATTAGATACTCATGTTCAAAAAGACAACTGAATTGTGAAGATGGTGACACATTATCTATGAATTACCAAGTTAAAGAGACATCATCATCTAATTTTGGAGGTACACCATCATATCATGTTCAAGGAACATCATTTTATACATCTAAAGGACTAGGCACTCCATCATATCATGTTGAAGGAAAATCAATGTCTACATCTGAATGATTAGGCACTCCATTATATCATGTTGAAGGAGACTAATTGTATATATTTGAAGGTGTATCCACTCTATCATGTCATGTTGAAGGCACACCATTAACATCTCAAGTTGGTGAGGATCAATCTTTCACATCTCAATGTCAAGGCACATCATCTTCAGTTGAAGGTACGTAATTCACCCTTAATATTTTTTATGTTCCTAATGTTGAGCCCACTCAAGAGTTAAGAATAACTCTGATAATTTTTAATAAAATGCCAAAATATTTGATTGATATTTATACTAACATTTTACAAGAAATGCATGTCAAGATTGTCAATCGTGCTTGTCAAAGATATGATAACCGTATTTGGAGATAATATTTTGAAGAATTAAATGTGATAGGAAGATGTCAACTATTTGTTGAAATGATGAGAAATATGAAATTTAGGCTCATCGTGAAGATTCTTGGGCTAAGAATGATGGATGAGTCAAGTGAAAAAAATATTGTAGAGAATCTAATGATTGCATCTGATAAAGTGGGTTCTACCTCACACATGAAAGATAGTAATGTCACAAGATCCATACTTACATCAATAATAGTAAGAACACAAATAAATAAATCTTGACTCATTAAAAAGACAAGAAAATAATTGAAAATAACTATAAAATCTCTAATGAGAGCCATGGGAAGGTGTAAAAGAGTGGAAGATATAAATAGCAATGAATTATGAGCATTTTCTAGTAGACTACCATGAAAGGATAAAATAGTTGTTGAAGATTTGAAATCCTTGATTGAATATTTTGGGAATAATAACACACAACTTTCTCCTAATCAAAGAGATATTTTAAGAAGGTGGATTGGTAGTCAAATCTGTGATCCACATCTAAAACATTTTTTGGATTCAACTCAGAAAGAATTAATTACAAAATTTATAGGTATGTATCCTCAAATTAAAAAATTTCAAAGATATTTTCAAATGGGTAAACCCTTTTATGTGAAGATAAATCACATATGCACAAATTGTTTTTGTAGGGTACATATTGAATTTTCTAACCATTTTGTTTTATAGGCATATATCTGCTCTTTTGTATTCTAACAATGTTTTGCAAGATTGTAAAATAAATGAGCCACATAGATCTTCAAGGGAATTCCTATCTACCATTTTATGTGAAAGAGTTGATGGTCAACAATTTTACAAGTTGTCATGCATGAATGGTACATGCATACTTTTTGGTGGTTTGCAACATTTACCAATTTGCAAACCTATGGAGAGTACACATGCAACTTGGAATACAATAGTAGATTTTAGAAAATATAAAACTATGGCATATGCTCTAAAAAATAAAATAAAAAGTCTAAAAGATGTGATTTAGTAATTGAAAAGATTCCCATGTATCATTTCATGGACATGTTTTGTGAAAAAAATATTTATGAGTATGCAAGGGATAGATATAGCGCTTGATGGTTAGATTTGAAATTCAAGTTGTGTAAGGACACATTTCCAATGGATACCATTATTTCAATTGTGGACTTCATAGAGAACTACACACTACAACCACAAAATGAGGTACACACAAAGTATTATACTTCTCAACATGTTTGTATACTTGTTCATATAACATTCATGCATTCACCTTCCAGTATCGGTCATTTTATTTTGGCAATGGATTTGCTTAAACCTGATTGTTAATTCTTATTTGCATTGAATCTAAAATGGTTCCAAGAATCATTATACCAATCAGATATTGGTTTCGAAACATAAAAAATTATAATGGGTTAGTTAATGTACATGGTTAAACCGCGTGGAAACCATGTTGTGACTGTCATGTTTGAAGGAGACCCGAGCGCTCTATGTGCAGAGTTATACAATGTTGAGACTGTCATGTTTTTATGTTTTGAATGTTTTGATATTTTGATGTAATTAAAACTAAACGGTTTCAAGATCATGTTCATAGACTCGCGTGGTGGTTAACTCCCAATCTCAGTCCATGGAAGTTGTAAACATACAATAGTCACTAAGCATTGGTGGGTAGATTCAACAAGGTAAATGAGAGTTAATGTCAAGTTGGTGCTATTTTTATTAGATTATCAAGGAGACATGAGCCTCTAGTTGATGTCTATCAAGAAAGATAGGATAATATGCAGCGATATAGATATCTTCGATGTAGAATGAAGATAGACAATGCAGTATTTGCAGATGTAAGTAAGTGTCTTGATGTTCTTTGCATCAAGTGGTATCAGAGCCCGTAAAAGATTTGGGCACGGTACAAGCATTATTTTGAATCATGGTTGCAAATTGATCCATCAAAGCTGCAGTAAGGACGTAATTGTGATTGTGTGTGTGAAGATATCAACCGAGGTCTTAGTATTGTCTCCATCAAGATGAAGCTGGGTAGAAGGTGCAAAGAGAGAAACCACCAAGAGAGAGTGGTAGTGCATCTTCCAGAATCTTGTGTGGGTAAGATAGTAGTATGGTGGTGGAAGCATGAAGAGTCATGGATAGCGACCAGTATGCACTCCATTGAGAGGAGTCATAGTTGAAGGGAATAGAGGAAGGAGAGGAGGCATCATTATAGAGGATGGCAGGATAATATGTACAAATAGTTGGACATTTCCAAGGGGACTTGGAAAACTTTCAACTGTGGGAGTATGGTGCAGAGGTACCTCAACATCTAACCAATTTTAATAATATTGACATTAAGTCATTTTAGAATGTATTAAATTGCATTACACTGTACCTAAAATGGGGATTATGGAAATATCTATGAGAAGATTTGAGGTTTTGTAACTACCCACAAATCTCTATAAAGAGACATCTATGTAGTCAGATAAGAGTGAGTTGAGGGGAAGTAAGCTACGAGAGATAGCATGAAAAAGGTGTGGAAAGAATCAGGCTCTTTGGCCTTCAGCCAGAGAGCCATTCAGATATGTAGGCATTTGAAGTTTTAATATATTTCAATTTAATCAAATGGTTTTTGTAAGTTCTTGGGACATCTCTAGATCTATATTATTAACTATTTGTGTAAATCAGTTGCAAGAGTTCTTTGTTAATGGGTCAGTTACTTATGCTTCTTATTTTTGGGTTCTAGATGAAATAATTTAGTAATGGAATGAATCAAGTTGTATAGTATCAACTGATATTAAATAATTCATTTTTATTCATGAGTCGAGTTTCTTTATGACCGTCTCGAATGGAATCGATCAGGATACAATAGTCCCGATATGGGATGTTAGTGGTCATTTTATTTTGGAAATGGATTTGGTTAAACCTGATTGTTAATTCTTGTTTGCATTGAATCTAAAATGGTTCCAAGAATCGGTATACCAATCGTTTATTGGTTTCAAAACATAAAAATTATAATGGGTTAGTTAATGTACGTGGTTATACTGCGTTGAAACCATGCTGTGACTGTCATGTTTGAAGGAGACCCGAGTGCTCTATGTGTAGAGTTATACAATGTTGTGATTGTCATGTTTTAATGTTTTGATGTAATTAAAAATAAACAGTTTCAAGATCATGTTGATAGACTCAGGTGGTGGTTAACTCACAATCTTAGTCCATGGAAGTCGTAAACATGCAATAGTCACCGAGCATTGGTGAGTAGATTCAACAAGGTAAATGAGAGTTAATGTCAAGTTGGTGCTATTGTTATTAGATTATCAAGAAGATATGAACCTCTAGTTGATGTTTATCAAGAAATATAGGATAATATGCAATGATACAGATATCTTCAATGTAGAATGAAGATAGATAATACGGTATTTGTAGATGTAAGTAAGTGTCTTGATGTTCTCCGCATCAGTGAGACACACGAGAAGATTCTTCATTACTCCAATATTTTCATTGCATAAAATATCTACCTGATCAAATATGGAGGTAAAACACACAATAAGACTCTTTGCAAGGTTCGTGAGTCAAACCGCAAGGCAATAGTTGAGATGATAAAGGGTAGAGGAGATCTAGATGGTTGATTATATTGAATGTGAATACAAAATGTTTCAATGTCACTTTTTTAAAATACATGTACATCTATTTTTTTGGGCAATAATAGAGGTTTTTTCTTCTTAGCTCTTTCCAACTGGTTCCCCTAAGAGTTAATTTATAAATACATATTATTATAATTAATACAAACAGATGAATATTAGTGTCTAATTTGGTGATTTGTTGATTTCATACATTTTATTTGTATAAATGTATATAATTTATGATTTCCATCCATCCAAAAATGTATCCTACTATCTAATTTGGTGTCTAATAATGTGAATTTAAATCCTTATTTCCATCTACAAATTTATATCACACCAATGAATGCAATATTGTCTCTCATTTCCTTCCACCAAATATATATTCCACTTTCGTAGAGAAAAAATAATAGAACTTTTATGGTAAATTTTTGGTAGTGTTCCTAAGGTGAGAATTGTTTTTTGTATTATTAAAACCATTCATCCTAGTACGTAACTATCTATGATGTTAGCTCTGATTGGCTAGGTAAATGCTAGTGACAATGTCATTTCTCTCACAGAGTCACTCAAACACTCACGACCATGTCACACCAAAGTGTTCTTGAGGTGCATAAGAAACATTGGGAAGAGATATTTGGAGACCCATACCTCATAGCTCATGCAAGGTATCACCAAACTTTTAGGTTCTATAAGGTTATTCTTCGGAGGCCTACAACCCCCTATGATAGTTCTAGGGGATTTGACTTCATTTGAAACTAGTTGTATGCACCCTAAAATGGCCGCCTAGATTTTGGGCCCCATTCTTGCAATTTATCAATTTCCTGAATCAATATTCTCAATATTTTCAAAATTAAATCAATTTCCTTGATAAAATCCTAATTCTATCATTTATTTGATTATATTGTATGGGCTAACCATTTTATCCTAAGTCTTTATTTAATTAAAAGGAATTCCCTCCCCTTTTATTAAATTAAAAGCCCCCACTTTCATCTTACCCTAAGTTGCACAAATAAAGCATTATTCTTATTTTATAAAAGGAAGAAAAGGCCTTTTTGTCTCACATGAGGCTCAAAAGTCAACACTTCTTTCTCATTGGAGGAGACTTGTGCACATGGATTGATCCCTCTTTCAAACTCCACCCTTGATTAAATTTTTTTCCTCTTAATCTCCATGGTCCATTCCTTTTCAGTTCTTTTAAAAGGAGAGCTCTTTTCTCATTCTAGGATCCCATTCTTTCATACTAATCTTATGCTATAGGATTTCTTGGTGACTTTGGAGCTTTGGAGATCTTCTTGTATTCTAGCTTTCATTCTTGTATCATAGCTTCATGTTTATACTTTCTTAGTGTAGATTTTCTTTCAAGTTCTAGCTTAGCTCACATAGCTTAATTAGTAAGGCTTGTAATAATTTCATTTTCATAGCTTATTTGCATCTTCATTCTTAGTATAGTTGCATTGCATTCTCATCTTGATTCTTGAGGATATTGGCATTCTTTCCCTTGACTCTTTGAATCTCCCATTGTGTGGTTTACTAGCAAGGTTGCATGCTTCAATAGCTCTAGTTGAGAGCACTATACACATCCTTGTGACTCCATGCCTAGGGAGCTCTAGGTCACTTTCTCAAAGTTTCTAATCCATGGATTCTCTTGGAAGTAATGACTTAGAAAAGTGCACAATTTGAATGTACATTTTTGGCACCCACCTTGCGGCAGAACAACTCTGTTTTGTCTCTCTTTTCTTGCATTTACGTTAATTTTTTTGTAACTATTTTTCTTGTTGTTTCAGCTATTTTTCTATTTTTTTTCTGACAGAGTATCATACAATAGTATTCCAATATCATATGATAGTTCTTTACATATCTGTGTGATACTTTTCCAGTAAAAGTATCGTACACCCATACAAAACTCTATCGCACAGATATATAACATTCTGTTGCATGGAAGTGGTGCTAAGTGTAGCACAAAATAGAAGTGTAGCACTACTATACTGTGAAGTTTAGTACAAACTTCTACTGACAAACTATCGTACTACCATACAGAAACTATCGCATGACTATATAACATTCTATCACATGGAAGTGGTGCTAAGTGTAGCATAGAACAAAAGTGTAGCACCACTATACTGCGAAGTGTAGTACAAAATTTTTTCTGATAGAACTATTGCAGATTATTCTTGATTTTATTGTGCTAACCTTTGTGGGGCTAACAAGTTGTGCTTGTAGGTGTGCCCTCATTGCTTGAATATTTGCCAAAAAAGAATGCATGTCAAAGCTTCAAATGCACAAGGGCTACTAATTATTTTTGCAAGGCTGCCCAACGCATAAAAATAATCAAGTGCTTTTTCATTGCTTTCATTTTAAGTGTGACATATACTAGTGGTAGGAGAGTATGCTCTTCACCCTTGTGGTGAACCAAAAATCTTGACCCACTTCTAGATTTTGAAAGCAAGAGGGCTAATTGAACTTTTCTTTTGGTGGCAGGAGAGTATGCTCTTCACCCTTGTGGTGAACCAAAAATCTTGACCCACTTCTAGATTTTGAAAGAAAGAGGGCTAATTGAACTTTTCTTGGTGTGTTTGGGAAAGCTTTTTGAGATAGGAGAGTATGTTCTTCACCCTTGAGGTGAACTAGAAATCTTGACCCTCAAAGGTTAATCCATTTTTGTTTAGTTTTAGAGTCCTTTAGTGGGCCTGCTCTTGAGCAATCAAGAGGAACGACCCAAGTGGGGACAAGCTAATACCAAGATATTTCAACCCACTATAAAATCAAGGCTATCAAGGACACAAAACCTTGGTAGATGTAGTACTTGTCTTCATTTGGTGTGAGTACTTCTAGGATTGTGACCATAAGGAAAATGCTAAGCAAGAATGCTTAAGGTACTCTTGTGGCCATGAGGTCTGTTACTTTCCACAAGGTAAGGAGTCCCTTTGGGGAGCAAGAAGGGTATTATGAATGGAAGCCCTTACTACGAACCATAGATAGGAGCTACCCAATTTTTCTGCTTAGCATCTTGGTTCAAGGATTGATCCTAGTGGACTAACCCAAATCACCCCTAGACTACTCACCATTTGTGTTCCTTTGGTTGTGTCATTGGCACTTCCACAACAAAGCCAACATCTATTGTGGGCAACCACTTTGTGTGAGGCAATGGGACATCAAGTGTGGGCCAAGTTGTTAAGTATTGAGCCTTTGTCTTTCTAGGATAGTAAGTGCTTGATTTTTTTTCATTGTGATCTACCTGTGTAAACGTTCTCAAACAAAAAACATCATGGTAGCATTCATAATATTTTTCACTTTGATATCACAAGTGCTTGTCTTGTCACGGTTTCTTTTTCCCTTGTGCAAGTGTTTTTTGACATTTTTGATCACTTACTATTTGCAAACCTATCTGTTCTCTGCTATTACTATGTTTGGAGTCAAGAAATTGAACCATCAAAGTGAGACTTTAGATGAATTGCCTTCAAAAATTGAGATTTACAAATTCACTGTTCAAGAATCATACAATACTGAACAATCATCACACACTGGTTTGAGTTTTATTATGCGATACTTCATTACTGCTCTTGCATCGCATAGCTTGCCTGGAAAATATTGCACCTACTGCTTGGAAGCTATCCCATGACTATAGTGCAAAATATCACTTGGACATATTGTATCATCCTAATACCCTGCGAACTGTCGCATAGAGTAATCTTGCTATGTCTGATTTGTGTCATTTTCGATCTTCCTTGGTCAATCCAGGCTAGATCTTAGGTGATATAACATGTTGCTCAATATCCAAATGAACTTAAATGGTATCAAGTTGCACAAAATGACTCTTTTTCTTCTTTCGTCCACATTTCCCATGTTTTTCTAGTCGTCCATTCCCATGGAAAACTCTTCACATCTTCTTGATTCTTTTCCTCTTATTATCTAGTCTACCTTCTTCTATTCATCTCTTCTGTCACTTCCATGCTTGATTCCTCCTCTTCCAGAGTCATGAATTTCAACTATCTTGCTACGGAACCTCTCTTGAAAATAGATGATCTCAAACTCATTGCTCAATTTGAGGAGTTTTATTCCTCCAATAGTCCTTCTAGATATGGCATGGGTGATAAACTTGAGACAAAAATAAAAGCAAGATTGAATGAATCAGATGCCTTTTCTAGGGTCCTAGACATGATCATGTCATGACCTCCTTCTTCCAAACATTTCTCATCTTCTAATTCTTCTCATCCTTCCTCTTCTTCCAAGCCTTACCATGACTCTTCTAGACATTATTCACATTCCTCATTATCCAAGTCTTCTTCCTCCACTAGGTCTTCACTTTTCTCTTCTTCGCAATCTCGTTCCTCTTCTACTTCTCTCAAGAGTCTTACTTCTCTTCTCAAGACATACCATAATGAGAAATGTGACAATCTTTGTGATACCTATTCCACAAAGAGTGACACACCCGTCTTTGATGACTATGATAATGGACAATGCAGTGATGCCTATGACACCTCTATTCCTAAGATTCCTCCTAGTCATGTGCTCATTCTTACTAGAAATAGGTTGTCACATGGATAGATCATGATGGTGATCCATATGATTCTAATTTTTAAAGAGACTTTGATGATTTTTGTGAACAATACCTAGATGATACATCTACTTCTATTGAGGAAGAGAAAGCTCAGTGTGCTGATTATAAACATAAATACTATAATAATCTTTCCTCTAAGAACTCTCATGCTGAAAATAAAAATTACACTCTCAAGCAAGAACATGTTAATGTTGAACCTTTGTCTTGTGATGGTTCCCTTCCATCCCTTGCTTCCTCCAATACCCATACATTTCCTAAATCTTCCAATTCTTTCAAATCTTTCACAAATCCTTCATCCAACAAAAATCCTAATACTTTTCATGTGGTTCCCTATAGTTATCCTCAAGGGCTACCTCTTAAAGAAACTCAAGCTAACCTTCACTTGGCTGAAAATACTCTCAATAATGTTAAACCTAAAGAGCCTAAGCCTTTTTGCACTATAATGCCTACTTCAGCTAGTCCTTCACCATCTTTTCCAAAGTCTTCCATACAATTCCAACATGCTTCCTTGTCCTTAGAAGTGGCTCCATGTCAAGAGGACTCTAAAAATGATAAAGAAAAGAACATAAAGAAAGATCAAGATCAAGAACCCTCCATGTCATCCAATCCTTTTCATGATGTCTCTTATCCATTTTATGGTTCTTTTGATCCTGCATGCCCTTTCTCATTCATTTCACCATGTTTTAAGTCTTCTCCTAAGCAAGATCAAGCTACTACTTACACCGTTGAGCTTATTGATGACCAAAATAACCTTACTACACTTTCCATTAAGGTTACTTAAAAAAGTGTTGAGCCTATTGAAAATCAAGAGAAAAATTGTACGCTTATGCTATCCAAAGCTCCTTGTCAAGATCAAAGTCTTCAATCTTCTTGTTCTACCACTCCATGTTCGCTTCTGCTTTCTACTCTTCCTAAGTATTTGCAAGCTCCAAACAATCATATCAAAAAAATTTCTCCTATTCAAGATGTTCATGATCCTATTGCAAATCCTAGTGGTCATTCTAAAGATGTTGATGTCGTTGGTTGTCATATAGATCATGATGAACTTATTGATTATCTTTTTATATCTTCCACATCCATCCTTGGAACTCCTCCACCAATACTAAGGGCTTCACGTCTTCCTTCCATCTTGGGCCCTTATGTCCCTTCACTTTCCCCTCCTAACTCTCCTAATTCATCATCCATCTTGGGTCCTTATGTCCCTCCATCTCGTATCTTTCCTCAAGATCAACATAGATGCTTACCCTTGAATCCTTTTCATCCACCCTCCTATCTAAACTGGTCATATCTTCCTTCTACTTCCATAAGTCCCAAGTCTTTTGGAAGTAACTTGAATGTTCAATACAAGAAAAAGAAGCAATACAAGAATCCATCAAAAAAATATCACTATATTTCCTCTAATCGATATGGAGGCATAAAGTTAAAAGAGATATTTAAGAAGAAAACTACAAGATAAGTATGGGTTCCAAAATCCATCATTGAAGATATTCTCTCTAAATCATCAAAAAAAAATGAAAATCCTATAGCTATATGGATTCCAAAGTATATCTTGAAAGAGTCTAATGATGAGAAAGAAGTGAATTTGACATTCAAGCTTCCAAAGGCTTCCACTTCATCTTCTTCCAAAAATAATCTTCCATTCCATGCACCTAAACCATAACCTCTGATGTCCATTCACTATATTCCTTCACGTATTCCTTCATTCACATTTCCTCCATTCTCTCACCACCCTTCAAGGTATGTGTTGATGTTGATCTTGCCTTGCTTTCCATCTACCCTTTCACAATCCTTCCATTTATTATCCTTCTACCTTCTATACTTTTTCCTCATTTGCCTATTCCTCCTACCTTCCAACCACACTCATTTTACATAAAACCTTATCCTCCAATTTTCTCTTCCATCTTCCTTTCCCTAGCAACATCTTTGAGCATATCATTTTGAATCATTGACATATCATGGTTTATCCTTTCAAGGAGCATTATCCAAAAAGCTTTCCTTCTTCCACAAAATAAAAAAAAATTTAAATTTTTTTTTTAAAAAAAATGAAAAAAAGAAACAAAAAATGAAAAAAATTGAAAATGTGCCTTGGTGGAAACCTAGAAATAGGCACCTTGGTAGAAAAAGTAAAGAGAAATAAATTCATCCTATGGTGAAAATACTCCCTTGTGGAGCCTTGGATAAGTACATGATGAAAACTTGGCAATTAGACATCATGTGTAATTCTTCTACATATTTCATCCATTCCGTCTTCTCTCTTTGATCTTGACAATGTTGACCTATAAAGGAACATTTGGCTATCTTGTGAGCTATCTTACAATGATAGTGCTTTCATTCCATTCATGTTTAGCCTTCATATTTATTTTCCTCCATTCATTCTAGCCTTTCGCTATCATTTTCCCCTTTTGTCTTGATCTAATAAAAAAGAGTAAAACATGATGCTATGAAGCCTCTTGACATGTCTACTCCTTTGGACTGCATCCTTTCCTTCTTTTGCATTACACTTTTTGTTACTTATCCTATGCTGACTTTTCATTGCTTATCCAAATTTGCTTTACATGACATATTTTCCTAGCTTGGGTGCTCTTGAGGAGTTTGACCTTGAGGATTTCTTCCCTTCATTCTCCTTCATTCTCTTGTCTTCCATCTCTTCCACTAGCTTGTTAATCCCTTTTGTCCTCCACCTTGCTAGACATTGGGACTACATGATGTGATCTTGCTTGGGAGTTTGAGGCCCATTTTGTCTAGGGGAATCCTTTATATATCTTATTAATCCTAAAAAAATTCTTAAAAAATTTATATATGATGCTGAAAAAATCCTAAAAAGCATATAAAGTCCTAAAAAATACAAAAAAAAATTAAAAAAATTGCAAAAAAATTTTAAAAATAGAAAAATTTCCTTGGTGAAAACTTGGAAATAGATGCCTTGGTGGCAAAAATACTAAAAAATTAAAAAATCAAAAAACCTCCAAGTGGTGAAAACTTGGAAATAAGCACTACTTGAGGCCTTTGCACCCTTTTTTCTTAGCATGTGTCCTCGACACTTAGCCTTTCTCCATCATGTCTTGTCCTTGTTGCCTAGGTTTGGAATTGGTCTTTGTCTTTGTCTAGGGGGCATAACTATGTTAGCTTTGGTCTCTGGGATGCATCCATCTTTAGGACATCTTACAAATAGTTTTTTTAAACACCACCCCAACTATGTTTTTCAACACTTTCCCAACGTCAAGTGTTTCTCAACACTTATTAGATATCCTACCCACAGTCTACAATGATACAATATTTTCCACTGGCAGATGCAATACTCAAAGTTTGACCCTATGACTTACACACACGCACTTAAACACTTGACTCGCTGAGACTTGTTTGACTTTATTTCTTTATGTGCTATCTATGATGATTTCTTTGATGACTATTCTCTCCCTAATAAAGTTTTCGATGATGCCTGGCTAGAACATTGGGGGCACAAGGACGTGTTTTATTTGTAATCTACTTGTGGGTATATCTTGTTGATCTTAACTATCATGACCATTTATGCATGTTCCACTTGACATTAGGATCTACAATGTATTTTCCTTGACTGTTCTTCGCAAGTGCATGCTTATAATCATCTTGAATTTCTTGTGTCTCAATGTGAGCATAATCTTGCTATACCAAACTTAAGGAACCTTACTACACTAGTCATCTTGACCTATATGTCTTTGATGGTTAGGTAGGATTCTCACATACCTATCTGATATAGATCATATTCAGATTCACATAGTTATACTTGTGTGTATTGTATGATCTTGTGATGCTACCAATAAAGCTTGATGATGATTATTAGATTCTAATGGCTTTGTAACCTTGCAAGTAAACCAATTTTTAGAGTAGCTTGCATTTTTAGGTTCATGATAGTTTAGTTTTGCATCTTGCATATGGTGAGAGTTTTCCTTCATCTTTCTTTTGGACTTTTAATCAACAGTGGTCATGTTTTGATCTTCATTTCCTTATCTTCTTTCATGATCTCAATCAAAATTTCCTATCTTAAACAATTGATTGATTTTGAGGCATTCTCTTTCTTGAGGAAAATTCCCTTTCTTCTCTTCATTTCTTTTCACCTCTTCTAAACTTCTATCTTCCATTCACTTTCCCCCCACTTCTTTTCTTCTAATTCAACCTTGGGGCATAATCTTTCATTCTTGATGATTTACCTTGGTTCAGTGATCCTTATAGGGTAAAAGCACAATCGGGTGTCACCCTTTTGGCTAACCCGACTAACTTGGCCGAGTCCTACTCGGCCGAAGAAGGGGAGGTGCCACGGGGCACTGAGTGGCACCTACGTGGCCGCGGAGACTCGGCTGAGTCCTACTCGGCCGAGTCTACGAGGCACTACTAATAGCCCGCTCAATGGTTTTAGCCCCTCATTTGAACAGTGAGGGGCTAAGGAAAGCGGCTAAAGAGTGATAGTGCAACTCGGCCGAGTCAGAGGTAGATTTTTTATTTTTTTTTAATAATTTTTTTGTTTGTGTTTTTTAGTTATTTTTTATGTATATATGTTGTTTAAATATTTTTAAATTATTTTTTTAATATTCATATGTAAAAAAAAGTCTTTTCTTAATATGTATTGTATTTACTTTTAAAAATGTACAAAATTAACAAATAAAACTTAAACATAGAAAACATATATAATTTAAGTAAAATGTAAACTGGAACGTTTAAAAACATGAAATAGTCCACCTACCCTTGAGACATTTAATAAGACCATTAAAACCTAATAGGATGGATGTAATTATAAGATCCAATATTTAACTTAATAATATCAAAATTAAAACATAATGGACTATCTACTCTTACTGACCTAATAGGAACACTTTCAAGACTTAACATCCACTAAATATGACCTATTAGGACCCTTAAGACCTAATAGGACCACTTAAGACCTAATAGAACTTAATAGGTCAAAATAGTTCACCCTTACTTGGCTCAATATGACCTAATTAAAACCTTTAAGACCTAATGTGACCCTTAAGACCCAATAGGACCCAAGTGACAAGGACAAGTGCAACCGCTACCTAGGTTAAATGACTAAACAGTGTAGTAAGCAACTTACCTTATGCATTCAATAATCATCATTGTTCGAGTTATATTGTTTTCATGCCATTAGATCAAGTTATATATTAAAACAACTTTTCTTTATAGCATGCACTTTTATTTTATTTCATTGTTGACTCCTGATAACTTAATCCTTAAGTTTTAAGTTGTCATGTTTTTTAATATTGAACAAAGTAGTTTAATAATGACTAGATGCTATATCAATAAATGGAAAGAAACAAAATAGACGAGCATAACCAAAACACATAATAGTCACAAAAATGTTGAAATAAAGTATCATTATCCATTGTAACACTCTTTGATTTAGCCCAAATATTTAGTATATATCTTTGAAATTGCATTACTTTCTTTTTGATATTTTAGAGTTGGACCATGATATTGGCATTCATCTTTATAAGACCTATAGTTGTGAGACAGGAAAGGCAATATGAAGAAAGATGTCATAGTAAATCCTAAGAATTATATAGTTATCTGATAACAATTATTAGATAACATTTGCATACTAATGTGTTTTAACTTATCACACTTTGTAATACAAAATTAATCATTTAATTATTATCAAGCCACAAGAAAACTATACCATCAATATCATATAACTTTCTATAAAGCCAAGGTAGCCAACTAAATTGATTTGAAATAGTATTGTTTGTTTGAACACTTTGCTATCATTGAACTCTTAACACTTTTCTTTTGTATTGATTTATTATTGTTAGTAGATTGAGTAATTAAACATTTTTGTCTAGTGCCAATATTATTTAATCAATTCAATTAGTTCTCTTTAATCTTAGTCATGGTCTAGATTGTCATATTTCCTTATTCTATTTGTCATGGCCCGTGGATGATCAAACTCCCCTATGCATTTTTTTTAGTCTAAATAAGTATAGTGCTGGATATTATCAAAACTATTATTTTCATCCTTTGCTAAGAAAATTCCTATTTATCAAAATGAATAAAGCCCTAACTCTTATTATATCTAGGATACCTTAATTATAAGGTCATCTTTATTTTTAGTTGCCTAAAGTTACCAAACTAAGGTTTTGATACTATCTAAAACTTAGGATAAAGTATTTTCCTATGAAAGTTCCATAACACATTGTGGTAATCATCACATAGTCAAACATTACAAAGTCCCTCTAAGAGAAGGTTAATACCCAATAGGACCCTTAAGACAAGCTCATAAGACCCTTAAGATGAGCTCATTTAAGACCAGGTTAAGAACCATAAGACGATCTCATAAGACCCTTAAGACGAGCTCATAAGACCCATAAGACCAGGTTACTTTCAACCTAATTAAGACTCTTAAGACTCTTAAGACCCATGAACCCCTTTCCAAATTATTATACATTTTCACCATTTCTTTTAGTATTTAATTTCAATATAATGTTTTTCCCTCTCTAGTTATGGAAATTTGTACAAATTAATTTTTGTCATGTGTGTAAAGTAAATATGTACATGTAAATATGCATTCAAATTAGTAAATATGTGTGCACATGAATTAGTTCTACTACCATGATTGAATACATGTGTAAATGCCTTCAAGTTTAAATTATGTTTTTCAATATTTAAAAATATTACACATGTGCATATGTAAATGCATGAATTTAAATGTTTAATTTAATATAATTTAATTTATATTATGTAAAAATGCATTTGAAAATTAGTTCATGTGTGTTTGTTTGAAGTTTTTAAAATGTTTTCATGTTTACTTGAAGTATTATACAACACATGTACAAATTGAAAGGTAGATATTTTTAATTTATTTAAATTAATTTGTAGAGATATATATATATATATATATATATATATATATATATATATATATATATATATATATATATATATATATATATATATATATATATATATATATATATATATATATATATATATATATTTATTTATTTATTTATCAATTGATTTTCTAACATTTGGATGTATGTATATGTGCACATGTGCCTACTTGTAGCGAGCATTTTTTATCTATATCTAGGTCTAGATATATATTACCTTTGTGTGCATATCACTCATGGCTTCTAGTGGTTCAGATCAGAGTGTCCATGATAGTCATGGATCACGAGCTCCCTCAGACCGTAATAGTACCCAGGCCCCACATGCTAGAGATAGTCGTAGAGATGAGACTATCTCTAGGATGCAGGCTGCTCTGACTGCATTAGAGCGAACACTGCAGAATAGTACTACTCTCCCTAATAGGGAGAAATTGATAGCTATACGCACTGAGCTCATGAGTATGATTCAAAAGGCTGAATCATACAATCCATATGATGATGTATCAATTGATGTTTTTTATCATAGCCTATCTAGCACTGTCATAGGGACAGTAGGTTGGAGGACAGTTGATTCAAATGTCTCAGTCACTCAGGTGAAGAACATGTTTGGCACCCATTACATCAATAAGAGGGTGGTTCGAGTATATAGGGTCACTTTTTGTACAGATGACATAGTGGCCCCTTTTATATATCCTAGATGGTTAGCAGCACATCATATGTGGCCCTAAAAGGATGAGGTGCCACTATATTTCTGCAAACAATTGTTTGCAGAGTTTCATTTGGGCTATGATGTTGACTACACAGATCTACCTCCACATGCTGGTCAGGGTCGGGGGAGATATCAGGATAAGTGTAGATGACCCGATATACCACAGCCCCCTAGTAAGAGGGCATTGGTTGGTCAAAACCTTTTGGTTCTTCCAAAAGGTTTGGAGGCCTACACTGGAGCTGGGCAGGTTGCAGCTGAGGACACACGTTTAGATATGTATTCTAGCATTGCCACCATTGCGACTCAGGTTGAGCAGTTTTCATCTGATCGTGTGGGTAGGTACATGCTTTGATCACGGACGAGTGTAGGTGTATCACCATCTAGTCCATTTTATGACCCATACATCAGATTTGATCTTCCTACTCCAGATGAGATAGGACGACTACCTGAGGATCGCGTGCGTGAGATTAGTGGTATGTTAGTGAGTGATCTCCTGGCTTCTTACCAGAGGATTTCTACATTGCATGGGATTGAGCCATGTGATTTACCTACTTTCATTGGAGGAGGACAGTGTCGTAGATCCTCCACAGGCAGCAGTCGAGGTCAGAGCTCAGAAGCAGAGGCAGGTTCCTCTAGACAGAGTGTGGATGATCTTACACCGCCTCCACAGCATACATAGGCTCCCACACAGCATACACAGGCTCCCACACAGCAGACATAGGCTACGACCTCACGAGTTCATAGTAGATTCTTAGATTTGCTTATGGACGATGCCATTGATCCTGATGCAATGTCCTTGCACTCTTCTGAGTTATCCGACCTTGGATGTGCATTACAGCAGGTACAAGAATCTGGATTTAATTTCAATTTATATAGATATACATGTGTACATATAGTTCTATATTTAAATTTAAATGTATTTAAATGTGGTACAGGACATTGTGACAGGTGCTGCATATGGAGATTTAGAGGAGCCTGCTGATCCGATTCATCATGATATAGAGGTACACTTGAAATAAATTAAAAATTAAAATTTTATAAAATTTATTTACATTTCAAGTTCTTATATATATATATATATATATATATATATATATATATATATATATATATATATATATATATATATGTAACATTATATTTACATTTACAGACTCAGGTCTAGCAGGACGAGGATCCACATAAGCCCACACATCTAGCACGTGATGGTGATCATCAACGTAGTTGATGTGTTCATTGATACATGTTTGGATTTTGTGATATATATGTATAGACACTTAAACATTGATGTACATGTTTGATTTTTGAGATATATATGTGTGTGTGTGTGTGTGTGTACATTTACATTGATATGTAGGTGCATGTTTTGTATATTGATCTATTTGTACATTGACACATGTTTGGATTTTGCACTATATAGACATTTAAACATTGATGTACATGTTTGATTTTTGAGATATATATATATATATATATATATATATATATATATATATATATATATATATATATATATATATATATATAATATATATATATATATATATATATATATATATATATATATATATATATATATATATATATATATATATATATATATATATATATATATATATATTTGTACATTGATACATGTTTTCAGATTTTGTAATTGAAGCCAAAAATTAATTGATCTTTAAAATTAATATTTAATTTATGACCTAATATGAGCTAACATGACCTAATAAGTCCTACTATGAACTAATAAGACCTAACATGACCCCTTAAGACCTAAAATAAGACCTAACATGGCCTAACATGACCCCTTAAGACCTAAAATGATCCCTTAAGACCTAATTTGACCTCACATGACCCCTTAAGCCCTTAAGGACCAAACATGACCCTTAAGCCATGACCCCTTAAGCCCTTAAGCCCTAACCCCTTAAGCGATGACCCCTTAAGCCCTTAACCCCTTAAGCATGACCCCTCAAGACCTTATAAGATCTAAAAGACCTAATATGACCTAACATGTCCTAACATGACCTAAAACACCCCTTAAGACCTAATATGACCTCACATGACCTAAAAGACCCCTTAAGACCTAACATGACCTCACATGACCTAATAAGACCCCTTAAGACCTAACATGACCTAAAAGACCCCTTAAGACCTAAAATGATCACTTAAGACCTAATTTTACCTCACATGAGCCCTTAAGGACCAAACATGACCTAATATGACCTAACATGACCTAATAAGACCTAATATGACCTAACATGACCTAATAAGTCCTACTATGAACTAATAAGACCTAACATGACCCCTTAAGACCTAAAATGATCTAACATCACCCCTTAAGACCTAAAATGAGACCTAAAATGATCTAACATGACCCCTTAAGACCTAACATGACCTAACATGACCCCTTAAGACCTAAAATGATCCCTTTTAAGACCTAATTTGACCTCACATGACCCCTTAGAGACCAAACATGACCTAATATGACCTAATAAGACCTAGCATGACCTAACATGACCTCACATGACCCCTTAAGCCCTTAAGGGACCGAACATGACCCTTAAGCCATGACCCCTTAAGCCCTTAACCCCTTAAGCCATGACCCCTCAAGACCTTATAAGACCTAAAAGACCCCTTAAGACCTAACATGACCTCACATGACCTAATAAGACCCCTTAAGACCTAACATGACCTAAAAGACCCCTTAAGACCTAAAATGATCACTTAAGACCTAATTTTACCTCACATGAGCCCTTAAGGACCAAACATGACCTAATATGACCTAACATGACCTAATAAGACCTAATATGACCTAATATGAGCTAACATGACCTAATAAGTCCTACTATGAACTAATAAGACCTAACATGACCCCTTAAGACCTAAAATGATCTAACATGACCCCTTAAGACCTAAAATGAGACCTAAAATGATCTAACATGACCCCTTAAGACCTAAAATAAGACCTAACATGACCTAACATGACCCCTTAAGACCTAAAATGATCCCTTTTAAGACCTAATTTGACCTCACATGACCCCTTAAAGACCAAACATGACCTAATATGACCTAATAAGACCTAGCATGACCTAACATGACCTCACATGACCCCTTATGCCCTTAAGGACCAAACATGACCCTTAATCCATGACCCCTTAAGCCCTTAAGCCCCAACCCCTTAAGCCATGACCCCTTAAGCCCTTAACCCCTTAAGCCATGACCCCTCAAGACCTTATAAGACCTAAAAGACCTGATATGACCTAACATGTCCTAACATGACCTAAAAGACCCCTTAAGACCTAATATGACCTCACATGACCTAAAAGACCCCTTAAGACCTAACATGACCTCACATGACCTAATAAGACCCCTTAAGACCTAACATGACCTAAAAGACCCCTTAAGACCTAAAATGATCACTTAAGACCTAATTTTACCTCACATGAGCCCTTAAGGACCAAACATGACCTAATATGACCTAACATGACCTAATAAGACCTAATATGACCTAATATGAGCTAATATGACCTAATATGAGCTAACATGACCTAATAAGTCCTACTATGAACTAATAAGACCTAACATGACCCCTTAAGACCTAAAATGATCTCACATAACCTCACATGACCTCACTATGAACTAATAAGACCTAATATGAACTAATAAGACCTAACATGACCCCTTAAGACCTAAAATGATCTCACATAACCTCACATGACCTTAAATGAACTAATAAGACCTAATATGATCTCACATGACCTCACATATCCTAACATGACCTCACATGACCCCTTAGGCCCTTAAGAACTGAACATGACCCCTTAAGCCCTTAAAAGCCCTAACCCCTTAAGTCGTGACCCCTTAAGCTCTTAAGCCCTAACCCCTTAAGCCATGACCCCTTAATCCATGAGCCCTTAAGCCCTTAACCCATTTGGCCCTTAAGCCATGACCCCTTAAGCCCTTAAGCCATGACCTATCTAATCAATCTAAACAAAAAATAGAAATATAGACCTATCTAATATTTATCTAATCAATCTAATCTGATAAATTGAAATTAAAATTCAAGTAGAAAGTAAATTGAAAGTTCTATCCAATCAATTAAAATTCAATTTACCTATCTAATCAATCTAATCAATAAATAGAAATTTATCTAGACTAGAAAGGTATGCAATTCAAGAAATCAATCTATTCTAATCAATTGAAAAAAGAATCAATCTAATTTCAATTCAAATATAGACCTACATTTAATCAATCTAAACAAAAAATAGAAATATAGACCTATCTAATATTTATCTAATCAATCTAATGAATAAATTGAAATTAAAATTCAAGTAGAAAGTAAATTGAAAGTTCTAGTTCTAAGAGAGAGAGAGAGAGAGGGGGGAAGGCGAAGGGGAAGGTGAAGGGAGGAGAGAGAGAGAGAGAGAGAGAGAGAGAGAGAGAGAGAGAGAGAGAGAGAGAGAGAGAGAGAGATAACTTTCATCAATTAAAATTCAATTCAGGTTTAATCTTGATCCATAAATTCAATCTAATCATAAATTTCAAATCAAATTTAAAGTCTATATAGAAGTTTCAAATAGGATTTAAATTAAGTATGTAAAAATTAAAATCCTTAAACCTAAAGCTCCTGATACATGTAGTCTGGATCCTCTCTATCCTTTATTATCTCCAAAAGTTTTTCATGCTCTTCAATAGGCAACTTCCACTTTTGGTTTTTACTTGACCCTTTTTTTAAAACAGTTTCAAACTCCAATTTCGTCGCTATAACCAAGTGACTATAATGTAGAACTCTCTCTCCACGCATGTATTCAACAAATTTAATTCCATTTTTTTCAATCTTATCTTGTTGATAATAGGTGCCTTCAATAACAACTGAACCAGTCGGATATTTTTGTCCATCACCATCAACAACTTCTTCAAGCAACTTGTGTTTTTCCTTGGTGCATCTTAGTACATAATAATCTACACCTTCTATATTCTCAGGATCCGCAACCACAGCAAAAATATCACCTACACAATTTATATTTATGTGTACAAGTAAATGTTAAATTTAAACCTCAAGTTCATGTATAATATATATATATATATATATATATATATATATATATATATATATATATATATATATATATATATATATATATATATATATATATATATATATATATATATATATATATATATATATATATATATATATATATATAATGTAAATATACCTAGAAATAAAAAATACGCACCTGTAACAACTAAATGAGAAACACGTTCATAGTCAGCTGAATATATAGGATCATGGATGTCTATGACATTGTCATCATCTTCATAAGGAGGCATTCTAATTAACACTTTATGATCCCATATTGAAACATATCCATTTGCAATATTAACACATTGACTCATTGTGTTGTTGTTAAGACAATCTTCACAAAAGCATGATTTATCTCTTAGTTGAATCAGTGGAGGCTTGTGTTGTCCTGTAGTCATCACTTGATGCAAACTTCTAATTCCAACAATTGATTGACAATTGTAGGGATTCGATCGATTGATATCTGGATTGGATGGATTGATATATAGATCTCAGTTTGAAATCATGAAAAATGTGAAATGCATTATATATATATATATATATATATATATATATATATATATATATATATATATATATATATATATATATATATATATATATATATATATATATATATATATATATATATATATATATATATATATATATATATATATATATATATACAACAAGTTAAAACACACATACATGACATACCTATATATGTAGTTTCATGAATTTGAGTTTGAAAAATAAAAGTAAATTAAATAAATACCTATCACTTCCCAAAAGTAACATTTGTTGTATTTTGTGTCTCGAGTAGCGAAATGATTTTGACACCATTCAACAATCTTCTTTGAATTCTCTATCATGTTACCTAGAGAGATATATTTTTAACAATTTAGTTATATATATACATGTGTACATGTAATGTAAAGTTTTAAATAGTCTAGTCAAGTAAACAAGTTGAATATCAAATATATGTACACATACCTTGAAGTTCATGTTGTTAGAGTGCACGCTTCACACATGTTCTTGCTCCATCATGTTCTCCTTTTCCATGTCCACTTTCAAAGAAGTTCCAAACAAACTTAACGTTATGTCTAGCATGTTGCATGGCTAACCAATTAAAAGCTTTTGTAGACTTAAATTGACCTACAATTCAAATAAATACAAAAATGTATTTAAATGTGACACATAAATATATCTAGAAATGCTCAAAAAAAAAATTAAAATAAAATTTATAATGCATGTACATACTTACCTGCACACCCATCAAACCAGATCCAATGTTGTGAAGCATTTATCCCACGGCTTGCAAGATTGTTGAAAAACATGTTGAAACAATGAGCCACATAGCTCCTATCATGAACCTTGTCATCACTAATATAGAAATGAACCTCCTTGATGATAATGCGTTCATTTTGATCTATACTAGATTCTATCCCATCCAAATTGTATTGTGCATGTCTATAGGTCACATGCACAAACATTGCAACTTGATCAGAATGATAATATTGACTTTGGAGCTCCTTTTGAGGGAAAAATGTATAGTTCTCCGCAAAATTTACAACTGAAAGAATACAACAAAGTGGGAAACAATTTTTGGAATCACGAAACTGTTTAGCTTGCCATCGTGCACCATGACAATGTTGGATATGTGGATAAGTCATAGATCTAAATCTGTCCATGAACTGAAGGTATGGTAATTCACTCTCTTTTAATATAATTTTTTTTGATTCACCTCCTGTCTTCGTTTGGTATATGTCATATTCAAATCTCTTCCACTGGACTGGTGTTGTAACATCAATATTATCAAATTGTAAAGGAAATTGCTGCAAATTTCCACAATTATTGCATTCATTTTTTATACACTGGACATTAAATTCATCTGAATCTTCTGATTTATCACATAAAATGGACTTTACAAATTTTTTTGTACTTCCAGTAACCATACCTAGATTAAGTATTGTCATAACCTTTTTATATGATTGCAAGTATAAGTGAAACTCAACATGATTTTGACAACAACATGTTTCACGAACCTTATTTATGCGTACGAAGCAAGGGCGCAACATCTCAAACATTCTCTGGCATATTTTCACATCTGAAAATTCATGTTTGAATGCTTCAAACAATTCACTTTGTGTAGTATCGACAAAATGTTTTGGATGTGAAATCTTCATACCGGTCTCTTCATCGTCCATTTGTATAGTGTCCCTTCTATTGGAAGAAACGCGAGAGTGGTTGGTCCAAAAATCAATGACCCGTCTTCTTACATCTTCAGAAATTCTATCTTTACGGGGAAGTCTACAAATCTGTACCCAATTCTTTTTAATATTCATATCCAACATATTTCTCTTCCTAATATATCTCTGTATAGTTCTTCGAGATACGTTGAGTAAATCAGAAATTTCTCGAACTTGATTTCTATGTGTCAATTTCTTACTAGTTATCATAGTCATCAAGGCTCTTCTAGCTGCATTTGAATCTGGTCCTTTATGATCTGCCTTGTTAACAACATTCAGTGCATCTTGTAAATTTTGAATTATTGTCTCTTTTACTTTACCTCCTCCAACTTTCCTATTATCAATACCCAACAATTCCAAAACCGGAGTCATTTCTTTTTTCTTGAATAACTTTGCAAACAATTGTGCTTTTCCCACCAAAGATTTACTCTCAAAATATTCCATCCACATATTTTTGAGATGCAATTTAATAGTGCTTTCAGGTACCAAGTGTTCCGGTTCAATTTGACTAATAAGTGATTCCTCATTCATGTCCATCAAATTCTGCATTGTAGGAAAAAAATGTATACTTCGACTACTACCAATATCCTCCCCTAGTTGAGTTGCACCTTCTACAGCAATAGGTTCTTCTTCAACATCCATTGGTTGCTCTTAGACACGTTTCGTATGACCTTTCATTTGGTCATCCCTTTTACGATCATACTTCCTTGTTCTAGTTCTTTTACTTCCCATTGCTCAAATATTTAAGCAAGATTTTTTTTATTGTTTTACTACTTCGTCACTGAAAAAATTGTCTTCAAACTCTTTCGAAATGAAAATTTCTTTGAAACTTCTCCAAAAGAATGACTCCTTGCTTCAAAATATCCTTATATCCTAAAATAAGAATGTAAATTCGCAATTGATATATATTTTTAAAAAAATATTATGCACATATATACCCTTCGGTTTGAAAGGACCGGTCACTCACCCGACTGGTCGCGAGGGGCCGACGACTTGAGGGGACTCAGCCGAGTCCCACTCGGCCGAGTACCACTCGACCGAGTCCCACTCGGTCGAGTCATCCTAAGTGGCATGCCAACTTGGCAGCCAAAACTTAAAAAACACAAATAATACACAATTTGCACTTGTGGTGTTTTTTTCTCTTCTGCAAATTAAAAATTTGAAAAAACTAAAACTACCCTTTTGTAGATCTCGGAATTACAATTCTAAAAATATAAATTTTATATAATTTCAATTGGAAAATGTTAAACAAATTTGTAAAAAACCACATGTAAGTATATAAAGCTTTGAGAAGTTGCCGATTCAATAAATTAAAAAAAATAGTAAATCAATTAAAAAAAAAATTAAAATTATATGAGGCACTAGAGAAGAGAATCTTCTTCAAGAATATATAATTTATTTGAATTTTAGAAAAATTTTGATAGCTGAAAAGTGGCGGGAGATAAAAACTACTGATTTCATGTAAGTTGTACTTTGAATACTTATAACGGGCAAATTATAGATCAAAAACACTTCTTTCCTTTTTGTTTCACTAGGTATACATGTCATCTAAAACATATTTTGAAATTGGAAGAAAAAACAATGTCTTACTTATAATTATTTGACGGGAGGTAAACCCCCTGATTTGCTGTATTTTCAAGACATGAAAAATAGACTTTAAAAATTAAAAAAATATATTAATTTATGTCCAAAATAATTTTAAAAAATTATAGGCATAAAATTCATCCTATTTCACACATTTCATCAGTTTACATCATCTTCAAATTCTAAATAGAAATGTGACTTTTATGCCCTTGAAGTTTTTTCATTTTGGTGTTGTTAGCCTCTTCCTTTGTAAAAGGGTGACAGCTTATTGTGCTTTTACCCTATATCTTTCATCTTACATCAAGAACCTTATTTTTAGTTCAATTTGATCCAATTTATCAATTTACTATTTCTCCTCTATCTCATTTCGATCTTGATCATGAGGGGGTAGTATCTATCAAACTTCAATCCTTGATTCAACTTTATCAAACCTATCAATCAAACCTTGCTTGAGACTTGACAATTACCTATTTATAGGGATGTTGGTCTTGTCTTTTTTAATCAACTTATCTTTGTCCTAATGTGTTCCCATCTTTTGATCACACGTCTGGGTTATTTTGTGATCCCAAATCGATCTCACATTTCAACTTCATTATTTAACTATATGTGACCCCAAATCCATCTCACATTAGTCAAAGAGGGGTAAATGTATGCACCCTAAAATGGTCACCTAGATTTTGGGCCCCATTCTTGAAATTTATCAATTTCTTGAATCAATATTCTCAATATTTTCAAAATTAAATCAATTTCCTTGATAAAATCCTAATTCTATCATTTATTCGATTATATTTTATGGGCTAACCATTTTATCCTAAGTCTTTATTTAATTAAAAGGAATTCCCTCCCCTTTTATTAAATAAAAAGCCCCCACTTTCATCTTATCCTAAGTTGCACAAATAAAGAATTATTCTTATTTTATAAAAAGAAGAAAAGGTCTTTTTGTCTCACATGAGGATCAAAAGTCAACACTTATTTCTCATTGTAGGAGACTTGTACAAATGGATTGATCCCTCTTTCAAAATCTACCCTTGATTAAATCTTTTTCCTCTTAATCTCCATGGTCCATTCATTTTCAATTCCTTTAAAAAGAGAGCTCTTTTCTCATTGTAGGATCCCATTATTTCATACTAATCTTATGCTACAAAATTTCTTGGTGACTTTGGAGCTTTGGAGATCTTCTTGCATTCTAGCTTTCATTCTTGCATCATAGCTTCATGTTTATGCTTTCTTAGTGTAGATTTCCTTTCAAGTTCTAGCTTAGCTTACATACCTTAATTAGTAAGGCTTGTAATACTTTCATTTCCATAGCTTATTTTCATCTTCATTCTTAGTATAGTTGCATTTCATTCTCATCTTGATTCTTGAGGATATTGAAATTCTTTCCCTTGTTTCTTTGAATCTCCCATTGTGTGGTTAACTAGCAAGTTTGCATGCTTAATAGCTCTAGCTGAGAGCACTATACACATCCTTGTGACTCCATGCCTAGGGAGCTCTAGGTCACTTTCTCAAGATTTTCAATTCATGGATTCTCTTGGAAGTAATGACTTAGAGAAGTGCACAATTTGAGTGTACACTAGCAACCAAGTCTTGTTTTATGTAAAAACTTGTAATGTTTCTTAGTTGAAAGGAGAAATAGTGCATATCTTACCAACTATCCATCTTGGCACCAAACCATATATTCCATTACCTCTAGTTGAATAGGTAAACTCTAGTGACAACCTCATTTCACTCATGGAGTTTTTTGAACTCTCGTGACCATACTAGACTAAATTGTTCCCAATGTGCATTAAGAAACATTGAGTAGCGATCTATGGAGGCCCATATCTAGGAGCTCATGTGAGGTATCTCTAAAATGCCAGGTTCTATCGGAATGTTCTATTGAGGCTTACAACCAAATATGAAAGTTTTGGGAGATTCATTTTTTAAAAAAAATTAGCAACCTAGTCTAGGTTTATATAAAAGCTTGTGATGCTGCTCAGATTAAAGGAGAAACAGTGCATATATTTCAAACTATTCATCCTAGAATCAAACCATATATGTCATTAACTTTGGTTGGCTAGGTAAACACTAGTGACAACCTCATTTCACCCATAGAGTCAATCGAATGCTCTTGATCATGCAATGTTGAAATGTTCTCGAGGTGCACTAAGCAACATTGGGTAGTGATCTTCCAAGGTCCATATCTTAGAGCTTGTGTGAGGTATCACCAAACTATCAAATTCTATAGGACACTAATACTGAGGCCAAAAACTACCTATGCGGGTTTTGGGATATTCAAATTCATTTGAAATTGGAAACTAAGAGTTGGTTATTCTAAAAAATTGTAATGCTACTTAGTTCAAAGGAGAAATAGTATGTATATTTCAAATTATTTGTCTTGGTACTAGCCATCTACACCATTACCTCTGATTGGCTTGGTAAACACTAGTGACAACTAGTTTTTTCCATAGAGTCTCTCAAATGCTCACAACCATGCCAAATTGAAGTGTCTCCAAGGTACACTAAGAGAAAATGGGAAGTGATCTTTGGAGGCCCATATCTCAGAGAGAATGAAAAGTATCACAACACCATTAGGTGCAATAGGACTATGTTCTTGAGGCCTACAACAACCTATTACAATTTAGTGAGATTCAACTTCATTTGAAATTGAGAACCCAATCTAGGTTTATGTAAAACCTTGCAATGCTGGTCAGTTAAAAGGAGAAATAGACTGCATATCATTCAAACCATTCACCTTAGCACCAAGCCATCTATGTCATTAGCTTGGGTTGGATGGTTAAACACTAGTGACATCCTCTTTTTTCCCATGGGGTCTCTCAAATTCTCATGACCATGCTAGACTAAAGTGTTCCCAAGGTGCACTAAACACCATTGGGAAGAAATATTTAGAGGCCCATATCTAGGAGCTTGTGCAAGGTATCTCCAAATTGTCAATTTCTATAGGACTATTTTACCAAATTCTACAACTACCTATGTAAATTTTGGGAGATTCAACTTTGTTTGAAATTGATAACCCTATCTTTGTTTATGTAAAAACTTGCAATGATGCTCATTTTAAAGGATAAATAATGTCTATCTTTAAAAACCTTTGTCCTGGCATTGAACCATCTGTGTTGTTGGCTCTGGTTTATGTAAAAACTTGCAAAAAATACTAATTCAAAAGGAGAAATAGTGCGTATCTTTCAAACCATTCATCCTAACACCAAACCATCTACACCATTATCTTTGGTCAGCTGGGTAAATGCTAGTGAAAACCTCATTTCACCCACAAATTGAATCGAACACTCATGACCATGATGGACCAATGTGTTCCCAAGGTTCACTAAGAAAAATTTGGCAATATTCTTTGGAGGCTCGTATCTCAGGGCTCGTTCGAACTATCACCAAACCATTAGGTGGTATAGGAAATTTATATCGAGGCCAACAAGCACCTAAAATAGTTTTGGGATATTTGACTTTGTTTGACATTGGCAATCCAGTCTTGGTTTTTTTGAAAAACTTGCAATGTTGCTTAGTTGAATGGAGCAAAAATACATGTCTTTTAAGTTGTTCATCCTAGTATCAAACTATTGGTGCCAAAACCTCCAATTGGATGAGTAAATTCTAGGAATAACCCCTACTAGGCATTGATACACACTCAAACATTCTGGACCACACTATACTAGTGCATCCCTTAAGGTGGTTGTAAGGTCCTAAATGGGTCATGTTGGTCAAAATGCTCCAATAGGATGAAAATTAGGTAGGGTTGATATTTTTTTCTTTTATGATCTATTTATACTTGTTTGACATTTTTGTACCATCTTGAATTGGACCCACATCAATTTTTGGCCTTTTAGCTCCTCTTTAGTATGGTTTTAATTTCATAATTTCACTTTGAGGACACACCCTTTACCTTTTAGTCTCTCTTAGGTGGAATTGAGGTAGGACCTAAAACTTCCTCCTAGATTTCCCTATTTTTCATACATAGGATGAGGTAGGATCTAATTTCTAAGAAACTTCCTCTTTCTAGGCCCTATTTTCTCAAATTTAACTTCAGATTATCAAACCCCGATACATATTACACCCAAAATTCATGAAAATCTAGAAGCTAGGTTATAAACCCAAGATCCTAGCACCTTGGGGAATAGGTCAACTTTCAAAAATAGGTGTACCAAGTTGACCTGTTCCTAGGTGGTTGGGGATTGTTAGGCCCAGACCTATTTTTAAAGTTCTGGTAATTCCCACTTATTACAGTTTTCTCCTCTGCGAGTAATTTTAGAAATTCACTAATAAAAGGCACTCAAAGGCTTGTTTTTAACAAGGATGATATGATAATGGATGATGGAAAAAAGGTAAAATTGTGCGTGGACACCTGAATCTGACATAGAGAAATTACAAGGTGGAAACTAAGGGCTAGATCTTTTTCTTTCATTACAAAGTGAAGACTTCATTATTAATTCAATCTTTCAATTAATTACATGACATCATGGAGATGTAAGGGGATCATGAAGATGGTTAGAGTACTTTATCCTTGAGGGCTTGGTATGATTTGTATGATAGGTTCAGGTCTGATCTTTTTCTCTTCATACCTCACACATTCATACATACATGTACATGTTAGGATTTTACTTATAGATTAGATTCTTAGAATTTCTAGCCCTTTTACATTCTAGATCTACAATCTAGGATTTACAAGAACCACATACACACAAAACATTTTCCTAAATGGCTATTCGTGGAGGTGGAAATCACCAAACTGAGGGGTTGACTAAGGAAAACCTCTTTATAGCCACGAACACACACACACACATTCTATCATAGATTTGTAAGCTATCAACTAGACATTTATAGATCTAGAGGTTATAGATTGAGGGCTACCAGGAGAACCCTTATAAACTATAGAAAATTGGCTCGAGAGCATGTCAACTTAGGTTGACCTTTTCTGGAACATAGTGACATGGTCGACTTATTCTTGATAGCTTGAGATTTTTAGTATTTTCTAGGTTTTCAGCCATGGTTGGGGATCCGTAGTTAGAAATTTAGCTACAGTTATAGATCTATTTTTTTCCATAATAGAAAATTACATTCCTTCACACATTTTGAGCTAAGTACCCTATCATTTTATTTATCTATTAAGATAGATCTATTTCTATATCTTAATTCAGTTGATTGCACTTATTTGGTTCCTAGATTTATTTTACACTTCTTGCTTATTCAATTGTTTCAATTTTGTCATATTCATTACATATCTATAATTGAATTCCATTCTATGAAAGAGGCCTTGCTAATGTAATTCCTTAATATAACTTTTTTTTAGCATTTGAATCTTCTATCTCATTTAGGATTTTCTAATATAACCTGAGTCATATTGAGAGTTATGCTTGAAAGCCCCTCTTTCTCTTGTTTTGAATGAATTAGGGGGAAAGTGATAAACTTGATATACCTAGTTTGCATTATTAAATTTATCAACACAATTTTCCTCTTGAACATTTTGGTGAACATGAAATGACCGCTCCTTGTTTGATCTTGTTATTTAGTTCTTTCTTTTATAGGCATTACATTCATAAACATAAAAATAAAATAAAAAATCTTTCTTTGATCACATTTCATTTCATTGTAAATAACTTTGTTTACTTTCAAGATGTATGATTTATTTTGTGAGTACTTTCATGATGGATTTTTTAGTAAACCTCATCAGGTGTCTAGTAGTGAATTTTTGGATGTAATCAATGAGATCTTAATTGAATCTATTCCTCCATCATCTTCCTCTACATCTCTACAGCCTAACCTTTATGATAGGTTTTTGTCATGGCTTCCTTTATGTGAGACTATTTTTAATATTGACCCTATTAAACTGGTTCTATTCACTAAACCCCTTATAAATATCAAAGGATGTCCTCCTCAACAACCTCTTATTACTCTTAAGGGTTTTCCTTCAAACCAATAACCCCTTATAATTATTTAGGGAAAATTTGATTATACTTCAGGTCCACATACCTATCGAACATAGAATAATCAACAACCTACCATTTTAGTTGTTCCTACTTCTCTCTCCCCCTCCCCTCAACTTGTGCTTCCTCAAGAACCTTGATTTCATAGATCCTTAGGTAAGGAATATGATTTGGTAGCGTTGTTATGTGCTACTCCTACAAAGATATCCCTATGGGAGATTCTTCAAAAATTTCCCACATATCATGAGGCTTTACAAAAGTCTTTTTAAAATCTTCCTATTTCACCACCTAACCAAGATAACATCAATTCTGTCATGCCCCTGATGGTTGCAGACTTCATCTTTTCATTTCATGTTTGGTTATGGTTTCAGTCTGATAGTTCTGTTCATGAATTTGGTAATATGTGTACTTAAGATATTTCCGATACTTCTTTTTAGCTTTAGTATGTACTGCTGTTATTTTGGGTTCAGATGTTTTGGTAGTCTAAACTGTTATATTGGTATTTCTGTTTAACTTATTTCTGGAAATATTCAGAATTGGGAACTGTTGGATGTGTTAATTTAGTCAGTTTGATCTTTGAAATTATGACCTTCTTTGGTTGACGAATAATAAATAAAGGAACTATCCTGTCTATTCTGATTGTTATAGAAATGAAAATGTAATGTCTTGTAGTTAATTAATTGTAATTGGTATATTTTATTAATGGATGTATTTACTGATCAAGTTATAATGTTCTCATTGCAACATTTTTTATTTTATGGTTATGCGATTAGATGATGGTTTTGTTATTCTTTAATTACTCTGATTAGTAAATTTTAGTATATATATATATATATATACTTATGTATATTATCTTGTGAAGGATGTATTATTTCATTGTTAGCTAAGCCTTATTTGTTTTGTTAGCAATGTTAAATGGAAATTAGAATGCCTATGCTAATGTTAATTTGATGGTAAGTATTTATGGTTTTATGGTTAATAAGTGATTGGCGTCTATGACTAAGGTGATTGAATATCTTGCTTATCGCATTAAGGGATGATATTTTCTGATTATGAATTTGGAGTTGTCGTATGGAAATTTTGGTGTTAATAACTTTAAGTTCATTGGCAATGTTATACTGCCACGGCATAGAGGTTGTTATGTCAAAGTTAGTGGGAGTAAGTGTTGGCAGTTTTGGAGAATTGTACGCGGTACTTGACTGGACATTTGGCTTGTGTCACAGTTAAGTTTCTGATTTTGATGAGCATGAATTTATTGTTTGGGGTTTTTGTCTGCATTTGTTCTCCTTTGTTTCCGTCGTTAGCTCTGTGGAGGGTTTTATCACTCAAGCTATTATCAATTTTTCCTATGTTCTCTGCGAGCATTTGGGATTCAGTTATGAGTAATACTTTCAGTTTTCCACCATTTATTATAATGAGGAATGCATGGGAAGATGTCTTCACGGCATACATCTTCTTTGAAGTTCTCCTCTAGTTTCGTTCTGTGTTTCTGACTGTTTGGTTGGAAAGTTTCTCGGCGTGTGGAGAGTGGCTTCTGGGTGTGAAGCAAAGGTGTTGGTTTGGTATCGAGTTCTTCTGCAACGTTCTTCATTTTAGAGGTAGGGGGCTTTTCTTAACCTTATTCCTCTGTTTTGTTTCTATTGCATGTAAGTGTAAACATAAATCCGTATGCATGAAGTTGATGAAATGTTAGTTTTGGTTTATGTCCACGCAATAATTGGTTCAAGAGTTCTTTTATTATTGGGCGTTTTGTTTAAAATGGTATTCGACCCTCGTAGTTGTTGATGGTTATTGTCTGCTGGGTTGAATTTTTGTAGATGTTTTGGTACCGAGAATAGATACATTCATTTTTTATTGTGTATAAACTGTCTGGAGATTTCAATAATGTTGTTTTCAAATTTGAGAAAGTTTATTTTAGATTTCTACATTTCTTCGACTCTATCGACCTCTGGGTATTGATAGTTTACATCATGTATGAAGTGCATGATACTTATATTTTGTTTAGTGTTGTATAGCTGTTGATTATCGATTTGTTTTATTTGGGGATTAATATTTCATTTCGGTCTGTCGTTGAATAAGGTATGGTCATTAAAAGTTTACCTTATGTTCTTTTTGTTTTATCTTTTGAGTTGTGGTAATGTGTGAGGAAGTTCGATGTAAAACAGAGAGTCCTCTGTTAGGGCAGATGGTTTTCTGTAGATCATTTTGCCGTTGGTATATTGTGTTTGTTGACAGAAGTTATGAGGTGTCGTATCATGTCTTCTTTGAACATTTTAAGTCTGTTTCTTATCATTGATGTTCTATGGTCGATTTGTGTTAGGAACAACAAATGCATTGAATGCTATTCATTTGATATCTCTGTCTTAGCATTCAAGTGTGTTTTCAAGTGTTCAGATCAATTGCATAGGAATGGCTAGTGATTGAGTTAATCTGTTCCGTATATATGCATAATAGTTCTTTCTACGTTGTAAGGGATTTGTTGCTACGTTTGGACTTAAATGATGTTTGGATTATGGGATGTAAACATCAACACTGTTGCTTTATGGTTAGCATGGGTTGGCAGTGATTTAGTTCATTTGAGTGTGTATTTGTGTAGTTCGAGTTGGTTTGTGTAAAGTGTGCACGTTGTAGTTGAGTGTTTTAGTAGTAGTATTTTGTGAGATGGTGAACTTTTGTAAAATGAGATGCCATCTGTCTTGGCAAAAGAACATGGATTTCTGTGTGTGTGTGTCGATTGGAGAATAACATGTAATGTATTTTAATTGAATTAATTCATTACTGTTTCTTATAGTTTTAATAGGAATGTGTATTACGTAGTTATTGTTTTTAGCAATGGATGACGATTTCAAATCTTATGTATTAATGAATCAGTTCAATATATGTATATCTGATTACTTGGCAGTTTTGTTAGGCTATTATCTAGATTAGTAATGTATTTGTATACTTATCGACAGTGGTCTGAATTTCTTTATGAGGTTTCTTTTCTTGAATTTGGGAAAAAGTAATATTGTATTTTGTATAAAGTAAGTTGTCAGTCGTAACCAAACAGTTTTAGTATGAAGATTATTATATTGACAGTAAATAAGTATTAAATTTGGTTTTGTGAGGATGATAATGGTTGTTAGAATAGGTAATGTCAGATATTCATCTGTACGTATGTAATTTTCTTTCTGTGTATCATAAATCAGTTGTTAGTAAATATTTTATTATTTATGTCCTGTACATTCATGTGATTGATTAGTAAAATGGTTAATTAGTAATCTGTAACGTTACGTGTAAGTCTATATGATTATATGCGTGGTGGAATGCAGATGTGTATGTACAAGCCGTGGTACATACAGATGTGCACGTCGCCACAAATATAAAAGTATGTACTTATTTGTAACGGGGCAGAATATAAAGTAAATTTTATTACACATACGATTGTGAGAACAGACAGTTATTTCTTTTGGTTGTATTAATTGTATTTTTCAATTCGTGGAAGTGCTCTGATTATTACTTTGAATTCTTATTTACTTTATTTAGTTTATCGTTGTGGATAGCATTGGTTATGTTATTATTTCAGAATTGTGGTGGTAATAATATTCTGTAAAGGATTTGATAAGATGGTTTCAAATTCAATCAATTATGAGATGACTGTGAAATGTTGTTTTATGGTATTCTGATGTGGTTTTAATCAATTATTGTTGTTTAGGAAACAACAGTTGGATGAGAATTGATTTTTAGGGTTATTTTTGTTATCAGTAGTTAGAACATGTGTTTGTAGATTATGCAAGTGTGATCCTTTAGGTTGGGTGGCTGTCATAAAGCGAGTAACTTGTGGTGATAGAATTATTTTGTCGAATGCCCTTCGACACTAGTCTAGATCCTTATGGGAAAGTTTATGACAGTTGTTTAATCAAGTGGTAACTTTTAAAATTCATGGGCTGGGTTTTCAATTAATAAAGACTAAAATTCTATGGTTTCACCTGACATAAAGATTTGCTACGTGATGTAGAATTGTTATGTTGACACCCATGGACTACTGGATCATTACCTTGTCATATTCTGTGCGAGTTTATTTTACGTTATAAAAGGAATTTATTTCTTTTTAATTATCTATGAAAAGCATAGTGTTCAGATGAATGATTTCATCTCTATAGCATTATTTATGGTTATTGGATATCTTGGTTATTCTGTAATACTGACATGCAGATATGCAGAGGTTATTCTTATTCTTGTTATGTATCTAAGCCCTATTGTATTATTTGTTGGTGTTTGTGTTCTTGTTTGTTATTTTCAGGGGCTTAGATGGCTAAAATTATGAATATGGGCCAGTGGTTGGCAGCAGTTAAAATCTATGGAAAGCAGATTGTGGCTATGTTGTTAATCATTAGGACAATTTGTAGTTTGCTGAAATGTATTTAGCAGAAAATTTTGTATATGAGGTTGTAACATTTTATTTAAGAGTACTAAGACTACTCTATTGTAAACTGAATTTTATGATTGTATTACTTTAACAATCAGGTTGTTAACCTTAATGTTCAGTATTGTGAATGTTAATAAAAAATAATATATATATTTCTCTTTGTGGTTGTAACTGTTCTTTGTTGTTCTGTTGGTTTCATCACCTAGTCTTAGTCTGGGTGTTACATTTGGTATCAGAGTCAAGTTCTATCAACACTTAGGCTCGTGGGTTTGTAAGGGGTCGATCATTATGCTTTCCTTGCTGATTAATTGATTCTTTTCTTTAGGGAAACAATATGCCTCCTGTCACTCGTGGAGCAGAGGGAAGAGGTGCCCCATTCGATGCTGGTTTAGGCAGAGGCAGGGGTGGAGGGCGTGGCCGTGGTCATGGTCGCGGTAGAGGAGGTGGTCGTCAGGAAGTACCTGGGGAAGGTGCTGAAGAACCACAGATTGGTTTTGATAGGGGAGGTCAAGAAGTACCTCAAGCTGAGATTCTTCAGCGAATCCTTGACAGACTGGAAAATATTGAAGCTAGGAACAATGTTCCAGCTGGGGGAGTTAATGTACCAGTTGTACCAGTTCCAAATGATAATCTAGCTATAGCAGAAGATCCGGTCATCAGGACTCAATTGAAAGATCTTTCTAAGATCAAAGGATCATATTTTAATGGTACTGAAGGAGGTACGGAAGCTGAAGCATGGCTCTTGAACATCGAAAGATGTTTTACACTCCATGAGTATCATAGCAACGTCAAGGTACGTTGGACCGCTATGCAGCTTAGGTCGTTTGCTTCCATATGGTGGAATATGGAGTTGGAGCAACTTGGGATTCCTATCTCTCAGGTTACGTGGGAGTTGTTCTTGAAAAGATTCTAGGAGAGGTTTATGTCTGACTATTGGCAACAATCCAGGTCTGAGGAATTCTTCAACATTTCCCAAGGCAGTTCTACTATGGAAATGTATGAAAGAAGGTTCTTTCAGTTGAAGAAATACTCGGGATGGGTGGAAAATGACAAGCCCTTGGTTCAGCATTTCATTAGGGGTTTGAACCCTAGGATTGGGGAAGAAGTGAGAACTTTTAAACCCAAGACAGTGAAAGAGGCGGCTGATCAAGCCAAGCTTGCAGAATTGAAGTCAGGCTTTTCAGTTAAGAGTTCGGGGATTCCACTTGTTCAGAATAGTGGGAAGAGTCCAAGACCCTTTCAAGGGAATTTTAGGGCAGCAACCAGCGGAACTACTGGTAACTTTTAGAAGAGAAAGTTTGATAAGCTTTCAAAATCAAACAAAAGCTTCAAGATACCAGAACAACCAAAGTCCTTGAAACCAGCCCAGAGTGTGCAACAGATTTTTACCTCACCTCCAGCGAACTCAATGCAGGACAAGAGTATCAAAAGAGGAGTAGAATGTTGGCACTGTGGTTAGTTGGGTCACATGTAGTGGAATTGTCCTTTTCGAGGCAATAACCAAGGTAGGTCCAAGGGTGCAGGTTCTGAGGCTACTGTTGGAGATTCTGGAAGGAACCACCGCATCTTTGCCACCGTGGATCAGAAACAGGCAGATCATCAGAACACTATGATTGAGGCTAGAGGTAACTACCAAGGTAAGAAGGTTTCTATCTTATTTGACTCTGGAGCTACAGATTCTTTTATTTCATCCAATTTGATTAAGCAATGTAAAATTCCTGTGAGTAAAGCTGAATTGGCATGGCAAGTCGAGTTAGCATCAGGGTCTAAGGTAGAATCTGGACTGATAGCCATTGGTTGCAAGGTTCAATTCAAGGCTTTGCAACAACAGTTAGCCTTAGGGTGATTCCTCTAGGTTCTTACGATATCATTTTGGGTATGGATTGGTTAGCTCAGCACCAAGCTATCATTGATTGTAAAGAGAAGATCATAAATTGTGTCGATGATAGAGGTATGACCAAATTTATAGCAGGTATTAAAAGGCCAATTTCAGTCCAAACTATTACCGCTAAGCAACTTCAGAGATGTTTGCGTAAGGGATGTCAATTGTTCGCTATCTCCATCAATGATTTTGATGATCCAGTTGCCTTAAACTCTAGCATAGATCATCCAGTGCTGAAAGAGTTTTCAGATGTCTTTGTTTCAGAAATTCTGGGGTTGCCACCTGTTAGAGAGGTTGATTTTGGAATTGATGTTTTGCCGGGGACTGAACCTGTATCTAAGACTCCTTATCACATGACTGCTCAAGAACTGGTGGAACTTAAGGTGCAATTAGAGGAACTTCTTGATAAAGGTCTTATCAGACCTAGTGTCTCTCCTTGGGGAGCACCTGTGATTTTCGTCAAGAAGAAGGATGGGTCCTTGAGACTTTGCATTGACTATAGACAGTTGAATAAAGTCACCATCAAGAACAGATATTCTTTGCCTCGCATTGATGATTTGTTCGATCAGGTGAAAGGTGCCAAGGTATTTTCCAAGATTGATCTCAAATCTAGGTACCATCAACTGCGGATTCAAGAAGCTGATATTTTTAAAACAACTTTTTGCACTAGGTATGGGCATTATGAATTCACGGTAGTGCCTTTTGGTTTAACTAATGCACCGTCAGTCTTCATGAGCCTTATGCAGGGGGTCTTTAGAACTTTCTTGGATAAATTTGTGGTAGTGTTCCTTGATGATATATTGGTGTATTCCAACTCCATGGCGGAACATGAGCAGCATTTGAAGGAAGTCTTAGAATGTCTCCGCAAGAATAAGCTGTATGCCAATCCTGAAAAATGTGAATTTTTCAAGCATGAGATCAGTTATTTGGGACACATTATTGCAGGGGATGGTATTGCTGTGGATCCTGCTAAGATCAGGGCAATTGTTGAATGGCCTACTCCTTCCAATGTTTCTGAGGTAAGAAGTTTCATGGGTTTGGCTAGCTACTATAGAAGATTTGTGGCTAATTTTTCCAAGATAGCACACCCTATTACTTCTCTTCAGAGGAAGGGTAAGAATTTTATATGGTCGGATCAGTGTGAAGCGGCATTTCAGCATCTGAAGGAACGGTTGACCAGTGCACCTATATTAGCAGTACTTGATCCTTCTAAGGAGTTTGTGGTTTGTACCGATGCTTCTTTGGAGGGTTTAGGAGCTGTTTTGATGCAAGATGGTAGAGTCATAGCCTATGAATCCAGGAAACTGAAGGATCATGAGGTTAACTATCCCACTCATGACTTGGAACTTGCTGCAGTAATGCACGCTCTGACTAAGTGGCGGCATTTTCTCTTAGGTCAGCATTTTGAGTTGCATACCGATCATAGAAGTCTACAGTATTTATTCACACAACCCAATCTTAATGCATGGCAGCGCAGAAGGATGGAGTTTTTATGTGAATATGACTTCGAAATGAAGTATGTTCAAGGGAAAGAGAACAAAGTGGTGGATGCTCTTAGCAGAAGACGTCACGAACTTGCTTCCTTGACTCTCTCGGTTGACTTAAAAGAAAAAATACTTCAGAGTTTGATTGCAGATCCTTGGTTTTTGGATGTTAAGGCAGTTTTGGATAGTGGCAGTGAGTTGGGAGGCAGATTTGTAGGATATTCTCTTGGCCTTGATGGATTGCTGTATTATCGAGGTAGTGTCTATGTGCCTAAAGTCGGAGAACTTCAGAACCTGGTTATGATTGAAGTGCATAAAGCACCCTATTCCGCACATCCTGGTGTTAAGAAAATGCATGCTAATCTTAAGCAGCATTATTATTGGCCAGGAATGAAGAGGGATATTGCTGATTTTGTAGCTAGGTGTCTGGAATGTCAGAGGGTGAAAGCTGAAAATCAACATCCAGCTGGTCTACTACAGTCTCATAGTGTACCTGAATGGAAATGGGATACCATATCCATTGATTTTGTAGTAGGTTTACCACTTTCAGCTAGGCGCCATGATGCCATTATGGTTGTTGTAGATCGGTTAACCAAGGTTGCCCACTTTATTCCTGTCAGATCCACCTATAATGCAGCATCTGTAGCACGGATCTATATGGAGCAGATTGTCAAGTTGCATGGGTTACCCAAGAAAATCATTTCTGATAGAGATCCAGTTTTTACTTCTATTTTGTGGAGGTCTCTTCAGCGTGAGTTGGGAACTCAGCTGAACTTTAGTTCAGCATATCATCCTGAAACGGATGGACAGATGGAGCGTGTCAATCAGATTTTGGAGGACATGCTTAGGATGTATGTGATGGATAGACAAAGTAAGTGGGAAGATTTTTTGCACCTGGTTGAATTCTCTTACAACAACGGGTATCACAGTTCGATAGGTATGGCACCTTTTCAAGCCTTGTATGGTAGACCCTGTAGGACTCCTTTGAGCTGGGATAATCTAGAAGATAGAATTCTTCTAGGACCGGATATGCTTCAGGACATGGAACAGCAGGTTAAACATATTAGAGAGCATCTTGCTACCACTCAGGATAGGCAGAAGAAGTATGCAGATCTGCATAGGACTGAACGTCAGTTCAAGGTTGGGGACAAGGTTTTTCTTCGAGTTAGGCCTCGGAAGAGTCCTATTAGGTATGGTAAAGGTTCCAAATTGTCTCCTAGGTTTGTGGGGCCATTCGAGATTCTTGAACGTGTGGGTCCAGTTGCTTACAGACTTGCTTTACCTCCCAGCCTTTCTCAGATTCATGATGTTTTCCACATTTCGGTGTTGAGAAAATATATTCCTGACATTGCTCATGTTCTGAATTGGAACAATTTACAGGTGGTAGATGGTCAGTTGATGCTGGAACCAGTGTAGATAATCCAGCAAAGAGAGCTAAACCTCAGAGGACGCAGAATAGAGCAGGTAAAAGTGTTATGGGATCTGGATGATGAGTCGTCAGCAACGTGGGAAGATGCAGGAGCTATGAAGATATCTCATCCTCATTTGTTTTTAGGCTTCCAGGAGTAAGCCTAGACTGGTGGGGGAGGGTGTCATGCCCCTGATGGTTGCAGACTTCATCTTTTCATTTCATGTTTGGTTATGGTTTCAGTCTGATAGTTCTGTTCGTCAATTTGGTAATATGTGTACTTAAGATATTTCCGATACTTCTTTTTAGCTTTAGTATATACTGCTGTTATTTTGGGTTCAGATGTTTTGGTAGTCTAAACTGTTATATTGGTATTTCTATTTAACTTATTTTTGGAAATATTCAGAATTGGGAACTGTTGGATGTGTTAATTTAGTTAGTTTGATCTTTGAAATTATGACCTTCTTTGGTTGACGAATAATAAATAAAGGAACAATCCTGTCTATTCTGATTGTTATAGAAATGAAAATGTAATGTCTTGTAGTTAATTAATTGTATTTGGTATATTTTATTAATGGATGTATTTAGTGATCAAGTTATAATGTTCTCATTGCAACATTTTTTATTTTATGGTTATGCGATTAGATGATGGTTTTGTTATTCTTTAATTACTCCGATTAGTAAATTTTAGTATGTATATATATATATACTTATGTATATTATCTTGTGAAGGATGTATTATTTCATTGTTAGCTAAGCCTTATTTGTTTTGTTAGCAATGTTAAATGGAAATTAGAATGCCTATGCTAATGTTAATTTGATGGTAAGTATTTATGGTTTTATGGTTAATAAGTGATTGGCGTCTATGACTAAGGTGATTGAATATCTTGCTTATCGCATTAAGGGATGATATTTTCTGATTATGAATTTGGAGTTGTCGTATGGAAATTTTGGTGTTAATAACTTTAAGTTCATTGGCAATGTTATACTGCCACGGCATAGAGGTTGTTATGTCAAAGTTAGTGGGAGTAAGTGTTGGCAGTTTTGGAGAATTGTGCGCGGTACTTGACTGGACATTTGGCTTGTGTCGCAGTTAAGTTTCTGATTTTGATGAGCATGAATTTATTGTTTGGGGTTTTTGTCTGCATTTGTTCTCCTCTGTTGCCGTCATTATCTCTGTGGAGGGTTTTATCACTCAAGCTATTATCAATTTTTCCTATGTTCTCTGCGAGCATTTGGGATTCAGTTATGAGTAATACTTTCAGTTTTCCACCATTTATTATAATGAGGAATGCATGGGAAGATGTCTTCACGGCATACATCTTCTTTGAAGTTCTCCTCTGGTTTCGTTCTATGTTTTCGACTGTTTGGTTGGAAATTTTCTCGGTGTGTGGAGAGTGGCTTCTGGGTGTGAAGCAGAGGCGTTGGTTTGGTATCGAGTTCTTCTACAACGTTCTTCATTTTAGAGGTAGGGGGCTTTTCTTAACCTTATTCCTCTATTTTGTTTCCGTTGCATGTAAGTGTAAACGTAAATCCGTATGCATGAAGTTGATGAAATGTTAGTTTCGGTTTATGTCCATGCAATAATTGGTTCAAGAGTTCTTTTATTATTGGGCATTTTGTTTAAAATGGTATTCGACCCTCGTAGTTGTTGATGGTTATTGTCTGCTGGGTTGAATTTCTGTAGATGTTTTGGTACCGAGAACAGATACATTCATTTTTGATTGTGTATAAACTGTCTGGAGATTTCAATAATGTTGTTTTCGAATTTGAGAAAGTTTATTTTAGATTTCTGCATTTCTTCGACTCTATTGACCTCTGGGTATTGATAGTTTACATCATGTATGAAGTGCATGATACTTATATTTTGTTTAGTGTTGTATAGCTATTGATTATCGATTTGTTTTATTTGGGGATTAATATTTCATTTCGGTCTGTCGTTGAATAAGGTATGGTCATTAAAAGTTTACCTTATGTTCTTTTCATTTTATCTTTTGAGTTGTGGTAATGTGTGAGGAAGTTCGATGTAAAATAGAGAGTCCTCTGTTAGGGCAGATGGTTTTCTGTAGATCATTTTTCCATTGGTATATTGTGTTTGTTGACAGAAGTTATGAGGTGTCGTATCATGTCTTCTTTGAACGTTTTAAGTATGTTTCTTATCATTGATGTTCTATGGTCGATTTGTGTTAGGAACAACAAATGCATTGAATGCTATTCATTTGATATCTCTGTCTTAGCATTCGAGTGTGTTTTCAAGTGTTCGGATCAATTGCATAGGAATGGCTAGTGATTGAGTTAATCTGTTCCGTATATATGCATAATAGTTCTTTGTACGTCGTAAGGGATTTGTTGCTACGTTTGGACTTAAATGATGTTTGGATTATGGGATGTAAACATCAACACTATTGCTTTATGGTTAGCATGGGTTGGCAGTGATTTAGTTTGTCTGAGTGTGTATTTGTGTAGTTCGAGTTGGTTTGTGTAAAGTGTGCACGTTATAGTTGAGTGTTTTAGTAGTAGTATTTTGTGAGATGGTGAACTTTTGTAAAATGAGATGCCATCTGTCTTGGCAAAAGAACATGGATTTCTGTGTGTGTGTGTCGATTGGAGAATAACATGTAATGTATTTTAATTGAATTAATTCATTACTGTTTCTTATAGTTTTAATAGGAATGTGTATTACGTAGTTATTGTTTTTAGCAATGCATGAGGATTTCAAATCTTATGTATTAATGAATCAGTTCAATATATGTATATCTGATTACTTGGCAGTTTTGTTAGGCTATTATCTAGATTAGTAATGTATTTGTATACTTATCGACAGTGGTCTGAATTTCTTTATGAGGTTTCTTTTCTTGAATTTGGGAAAAAGTAATATTGTATTTTGTATAAAGTAAGTTGTCAGTCGTAACCAAACAGTTTTAGTATGAAGATTATTATATTGACAGTAAATAAGTATTAAATTTGGTTTTGTGAGGATGATAATGGTTGTTAGAATAGGTAATGTCAGATATTCATCTGTACATATGTAATTTTCTTTCTGTGTATCATAAATCAGTTGTTAGTAAATATTTTATTATTTATGTCCTGTACATTCATGTGATTGATTAGTAAAATGGTTAATTAGTAATCTGTAACTTTACGTGTAAGTCTATATGATTATATGCGTGGCGGAATGTAGATGTGTATGTACAAGCCGTGGTACATACAGATGTGCACGTCGCCATGAATATAAAAGTATGTACTTATTTGTAACGGGGTAGAATATAAAGTGAATTTTATTACACATACGATTGTGAGAACAGACAGTTATTTCTTTTGGTTGTATTAATTGTATTTTTCAATTCATGGAAGTGCTCTGATTATTACTTTGAATTCTTATTTACTTTATTTAGTTTATCGTTGTGGATAGCATTGGTTATGTTATTATTTTAGAATTGTGGTGGTAATAATATTCTGTAAAGGATTTGATAAGATGGTTTCAAATTCAATCAATTATGAGATGACTGTGAAATGTTGTTTTATGGTATTCTGATGTGGTTTTAATCAATTATTGTTGTTAAGGAAACAATAGTTGGATGAGAATTGATTTTTATGGTTATTTTCGTTATCAGTAGTTAGAACATGTGTTTGTAGATTATGCAAGTGTGATCCTTTAGGTTGGGTGGCTGTCATAAAGCGAGTAACTTGTGGTGATAGAATTATTTTGTCGAATGCCCTTCGACACTAGTCTAGATCCTTATGGGAAAGTTTATGACAGTTGTTTAATCAAGTGGTAACTTTTAAAATTCATGGGCTGGGTTTTCAATTAATAAAGACTAAAATTCTATGGTTTCACCTGACATAAAGATTTGCTACGTGATGTAGAATTCTTATGTTGACACCCATGGACTACTGGATCATTACCTTGTCATATTCTGTGCGAGTTTATTTTACGTTATAAAAGGAATTTATTTCTTGTTAATTATCTGTGAAAAGCATAGTGTTCAGATGAATGATTTCATCTCTATAGCATTATTTATGGTTATTGGATATCTTGGTTATTCTGTAATACTGACATGTAGATATGCAGAGGTTATTCTTATTCTTGTTATGTATCTAAGGCCTATTGTATTCTTTGTTGGTGTTTGTGTTCTTGTTTGTTATTTTCAGGGGCTTAGATGGCTAAAATTATGAATATGGGCCAGTGGTTGGCAGCAGTTAAAATCTATGGAAAGCAGATTGTGGCTATGTTGTTAATCATTAGGACAATTTGTAGTTTGCTGAAATGTATTTAGCAGAAAATTTTGTATATGAGGTTGTAACATTTTATTTAAGAGTACTAAGACTACTCTATTGTAAACTGAATTTTATGATTGTATTACTTTAACAATCAGGTTGTTAACCTTAATGTTCAGTATTGTGAATGTTAATAAAAAATATATATATATTTCTCTTTGTGGTTGTAACTGTTCTTTGTTGTTCTGTTGGTTTCATCACCTAGTCTTAGTCTGGGTGTTACAAATTCTTTCTTGGAGTGTATGTACATGGTTTCCAATCCTCAAATCATGTTTACTCAAGATGAATTTCCTCCTAACAAAGTGTAAAACCCAATATGATGCTCTTATGGTTATTGTTCTTATTAATGAGAATCTTATTCAAAGAACTTTGGTTGAAAATGGGTCAAGTTTGAATGTGTGTAGTCTATATATGATATAAAAATATAAATGCTAACATGACCACTATTAAGCCTGATAATATTCCTATTCATGGCTTTGATAATATTTCTAAGAAGAGCTTGGGAATCATAACTTTACTTGTTAAATTTGATCTCGTTATCCTAGATAGCCCAATTCATGTGATGTTGGGACCCCTCAATTACAATGTTTTATTGGGAAGACCATGGTTGCATAATATGCATGTTATCCCCTCCACGCTTCATCAAAAGGTTAAATTTATTTCCAATAATGTGATGTACACTATTCTTGTGAATGATAAGCCTAACAATTTCTTAAACATGGAGTTAGTTAAAGATCCGAGACCTAGTGAAGAAAAACAAGAAACTAAAGATGAAACTTGAAGAAATGAAGAACCTATATCTTCTATCTTGTCTCAGATGATTAGGGTACTTTAGGTTTTAATCCCTAATTTTATTGGAGAGTATCAAGTTTTTTATTTTTCTTTTATGATACACCCAGAAACTATAAAAAGGTGAGAAAATTGTTCTTATACCTATTATGGGGAATTAATAAATAACTTTTTGGTTGCTTCAACTAATGAAACCATTGAAACTATTAAGCATAATTTATTTGACATAGTGACCTATAAAACTCCCTTAAAATTGTCTAATATGGCTGCTCATTACAGTCTTGGATATGATTTTCTTGCAAGACAGGTTTTAATAGTCAAGGTTGTGGAAAGTATGAGAAAGGAATACACAATCCTATAAGGAATGATGGTTGTGAACATACCTATGGTTTATGATTTAACCCATATAAGAAACCTTTCTTCTTTCAGAATTTTAATCACATTTGTAATGGACCTTTGAAGTTAACTAACCCTCACCCTTTCACATTTGACCAAAGGCCATCTCTAGATATTTTTTTCCTCTGATGATTGTATCATAGAATTCTTGGGGGCATATGAAGATTTTCCTTCCTTTAACCACAATAAAATAAAACCATACTATCTAAACACTAAGGTATATTTTGGGAAAGATAGTGAATCTAAACAATATCTCGGGATCCTTTTCCCCCTCTAGAGAATGAAAAGAAAATCAATCTCTTAATTATAGATACAATAGACATGTAAATTGACGTTAAAGATCATGAAAAATTTATCAATATTGGAAAGTTTCTAGATGAAGATGAAAGTAACTTACTAATATTATTCTTGAATTTTTGGATTTCTTTTCTTGATTATATTTTGACATTATTGGCATTTATCCTAAGATTGTCACTCATAATATTGTTCTTGTGCCTAATGCTAAACCTGTGAAACAAAAGATTTATAAGATGAATCATAGTATAGCTCTTCTTGTCAAAGATGAGATAGAAAAACTTTTAGATTCTAGTTTCATATGACCTATGGATCATTCCCATTGGATTTCCAATATCATAGTTATTTCAAAGGGTGAAAATAAGATAAGGATGTGCACTGATTTTCATGATTTAAACAAGGATTCTTTGAAGGATAATTTCCCCCTTCCCAACATTTATATGATCATGGATTATACAGTAGGTCACACATTAGTATCCTTTATGGATGGGTTTTTAGGATATAATCAAGTCTTTATTCCTCCTTATGACCAAAATAAGACTGCCTTTCCCCTTGGGGAACCTTTTGTTGGGTTGTCATACATTTGGGGTTAAGGAATGTAGGTGCTACATATAAATGTGCTATGACATTAATATTCCATTATTACATTCATAAGATCCTTGAATATTATATGGACGGTATTTTGGCTAAATCTATGCAGAGAAATAATCATGTTTTTTTGCATTTAGATTAATATTCAAAAGGATCCACAAATAAAAAATAAGTTTAAATCCATGAAAGTGCACCTTTGGGGTTGATAGTGGAAATCTCCTTTATTATTTATAATCGAGGCATTGAAGTTGATATTGAAAAGATTAATGCTATTGTTAACATGCCTCCTCCCCAAAATATTTGACAACTTTGTAGCCTACAGGGGAAGATTCAATCTATTTTTAGATTTGTCTCTCACTTTTCATATCTCATTGTCACTTTTACCTCCTTACATAGAAAGGATACAAATTTTTCTTGGAATGAACATTGTAAGTTGTCATTCAAACAATTCAAGAATTATTTTTCTAATCCTCCCCATTTTACAACCATCTCAACCTAATAATCCATTCTTCCTTTACACTTCTACTTCTCCAAAAGCATTGAGTGTTGTCTTAGTGCAGGATCATAAAAATGGTAAGGAATGTCAGGTATATTATATAATCCAAATCTTGACTGATTATGAAACACATTACACTACTATTGAGAAACAATGTCTTGCCTTAGATTTTTCTAGTCAAAAATTATGACATTAACTCCTGAATGAAAAAATTAATGTGTATGTGAAATTTGATCCTTTGAAGCATCTCTTTTCAAAAACTGACTTATCAAAACATCTTTCTCAATAGGTTATTCTCCAAACCAAATTTTATTTGAATTTTATCTCTCATAAATCTATTAAAGGGCAAGCCTTAACCAATCATCTTGTTGAGGCTCCTTTATTTCAATCTATGATAGAGCCTATAGAATTCCTTGATGATTTTATATTACCTATTGAAATAGATGATAACTAGGAATTGTAATTTGATAGATCTAGATGTTAGACTAGGTCTGGTATGGATTTTGTATTAATACACCCATCTAAAAGACCTATCCCTTTATCTGATAAAGTTACTTTCTCTTGTACCAATAACATAGCTCAGTATGAAGTCTTAATCATAGGATTGAGAGCATCTTTTTCTTTACAAATTAAACATGTTAAAATATTTGGAGAATCACAATTGATTATGCAATTGATCAATGGAACTTATCAAACGAAGAATGAAAAATTGACTAAGTATATGATCTTTCGATAAATTTACTTGAAAATTTTCCTTCTTATTCCATTTAGACATTACCTAGGATATAAAAAAAACACAATTCTATGGCTAGTGCAACATCTTTGCTCACTTTAGATGATGGAGGGATGGATTTTCAATTTACCATTCAAACCTAGACTATTCCTTCTATCTCTGAGGATCCTTTAGTAAATGTAACTTGTTTGAATATGCATCTAGATAAATGGTATTTGCATATCTACCATTACCTAAAATATGGTTCCTTACATAGTTCAAAAACTAGAAACTATAGAAATAGGATACACAATCTTGCATCTCACTATATAATTATGGTAGATGTTCTCTATAAATGATCTTATGATAATTTTTTCTTAGATTCCTTAATAAGAATGAAATATCGGTGGCACTACAAGAGGCTCATGCTGGATCTTGTGTGGGATATTTCGGTGGAAAATAATTAGTCAACAAAATCATTTGCATGGGATACTATTGGAAAACTATGGAACAAGATTCCTTTTCCTTTGTCAAAAAGTGTCCTCAATGTCAGCATCATTCAAAATTGATACATGATCCTGCTTAGGTGTTCTGGTCACAAGTGTCTCCTTGGCTCTTTAGTGTTCCAGGTTTAGATATCATTGGAAATTTTAATCCCCCTTCTTCTAAATGACATATCTATATCCATACAACCATTGACTACTTTAATAAATGGGTTGAAGTTGTTCCTCTTCATTTGACTAAAATGAAACTTATTTGTGATTTTAATCTTCAAATTATTATTGCTAGATTTGGTATTCCTATGGAAATCATTTTTGATAATGGAACTCAATTTAAGAGAAAAGAAGTGAAAGTTTTCTTGGAGAAATATCATATACATAAATGATTCTCTACCCCTTATTTTCCTCAATCTAATGGTTAGGTTGAGGATTCTAATAAGGTTATTGAACAAATCTTTTAGAAACTTTTTTGATAAACATGCTAAGGATTGGCATACACAATTGACCTATACATTATGGCCTTATAAAACAAGTATTTGTATTGCAACTATAATATCACCTTATAACTTGGTTTATGGAACTAATGTAGTTATGACATTACAGTTAAATATTCCTTCTTTAAGGGTTTCCTTTAAGGGTTGAATCAATATGATACTTTCAGAGAGAAACATTTACAAGAACTTGAGATATTAGAAAAACAAAATATTAATTCTTTATAACATATTCTAGCCTATCACAAGACTGTTATCAAAAGATACAATGGTAAAGTGATTAAGAGTTCCTTTTCAAGGGGCGACTTATTTCTATATGAAAATCAAAGAAATGTGAATGCTCCACCTGATGAACAAGGGGAGTTTACCCCTAATTGGCTAGGTCCTTATATTGTTATATAAGTGTACGACTCTAGAGAATATAAGATTGTTGATATGGATGGTGTACCTCTTAAGGAACCTATTAATATGATGCACTTACAATG